>CATKUP010000301.1:0-377013 GCA_949786385.1 Onychomys leucogaster | reverse complement strand
GTGTTTTTCAGGGATGAGAATTCTGGTCTGAATTTGCCTTCAGAAACGGAGTTAAACCCCAGGATCTGTGTCTTCCTACAAGCAAGAGTTCAGTTCTGGTAAACCCAGTGAATTTTGGGCTCAAATGTTTTTTCGCAGATCACGAACCCAACATGATTCTCACTATTAACTAAAGAGCATTCATGTAAGAAGAGGTGTAGTCTGTATCAGTTTCATAAGCAGAGTTGAACTACATAAGGTCCGTATGAATAGGAAACACAGTTCTTTTTTTCAGACCATGCTCATGGTTCTTGCTTTATTTTTGAATCTTGAAAGAACAGCTTGCTTCTTCATTAAAACAGAGTGTGTTTCAGGGATAAGAACTCTGGTCTGAATTTCCCTTCCGAAACGCAGTTAAACCCCAGGATCTGTGTCTTCCCTAAAGCAAGAGTTCATTTCTGGTAAACGTTGAGAATTTTGGGCTCAAGTGAGTTTTTGCAGTTCACGAACCCAACATGATTCTCACTATTAACTAAAGAGCATTTATGTAAGATGAGATGTGGTTTGTATCAGTTTCATAAGCAGAGTTGAACTACATATGGTCTGTATGAGAAGGAAACACAGTTCTTTTTCCTGGGCATGCTCTTGTCTCTTACTATATTGGAGTCGCTGGAAAGAAGAGTATGATTCTTGCCTTAAAACAGTGTTTTTCAGGGATGAGAACTCTGGTCTGAATTGCCCTTCAGAAATGGAGATAAACCCCAGGATTAGTGTCTTCCTACAAAAAAGAGTTCATTTCTGGTAAACCCAGTGAATTTTGGGCTCAAATGATTTTTCACAGTTCACGAACCCAACATGATTCTCACTATTAAGTAAAGAGCATTTATGTAAGAGGAGCTGTGTTTTGTATCATTTTCATAAGCAGAGTTGAACTGCATATGGTCTGTATGAGTAGGAATCACAGTTCTTTTTTTCTTTCATGCTCATGGTTCTTAGTGTATTAGAGACCCTGGACAAAAGAGGATAATGCATGCCTTAAAACAGAGTGTTGTTCAGGGATGAGAATTCTGGTCTTAATTTCCTTTCAGAAACGGAGTTAAACCCAAGGATCTGTGTCCTCCTACAAGCAAGAGTTCATTTATGGTAAACCCATTGAATTTTGTGTTCAAATGATTTTTCGCAGTTCACAAACCCAACGCTATTCTCACTATTAACTAAGGAGCATTTATGTAAGAGGAAGTGTGCTTTGTATCAGTTTTATAAGCAGAGTTGAACTACATATGGTGTGTATGAGTAGGACACAGGTCTTTTTTTCTTGGCATGCTCATGGTTCTTAATGTATTGGAGACTCTGGAAAGAAGAGGATGATTCTTGCCTTAAAACAGTGTTTTTCAGGGATGAGAATTCTGGTCTGAATTTGCCTTCCTAAATGGAGTTAAACCCCAGGATCAGTGTCTTCCTACAAGCAAGAGTTCAGTTCTGGTAAACCCAGTGAATTTTGGGCTCAAATGATGTTTCGCAGTTCATGGACCCAACATGATTCTCATTATTAACTAAAGAGCATTTATGTAAGAAGAGGTGTGGTCTGTATAAGTTTCATAAGCCGAGTTGAACTACAAATGGTCCCTATGAGTAGGAAACACAGTTCATTTTTTCAGGGCATGCTCATGGTTCTTGCTGTATTTTAGACTCTGGAAAGAAGAGCTTGCTTCTTGCGTTAAAAGAGAGTGTGTTTCAGGGATGAGAACTCTGGTCTGAATTTGTATTCTGAACCCGAGTTAAAACCCAGGATCAGTGTCTTCCTACAAGCAAGAGTTCATTTCTGGTAAACCCAGTGAATTTTGGGCTCAAATAATTTTTCGCAGTTTCGAACCCAACATGATTCCCACTATTAACTAAAGAGCATTTATGTAAGAGGAGCTTTGGTTTGTATCAGTCTCATAAGCAGAGTTGAACTAGATACGGTCCTTATGACTTGGAAACACAGTTCTTTTTTTTCAGGCCTGGCTCATTGTTCTTTCTGTATTTTAGAATCTGGAAAGAAGAGCTTGCTTCTTCATTAAAACAGAGTGTGTTTCAAGGATGAGAATTCTGGTTTGAATTTACCTTCAGAAATGGAGTTAAACAGCAGAATCTGTGTCTTCCTACAAGCAAGATTTCATTTCTGGTTAACCCAGTTAATTTTGGGCTCAAATGATTTTTCAATGTTCACGAACCAAACGCGATTTTCACTATTAACTAAAGAGCATTTATGTAAGAGGAGCTGTGGTTTGTATCAGTTTCATAAGCAGAATTGAACTACATATGGTGTGTATGAGTAGGACACAGGTCTTTTTTTCTTGGCATGCTCATGGTTCTTAATATATTGGAGACTCTGGAAAGAAGAGGATGATTCTTGCCTTAAAACAGTGATTTTCAGGGATGAGAATTCTGGTCTTAATTTGCCTTCAGAAACGGAGTTAAACCCCAGGATCAGTGTCTTCCTACAAGCAAGAGTTCAGTTCTGGTAAACCCAGTGAATTTTGGGCTCAAATGATTTTTCGCAGTTCATGGACCCAACATGAGTCTCATTATTAACTAAAGAGCATTTATGTAAGAAGAGGTGTGGTCTGTATCAGTTTCTTAAGCAGAGTTGAACTACATATGGTCCGTATGAAGAGGAAACACAATTTTTTTTTCAGGGCATGCTCATGGTTCTTGCTGTATTTAGACTCTGGAAAGAAGAGCTTCCTCTTGCGTTAAAGCAGAGTGTGTTTCATGAATGAGAACTCTGGTCTGAATTTCCCTTCAGAAGCGGAGTTAAACCCCATGATCTGTGACTTCCGAGAAGCAAGAGTTCATTTCTGGTAAACGCAGGGAATTTTGGGCTCAAGTGATTTTTCGCAGTTCACGAACCCAACATGATTCTCACTATTAACTAAAGAGCATTTATGTAAGATGAGATGTGGTTTGTATCAGTTTCATAAGCAGAGTTGAACTACATATGGTCTGTATGAGTAGGAAACACAGTTCTTTTTCCTGGGCATGCTCTTGTCTCTTACTATATTGGAGTTGCTGGAAAGAAGAGTATGATTCTTGCCTTAAAACAGTGTTTTTCAGGGATGAGAACTCTGGTCTGAATTTCCCTTCAGAAACGGAGTTAAACCCCAGGTTGTGTGTCTTCCTACAAGCAAGAGTTCATTTCTGGTAAACCCAGTGAATTTTGGGCTCAAATGATTTTCTCAGTTCACCAACCCAAACCGATTCTCACTATTAACTAAAGAGCATTTATGTAAGAGGAGCTTTGGTTTGTTTCAGTCTCATAAGCAGAGTTGAACTAGATACGGTCCTTATGACTTGGAAACACAGTTCTTTTTTTCAGGCCTGGCTCATGGTTCTTTCTGTATTTTAGAATCTGGAAAGAAGAGCTTGCTTCTTCATTAAAACAGAGTGTGTTTCAAGGATGAGAATTCTGGTTTGAATTTACCTTCAGAAATGGAGTTAAACAGCAGAATCTGTGTCTTCCTACAAGCAAGATTTCATTTCTGGTTAACCCAGTTAATTTTGGGCTCAAATGATTTTTCAATGTTCACGAACCAAACGCGATTTTCACTATTAACTAAAGAGCATTTATGTAAGAGGAGCTGTGGTATGTATCAGTTTCATAAGCAGAGTTGAACTACATATGGTCTGCATGAGTAGGAAACACAGTTCTTTTTCCTGGGCATGCTCTTGTCTCTTACTATATTGGAGTGCTGGAAAGAAGAGTATGATTCTTGCCTAAAACAGTGTTTTTCAGGGATGAGAACTCTGGTCTGAATTGCCCTTCAGAAACGGAGATAAACCCCAGGATCAGTGTCTTCCTACAAAAAAGAGTTCATTTCTGGTAAACCCAGTGAATTTTGGGCTTTAAAGATTTTTCGCAGTTCACCAATCCAACATGATTCTCACCATTAACTAAAGAGCATTTATGTAAGAGGAGCTGTGTTTTGTATCAGTTTCATAAGCAGAGTTGAACTGCATATGGTCCGTATGAGTAGGAATCACAGTTCATTTTTTCTTGGCATGCTCATGGTTCTTAGTGTATTAGAGACCCTGGACAAAAGATTATAATGCATGCCTTAAAACAGAGTGTTGTTCAGGGATGAGAATTCTGGTCTGAATTTACCTTCAGAAACGGAGTTAAACCCCAGGATCTGTGACCTCCTACAAGCAAGAGTTCATTTATGGTAAACCCATTGAATTTTGTGTTCAAATGATTTTTCGCAGTTCACGAACCCAACGCTATTCTCACTATTAACTAAGGAGCATTTATGTAAGAGGAGGTGTGCTTTGTATCAGTTTCATAAGCAGAGTTGAACTACATATGGTCTGTATGAGTAGGACACAGGTCTTTTTTTCTTGGCATGCTCATGGTTCTTAATGTATTGGAGACTCTGGAAAGAAGAGGATGATTCTTGCCTTAAAACAGTGATTTTCAGGCATGAGAATTCTGGTCTTAATTTGCCTTCACAAATGGAGTTAAACCCCAGGATCAGTGTCTTCCTACAAGCAAGAGTTCAGTTCTGGTAAACCCAGTGAATTTTGGGCTCAAATGATTTTTCGCAGTTCATGGACCCAACATGAGTCTCATTATTAACTAAAGAGCATTTATGTAAGAAGAGGTGTGGTCTGTATCAGTTTCTTAAGCAGAGTTGAACTACATATGGTCCGTATGAAGAGGAAACACAATTTTTTTTTTCAGGGCATGCTCATGGTTCTTGCTGTATTTAGACTCTGGAAAGAAGAGCTTCCTCTTGCGTTAAAGCAGAGTGTGTTTCATGAATGAGAACTCTGGTCTGAATTTCCCTTCAGAAGCGGAGTTAAACCCCATGATCTGTGACTTCCTAGAAGCAAGAGTTCATTTCTTGTTAACCCAGTGAATATTGGGCTCAAATGATTTTTCGCTGTTCACCAACCTAACGCGATTCTCACTATTAACTAAAGAGCATTTATGTAAGAGGAGCTGTGGTCTATATCATTTTCATAAGCAGAGTTGGACTACATATGGTCCGTATGAGTAGGAAACACAGTTCTTTTTTTCTTGGCGTGCTCATGGTTCTTAATGTATGGGAGACCCTGCAAATAAGAGGATGATTCATGGCTTAAAACAGAGTGTTTTTCAGGGATGAGAATTCTGGTCTGAATTTGCCTTCAGAAACGGAGTTAAACCCCAGGATCTGTGTCTTCCTACAAGCAAGAGTTCAGTTCTGGTAAACCCAGTGAATTTTGGGCTCAAATGTTTTTTCGCAGATCACGAACCCAACATGATTCTCACTATTAACTAAAGAGCATTCATGTAAGAAGAGGTGTAGTCTGTATCAGTTTCATAAGCAGAGTTGAACTACATAAGGTCCGTATGAATAGGAAACACAGTTCTTTTTTTCAGACCATGCTCATGGTTCTTGCTTTATTTTTGAATCTTGAAAGAACAGCTTGCTTCTTCATTAAAACAGAGTGTGTTTCAGGGATAAGAACTCTGGTCTGAATTTCCCTTCCGAAACGCAGTTAAACCCCAGGATCTGTGTCTTCCCTAAAGCAAGAGTTCATTTCTGGTAAACGTTGAGAATTTTGGGCTCAAGTGAGTTTTTGCAGTTCACGAACCCAACATGATTCTCACTATTAACTAAAGAGCATTTATGTAAGATGAGATGTGGTTTGTATCAGTTTCATAAGCAGAGTTGAACTACATATGGTCTGTATGAGAAGGAAACACAGTTCTTTTTCCTGGGCATGCTCTTGTCTCTTACTATATTGGAGTCGCTGGAAAGAAGAGTATGATTCTTGCCTTAAAACAGTGTTTTTCAGGGATGAGAACTCTGGTCTGAATTGCCCTTCAGAAATGGAGATAAACCCCAGGATTAGTGTCTTCCTACAAAAAAGAGTTCATTTCTGGTAAACCCAGTGAATTTTGGGCTCAAATGATTTTTCACAGTTCACGAACCCAACATGATTCTCACTATTAAGTAAAGAGCATTTATGTAAGAGGAGCTGTGTTTTGTATCATTTTCATAAGCAGAGTTGAACTGCATATGGTCTGTATGAGTAGGAATCACAGTTCTTTTTTTCTTTCATGCTCATGGTTCTTAGTGTATTAGAGACCCTGGACAAAAGAGGATAATGCATGCCTTAAAACAGAGTGTTGTTCAGGGATGAGAATTCTGGTCTTAATTTCCTTTCAGAAACGGAGTTAAACCCAAGGATCTGTGTCCTCCTACAAGCAAGAGTTCATTTATGGTAAACCCATTGAATTTTGTGTTCAAATGATTTTTCGCAGTTCACAAACCCAACGCTATTCTCACTATTAACTAAGGAGCATTTATGTAAGAGGAAGTGTGCTTTGTATCAGTTTTATAAGCAGAGTTGAACTACATATGGTGTGTATGAGTAGGACACAGGTCTTTTTTTCTTGGCATGCTCATGGTTCTTAATGTATTGGAGACTCTGGAAAGAAGAGGATGATTCTTGCCTTAAAACAGTGTTTTTCAGGGATGAGAATTCTGGTCTGAATTTGCCTTCCTAAATGGAGTTAAACCCCAGGATCAGTGTCTTCCTACAAGCAAGAGTTCAGTTCTGGTAAACCCAGTGAATTTTGGGCTCAAATGATGTTTCGCAGTTCATGGACCCAACATGATTCTCATTATTAACTAAAGAGCATTTATGTAAGAAGAGGTGTGGTCTGTATAAGTTTCATAAGCCGAGTTGAACTACAAATGGTCCCTATGAGTAGGAAACACAGTTCATTTTTTCAGGGCATGCTCATGGTTCTTGCTGTATTTTAGACTCTGGAAAGAAGAGCTTGCTTCTTGCGTTAAAAGAGAGTGTGTTTCAGGGATGAGAACTCTGGTCTGAATTTGTATTCTGAACCCGAGTTAAAACCCAGGATCAGTGTCTTCCTACAAGCAAGAGTTCATTTCTGGTAAACCCAGTGAATTTTGGGCTCAAATAATTTTTCGCAGTTTCGAACCCAACATGATTCCCACTATTAACTAAAGAGCATTTATGTAAGAGGAGCTTTGGTTTGTATCAGTCTCATAAGCAGAGTTGAACTAGATACGGTCCTTATGACTTGGAAACACAGTTCTTTTTTTCAGGCCTGGCTCATTGTTCTTTCTGTATTTTAGAATCTGGAAAGAAGAGCTTGCTTCTTCATTAAAACAGAGTGTGTTTCAAGGATGAGAATTCTGGTTTGAATTTACCTTCAGAAATGGAGTTAAACAGCAGAATCTGTGTCTTCCTACAAGCAAGATTTCATTTCTGGTTAACCCAGTTAATTTTGGGCTCAAATGATTTTTCAATGTTCACGAACCAAACGCGATTTTCACTATTAACTAAAGAGCATTTATGTAAGAGGAGCTGTGGTTTGTATCAGTTTCATAAGCAGAATTGAACTACATATGGTGTGTATGAGTAGGACACAGGTCTTTTTTTCTTGGCATGCTCATGGTTCTTAATATATTGGAGACTCTGGAAAGAAGAGGATGATTCTTGCCTTAAAACAGTGATTTTCAGGGATGAGAATTCTGGTCTTAATTTGCCTTCAGAAACGGAGTTAAACCCCAGGATCAGTGTCTTCCTACAAGCAAGAGTTCAGTTCTGGTAAACCCAGTGAATTTTGGGCTCAAATGATTTTTCGCAGTTCATGGACCCAACATGAGTCTCATTATTAACTAAAGAGCATTTATGTAAGAAGAGGTGTGGTCTGTATCAGTTTCTTAAGCAGAGTTGAACTACATATGGTCCGTATGAAGAGGAAACACAATTTTTTTTTCAGGGCATGCTCATGGTTCTTGCTGTATTTAGACTCTGGAAAGAAGAGCTTCCTCTTGCGTTAAAGCAGAGTGTGTTTCATGAATGAGAACTCTGGTCTGAATTTCCCTTCAGAAGCGGAGTTAAACCCCATGATCTGTGACTTCCGAGAAGCAAGAGTTCATTTCTGGTAAACGCAGGGAATTTTGGGCTCAAGTGATTTTTCGCAGTTCACGAACCCAACATGATTCTCACTATTAACTAAAGAGCATTTATGTAAGATGAGATGTGGTTTGTATCAGTTTCATAAGCAGAGTTGAACTACATATGGTCTGTATGAGTAGGAAACACAGTTCTTTTTCCTGGGCATGCTCTTGTCTCTTACTATATTGGAGTTGCTGGAAAGAAGAGTATGATTCTTGCCTTAAAACAGTGTTTTTCAGGGATGAGAACTCTGGTCTGAATTTCCCTTCAGAAACGGAGTTAAACCCCAGGTTGTGTGTCTTCCTACAAGCAAGAGTTCATTTCTGGTAAACCCAGTGAATTTTGGGCTCAAATGATTTTCTCAGTTCACCAACCCAAACCGATTCTCACTATTAACTAAAGAGCATTTATGTAAGAGGAGCTTTGGTTTGTTTCAGTCTCATAAGCAGAGTTGAACTAGATACGGTCCTTATGACTTGGAAACACAGTTCTTTTTTTCAGGCCTGGCTCATGGTTCTTTCTGTATTTTAGAATCTGGAAAGAAGAGCTTGCTTCTTCATTAAAACAGAGTGTGTTTCAAGGATGAGAATTCTGGTTTGAATTTACCTTCAGAAATGGAGTTAAACAGCAGAATCTGTGTCTTCCTACAAGCAAGATTTCATTTCTGGTTAACCCAGTTAATTTTGGGCTCAAATGATTTTTCAATGTTCACGAACCAAACGCGATTTTCACTATTAACTAAAGAGCATTTATGTAAGAGGAGCTGTGGTATGTATCAG
Source organism: Onychomys leucogaster (assembly GCA_949786385.1). Classification (NCBI taxonomy): domain Eukaryota; kingdom Metazoa; phylum Chordata; class Mammalia; order Rodentia; family Cricetidae; genus Onychomys; species Onychomys leucogaster. The sequence continues at coordinate 368,284 of CATKUP010000301.1, read as the reverse complement.
TTTCATAAGCAGAGTTGAACTACATATGGTCTGCATGAGTAGGAAACACAGTTCTTTTTCCTGGGCATGCTCTTGTCTCTTACTATATTGGAGTGCTGGAAAGAAGAGTATGATTCTTGCCTAAAACAGTGTTTTTCAGGGATGAGAACTCTGGTCTGAATTGCCCTTCAGAAACGGAGATAAACCCCAGGATCAGTGTCTTCCTACAAAAAAGAGTTCATTTCTGGTAAACCCAGTGAATTTTGGGCTTTAAAGATTTTTCGCAGTTCACCAATCCAACATGATTCTCACCATTAACTAAAGAGCATTTATGTAAGAGGAGCTGTGTTTTGTATCAGTTTCATAAGCAGAGTTGAACTGCATATGGTCCGTATGAGTAGGAATCACAGTTCATTTTTTCTTGGCATGCTCATGGTTCTTAGTGTATTAGAGACCCTGGACAAAAGATTATAATGCATGCCTTAAAACAGAGTGTTGTTCAGGGATGAGAATTCTGGTCTGAATTTACCTTCAGAAACGGAGTTAAACCCCAGGATCTGTGACCTCCTACAAGCAAGAGTTCATTTATGGTAAACCCATTGAATTTTGTGTTCAAATGATTTTTCGCAGTTCACGAACCCAACGCTATTCTCACTATTAACTAAGGAGCATTTATGTAAGAGGAGGTGTGCTTTGTATCAGTTTCATAAGCAGAGTTGAACTACATATGGTCTGTATGAGTAGGACACAGGTCTTTTTTTCTTGGCATGCTCATGGTTCTTAATGTATTGGAGACTCTGGAAAGAAGAGGATGATTCTTGCCTTAAAACAGTGATTTTCAGGCATGAGAATTCTGGTCTTAATTTGCCTTCACAAATGGAGTTAAACCCCAGGATCAGTGTCTTCCTACAAGCAAGAGTTCAGTTCTGGTAAACCCAGTGAATTTTGGGCTCAAATGATTTTTCGCAGTTCATGGACCCAACATGAGTCTCATTATTAACTAAAGAGCATTTATGTAAGAAGAGGTGTGGTCTGTATCAGTTTCTTAAGCAGAGTTGAACTACATATGGTCCGTATGAAGAGGAAACACAATTTTTTTTTTCAGGGCATGCTCATGGTTCTTGCTGTATTTAGACTCTGGAAAGAAGAGCTTCCTCTTGCGTTAAAGCAGAGTGTGTTTCATGAATGAGAACTCTGGTCTGAATTTCCCTTCAGAAGCGGAGTTAAACCCCATGATCTGTGACTTCCTAGAAGCAAGAGTTCATTTCTTGTTAACCCAGTGAATATTGGGCTCAAATGATTTTTCGCTGTTCACCAACCTAACGCGATTCTCACTATTAACTAAAGAGCATTTATGTAAGAGGAGCTGTGGTCTATATCATTTTCATAAGCAGAGTTGGACTACATATGGTCCGTATGAGTAGGAAACACAGTTCTTTTTTTCTTGGCGTGCTCATGGTTCTTAATGTATGGGAGACCCTGCAAATAAGAGGATGATTCATGGCTTAAAACAGAGTGTTTTTCAGGGATGAGAATTCTGGTCTGAATTTGCCTTCAGAAACGGAGTTAAACCCCAGGATCTGTGTCTTCCTACAAGCAAGAGTTCAGTTCTGGTAAACCCAGTGAATTTTGGGCTCAAATGTTTTTTCGCAGATCACGAACCCAACATGATTCTCACTATTAACTAAAGAGCATTCATGTAAGAAGAGGTGTAGTCTGTATCAGTTTCATAAGCAGAGTTGAACTACATAAGGTCCGTATGAATAGGAAACACAGTTCTTTTTTTCAGACCATGCTCATGGTTCTTGCTTTATTTTTGAATCTTGAAAGAACAGCTTGCTTCTTCATTAAAACAGAGTGTGTTTCAGGGATAAGAACTCTGGTCTGAATTTCCCTTCCGAAACGCAGTTAAACCCCAGGATCTGTGTCTTCCCTAAAGCAAGAGTTCATTTCTGGTAAACGTTGAGAATTTTGGGCTCAAGTGAGTTTTTGCAGTTCACGAACCCAACATGATTCTCACTATTAACTAAAGAGCATTTATGTAAGATGAGATGTGGTTTGTATCAGTTTCATAAGCAGAGTTGAACTACATATGGTCTGTATGAGAAGGAAACACAGTTCTTTTTCCTGGGCATGCTCTTGTCTCTTACTATATTGGAGTCGCTGGAAAGAAGAGTATGATTCTTGCCTTAAAACAGTGTTTTTCAGGGATGAGAACTCTGGTCTGAATTGCCCTTCAGAAATGGAGATAAACCCCAGGATTAGTGTCTTCCTACAAAAAAGAGTTCATTTCTGGTAAACCCAGTGAATTTTGGGCTCAAATGATTTTTCACAGTTCACGAACCCAACATGATTCTCACTATTAAGTAAAGAGCATTTATGTAAGAGGAGCTGTGTTTTGTATCATTTTCATAAGCAGAGTTGAACTGCATATGGTCTGTATGAGTAGGAATCACAGTTCTTTTTTTCTTTCATGCTCATGGTTCTTAGTGTATTAGAGACCCTGGACAAAAGAGGATAATGCATGCCTTAAAACAGAGTGTTGTTCAGGGATGAGAATTCTGGTCTTAATTTCCTTTCAGAAACGGAGTTAAACCCAAGGATCTGTGTCCTCCTACAAGCAAGAGTTCATTTATGGTAAACCCATTGAATTTTGTGTTCAAATGATTTTTCGCAGTTCACAAACCCAACGCTATTCTCACTATTAACTAAGGAGCATTTATGTAAGAGGAAGTGTGCTTTGTATCAGTTTTATAAGCAGAGTTGAACTACATATGGTGTGTATGAGTAGGACACAGGTCTTTTTTTCTTGGCATGCTCATGGTTCTTAATGTATTGGAGACTCTGGAAAGAAGAGGATGATTCTTGCCTTAAAACAGTGTTTTTCAGGGATGAGAATTCTGGTCTGAATTTGCCTTCCTAAATGGAGTTAAACCCCAGGATCAGTGTCTTCCTACAAGCAAGAGTTCAGTTCTGGTAAACCCAGTGAATTTTGGGCTCAAATGATGTTTCGCAGTTCATGGACCCAACATGATTCTCATTATTAACTAAAGAGCATTTATGTAAGAAGAGGTGTGGTCTGTATAAGTTTCATAAGCCGAGTTGAACTACAAATGGTCCCTATGAGTAGGAAACACAGTTCATTTTTTCAGGGCATGCTCATGGTTCTTGCTGTATTTTAGACTCTGGAAAGAAGAGCTTGCTTCTTGCGTTAAAAGAGAGTGTGTTTCAGGGATGAGAACTCTGGTCTGAATTTGTATTCTGAACCCGAGTTAAAACCCAGGATCAGTGTCTTCCTACAAGCAAGAGTTCATTTCTGGTAAACCCAGTGAATTTTGGGCTCAAATAATTTTTCGCAGTTTCGAACCCAACATGATTCCCACTATTAACTAAAGAGCATTTATGTAAGAGGAGCTTTGGTTTGTATCAGTCTCATAAGCAGAGTTGAACTAGATACGGTCCTTATGAGTTGGAAACACAGTTCTTTTTTTCAGGCCTGGCTCATTGTTCTTTCTGTATTTTAGAATCTGGAAAGAAGAGCTTGCTTCTTCATTAAAACAGAGTGTGTTTCAAGGATGAGAATTCTGGTTTGAATTTACCTTCAGAAATGGAGTTAAACAGCAGAATCTGTGTCTTCCTACAAGCAAGATTTCATTTCTGGTTAACCCAGTTAATTTTGGGCTCAAATGATTTTTCAATGTTCACGAACCAAACGCGATTTTCACTATTAACTAAAGAGCATTTATGTAAGAGGAGCTGTGGTTTGTATCAGTTTCATAAGCAGAATTGAACTACATATGGTGTGTATGAGTAGGACACAGGTCTTTTTTTCTTGGCATGCTCATGGTTCTTAATATATTGGAGACTCTGGAAAGAAGAGGATGATTCTTGCCTTAAAACAGTGATTTTCAGGGATGAGAATTCTGGTCTTAATTTGCCTTCAGAAACGGAGTTAAACCCCAGGATCAGTGTCTTCCTACAAGCAAGAGTTCAGTTCTGGTAAACCCAGTGAATTTTGGGCTCAAATGATTTTTCGCAGTTCATGGACCCAACATGAGTCTCATTATTAACTAAAGAGCATTTATGTAAGAAGAGGTGTGGTCTGTATCAGTTTCTTAAGCAGAGTTGAACTACATATGGTCCGTATGAAGAGGAAACACAATTTTTTTTTCAGGGCATGCTCATGGTTCTTGCTGTATTTAGACTCTGGAAAGAAGAGCTTCCTCTTGCGTTAAAGCAGAGTGTGTTTCATGAATGAGAACTCTGGTCTGAATTTCCCTTCAGAAGCGGAGTTAAACCCCATGATCTGTGACTTCCGAGAAGCAAGAGTTCATTTCTGGTAAACGCAGGGAATTTTGGGCTCAAGTGATTTTTCGCAGTTCACGAACCCAACATGATTCTCACTATTAACTAAAGAGCATTTATGTAAGATGAGATGTGGTTTGTATCAGTTTCATAAGCAGAGTTGAACTACATATGGTCTGTATGAGTAGGAAACACAGTTCTTTTTCCTGGGCATGCTCTTGTCTCTTACTATATTGGAGTTGCTGGAAAGAAGAGTATGATTCTTGCCTTAAAACAGTGTTTTTCAGGGATGAGAACTCTGGTCTGAATTTCCCTTCAGAAACGGAGTTAAACCCCAGGTTGTGTGTCTTCCTACAAGCAAGAGTTCATTTCTGGTAAACCCAGTGAATTTTGGGCTCAAATGATTTTCTCAGTTCACCAACCCAAACCGATTCTCACTATTAACTAAAGAGCATTTATGTAAGAGGAGCTTTGGTTTGTTTCAGTCTCATAAGCAGAGTTGAACTAGATACGGTCCTTATGACTTGGAAACACAGTTCTTTTTTTCAGGCCTGGCTCATGGTTCTTTCTGTATTTTAGAATCTGGAAAGAAGAGCTTGCTTCTTCATTAAAACAGAGTGTGTTTCAAGGATGAGAATTCTGGTTTGAATTTACCTTCAGAAATGGAGTTAAACAGCAGAATCTGTGTCTTCCTACAAGCAAGATTTCATTTCTGGTTAACCCAGTTAATTTTGGGCTCAAATGATTTTTCAATGTTCACGAACCAAACGCGATTTTCACTATTAACTAAAGAGCATTTATGTAAGAGGAGCTGTGGTATGTATCAGTTTCATAAGCAGAGTTGAACTACATATGGTCTGCATGAGTAGGAAACACAGTTCTTTTTCCTGGGCATGCTCTTGTCTCTTACTATATTGGAGTGCTGGAAAGAAGAGTATGATTCTTGCCTAAAACAGTGTTTTTCAGGGATGAGAACTCTGGTCTGAATTGCCCTTCAGAAACGGAGATAAACCCCAGGATCAGTGTCTTCCTACAAAAAAGAGTTCATTTCTGGTAAACCCAGTGAATTTTGGGCTTTAAAGATTTTTCGCAGTTCACCAATCCAACATGATTCTCACCATTAACTAAAGAGCATTTATGTAAGAGGAGCTGTGTTTTGTATCAGTTTCATAAGCAGAGTTGAACTGCATATGGTCCGTATGAGTAGGAATCACAGTTCATTTTTTCTTGGCATGCTCATGGTTCTTAGTGTATTAGAGACCCTGGACAAAAGATTATAATGCATGCCTTAAAACAGAGTGTTGTTCAGGGATGAGAATTCTGGTCTGAATTTACCTTCAGAAACGGAGTTAAACCCCAGGATCTGTGACCTCCTACAAGCAAGAGTTCATTTATGGTAAACCCATTGAATTTTGTGTTCAAATGATTTTTCGCAGTTCACGAACCCAACGCTATTCTCACTATTAACTAAGGAGCATTTATGTAAGAGGAGGTGTGCTTTGTATCAGTTTCATAAGCAGAGTTGAACTACATATGGTCTGTATGAGTAGGACACAGGTCTTTTTTTCTTGGCATGCTCATGGTTCTTAATGTATTGGAGACTCTGGAAAGAAGAGGATGATTCTTGCCTTAAAACAGTGATTTTCAGGCATGAGAATTCTGGTCTTAATTTGCCTTCACAAATGGAGTTAAACCCCAGGATCAGTGTCTTCCTACAAGCAAGAGTTCAGTTCTGGTAAACCCAGTGAATTTTGGGCTCAAATGATTTTTCGCAGTTCATGGACCCAACATGAGTCTCATTATTAACTAAAGAGCATTTATGTAAGAAGAGGTGTGGTCTGTATCAGTTTCTTAAGCAGAGTTGAACTACATATGGTCCGTATGAAGAGGAAACACAATTTTTTTTTTCAGGGCATGCTCATGGTTCTTGCTGTATTTAGACTCTGGAAAGAAGAGCTTCCTCTTGCGTTAAAGCAGAGTGTGTTTCATGAATGAGAACTCTGGTCTGAATTTCCCTTCAGAAGCGGAGTTAAACCCCATGATCTGTGACTTCCTAGAAGCAAGAGTTCATTTCTTGTTAACCCAGTGAATATTGGGCTCAAATGATTTTTCGCTGTTTACCAACCTAACGCGATTCTCACTATTAACTAAAGAGCATTTATGTAAGAGGAGCTGTGGTCTATATCATTTTCATAAGCAGAGTTGGACTACATATGGTCCGTATGAGTAGGAAACACAGTTCTTTTTTTCTTGGCGTGCTCATGGTTCTTAATGTATGGGAGACCCTGCAAATAAGAGGATGATTCATGGCTTAAAACAGAGTGTTTTTCAGGGATGAGAATTCTGGTCTGAATTTCCCTTCAGAAACGGAGTTAAACCCCAGGATCTGTGTCTTCCTACAAGCAAGAGTTCAGTTCTGGTAAACCCAGTGAATTTTGGGCTCAAATGTTTTTTCGCAGATCACGAACCCAACATGATTCTCACTATTAACTAAAGAGCATTCATGTAAGAAGAGGTGTAGTCTGTATCAGTTTCATAAGCAGAGTTGAACTACATAAGGTCCGTATGAATAGGAAACACAGTTCTTTTTTTCAGACCATGCTCATGGTTCTTGCTTTATTTTTGAATCTTGAAAGAACAGCTTGCTTCTTCATTAAAACAGAGTGTGTTTCAGGGATAAGAACTCTGGTCTGAATTTCCCTTCCGAAACGCAGTTAAACCCCAGGATCTGTGTCTTCCCTAAAGCAAGAGTTCATTTCTGGTAAACGTTGAGAATTTTGGGCTCAAGTGAGTTTTTGCAGTTCACGAACCCAACATGATTCTCACTATTAACTAAAGAGCATTTATGTAAGATGAGATGTGGTTTGTATCAGTTTCATAAGCAGAGTTGAACTACATATGGTCTGTATGAGAAGGAAACACAGTTCTTTTTCCTGGGCATGCTCTTGTCTCTTACTATATTGGAGTCGCTGGAAAGAAGAGTATGATTCTTGCCTTAAAACAGTGTTTTTCAGGGATGAGAACTCTGGTCTGAATTGCCCTTCAGAAATGGAGATAAACCCCAGGATTAGTGTCTTCCTACAAAAAAGAGTTCATTTCTGGTAAACCCAGTGAATTTTGGGCTCAAATGATTTTTCACAGTTCACGAACCCAACATGATTCTCACTATTAAGTAAAGAGCATTTATGTAAGAGGAGCTGTGTTTTGTATCATTTTCATAAGCAGAGTTGAACTGCATATGGTCTGTATGAGTAGGAATCACAGTTCTTTTTTTCTTTCATGCTCATGGTTCTTAGTGTATTAGAGACCCTGGACAAAAGAGGATAATGCATGCCTTAAAACAGAGTGTTGTTCAGGGATGAGAATTCTGGTCTTAATTTCCTTTCAGAAACGGAGTTAAACCCAAGGATCTGTGTCCTCCTACAAGCAAGAGTTCATTTATGGTAAACCCATTGAATTTTGTGTTCAAATGATTTTTCGCAGTTCACAAACCCAACGCTATTCTCACTATTAACTAAGGAGCATTTATGTAAGAGGAAGTGTGCTTTGTATCAGTTTTATAAGCAGAGTTGAACTACATATGGTGTGTATGAGTAGGACACAGGTCTTTTTTTCTTGGCATGCTCATGGTTCTTAATGTATTGGAGACTCTGGAAAGAAGAGGATGATTCTTGCCTTAAAACAGTGTTTTTCAGGGATGAGAATTCTGGTCTGAATTTGCCTTCCTAAATGGAGTTAAACCCCAGGATCAGTGTCTTCCTACAAGCAAGAGTTCAGTTCTGGTAAACCCAGTGAATTTTGGGCTCAAATGATGTTTCGCAGTTCATGGACCCAACATGATTCTCATTATTAACTAAAGAGCATTTATGTAAGAAGAGGTGTGGTCTGTATAAGTTTCATAAGCCGAGTTGAACTACAAATGGTCCCTATGAGTAGGAAACACAGTTCATTTTTTCAGGGCATGCTCATGGTTCTTGCTGTATTTTAGACTCTGGAAAGAAGAGCTTGCTTCTTGCGTTAAAAGAGAGTGTGTTTCAGGGATGAGAACTCTGGTCTGAATTTGTATTCTGAACCCGAGTTAAAACCCAGGATCAGTGTCTTCCTACAAGCAAGAGTTCATTTCTGGTAAACCCAGTGAATTTTGGGCTCAAATAATTTTTCGCAGTTTCGAACCCAACATGATTCCCACTATTAACTAAAGAGCATTTATGTAAGAGGAGCTTTGGTTTGTATCAGTCTCATAAGCAGAGTTGAACTAGATACGGTCCTTATGAGTTGGAAACACAGTTCTTTTTTTCAGGCCTGGCTCATTGTTCTTTCTGTATTTTAGAATCTGGAAAGAAGAGCTTGCTTCTTCATTAAAACAGAGTGTGTTTCAAGGATGAGAATTCTGGTTTGAATTTACCTTCAGAAATGGAGTTAAACAGCAGAATCTGTGTCTTCCTACAAGCAAGATTTCATTTCTGGTTAACCCAGTTAATTTTGGGCTCAAATGATTTTTCAATGTTCACGAACCAAACGCGATTTTCACTATTAACTAAAGAGCATTTATGTAAGAGGAGCTGTGGTTTGTATCAGTTTCATAAGCAGAATTGAACTACATATGGTGTGTATGAGTAGGACACAGGTCTTTTTTTCTTGGCATGCTCATGGTTCTTAATATATTGGAGACTCTGGAAAGAAGAGGATGATTCTTGCCTTAAAACAGTGATTTTCAGGGATGAGAATTCTGGTCTTAATTTGCCTTCAGAAACGGAGTTAAACCCCAGGATCAGTGTCTTCCTACAAGCAAGAGTTCAGTTCTGGTAAACCCAGTGAATTTTGGGCTCAAATGATTTTTCGCAGTTCATGGACCCAACATGAGTCTCATTATTAACTAAAGAGCATTTATGTAAGAAGAGGTGTGGTCTGTATCAGTTTCTTAAGCAGAGTTGAACTACATATGGTCCGTATGAAGAGGAAACACAATTTTTTTTTCAGGGCATGCTCATGGTTCTTGCTGTATTTAGACTCTGGAAAGAAGAGCTTCCTCTTGCGTTAAAGCAGAGTGTGTTTCATGAATGAGAACTCTGGTCTGAATTTCCCTTCAGAAGCGGAGTTAAACCCCATGATCTGTGACTTCCGAGAAGCAAGAGTTCATTTCTGGTAAACGTTGAGAATTTTGGGCTCAAGTGAGTTTTTGCAGTTCACGAACCCAACATGATTCTCACTATTAACTAAAGAGCATTTATGTAAGATGAGATGTGGTTTGTATCAGTTTCATAAGCAGAGTTGAACTACATATGGTCTGTATGAGAAGGAAACACAGTTCTTTTTCCTGGGCATGCTCTTGTCTCTTACTATATTGGAGTTGCTGGAAAGAAGAGTATGATTCTTGCCTTAAAACAGTGTTTTTCAGGGATGAGAACTCTGGTCTGAATTGCCCTTCAGAAACGGAGATAAACCCCAGGATCAGTGTCTTCCTACAAAAAAGAGTTCATTTCTGGTAAACCCAGTGAATTTTGGGCTCAAAAGATTTTTCGCAGTTCACCAATCCAACATGATTCTCTCTATTAACTAAAGAGCATTTATGTAAGAAGAGCTGTGTTTTCTATCAGTTTCATAAGCAGAGTTGAACTGCATATGGTCCGTATGAGTAGGAATCACAGTTCTTTTTTTCTTGGCATGCTCATGGTTCTTAGTGTATTAGAGACCCTGGACAAAAGAGGATAATGCATGCCTTAAAACAGAGTGTTGTTCAGGGATGAGAATTCTGGTCTGAATTTCCCTTTAGAAACGGAGTTAAACCCCAGGATCTGTGTCCTCCTACAAGCAAGAGTTCATTTATGGTAAACCCATTGAATTTTGTGTTCAAATGATTTTTCGCAGTTCATGAACCCAACGCTATTCTCACTATTAACTAAGGAGCATTTATGTAAGAGGAGGTGTGCTTTGTATCAGTATCATAAGCAGAGATGAACTACATATGGTCCGTATGAATAGGAAACACAGTTCTTTTTTTCAGGGCATGCTCATGGTTCTTGCTGTACTTTAGACCCTGGAAAGAAGAGGTTGCTTCTTGCGTTAATACAGAGTGTGTTTCAGGGATGACAACTCTGGTCTGAATTTCCCTTCAGAAACGGAGGTAAACCCCATAATCTGTGTCTTCATAAAAGCAAGAGTTCATTTCTGGTAAACCCAGTGAATTTTGGGCTCAAATGATTTTACGCAGTTCACGAACCCAACATGATTCTCACTATTAACTAAAGAGCATTTATGTAAGAGGAACTGTGGTTTGTATCAGTTTCATAAGCAGAGTTGAACTACATATGGTCTGTATGTGTAGGAAACACAGTTCTTTATTTCTGGGCATGCTCATGGTTCTTGCTGTATTGGAGACGCTGCAAAGAAGACCTTGCTTCTTGCATTAAAACAGAGAGTGTTTCATGGATGAGAGCTCTGGTCTGAATTTCCCTTCAGAAACGGAGTTAAACCCCATGATCTGTGTCTTCCTACCAGCAAGAGTTCATTTCTAGTAAAACAAATGAAATTTCCGCTCAAATAACTTTACACAGTTCTAGAACCCAACGTGATTATCACTATTAATTAAAGAGCATTTATGTAAGAGGAGCTGTGGTCTGTAACATTTCATAAGCAGAGTTGAACTACATATGGTCCATATGAGTAGGAAACACAGTTCCTTTTTTCTGGGCATGCTCATGGTTCTTACTGTATTGGAGACGCTGGAAAGAAAGGGATGATTCTTGCCTTAAAATAGAGTGTTTTTCAGGGTTGATAATTCTGGTCTGAATTTGCCTTCAGAAATGGGGTTAATCCCCAGGTTGTGTCTTCCTACAAGCAAGAGATCATTTCCGGTAAACCCAGTGAATTTTGGGCTCAAATGATTTTTCGCAGTTCACGAACCCAACACAATTCTCACTATTAACTAAAGGGCATTTATGTTAGCAGAGCTGTTGTTTCTATCAGTTTCATGAGCAGAGTTGAACAACATATGGTCTGTATGAGTAGGAAACACAGTGCTTTTTTTCTGGGCATGCTCATGGTTCTTGATGTATTAGAGCCACTGGAAAGAAGAGCTTGCTTCTTGCGTCAAAACAGAGTGTGTTTCATGGATGAGAACACTGGTCTGAATTTTCCCTCAGAAATGGAGTTAAAACCCAGGATCTGTGTCTTCCTACAAACAAGAGTTTATTTCTGGTAAACCCAGTGAATTTTGAGTTCAAAAGCCTTTACACTGTTCTAGAACCCAACGCGATTATCACTATTACCTAAAGAGCATTTATGTAAGAGGAGCTGTGGTCTGTATCATTTTCTAAGCAGAGTTGAACTACATTTGGTCCTTATGACTAGGAAACACAGTTCTTTTTTCTGGGCATGGTCATGGTTCTTACTGTATTGGAGACCCTGGAAAGAAGAGGATGATTCATGCCTTAAAATAGAGTGTTTTTCAGGTATGAGAATTCTGGTCTGTATTTCCCTTCAGAAACGGGGTTAAACCCCAGGATCTGTGTCTTCCTACAAGCTGGAGTTCAGTTCTGGTAAACCCAGTGAATATTGGGCTCAAATGTTTTATTGCAGTTCACGAACGCAATGCTATTCTCACTATGAACTAAACAGCATTTATCTAAGAGGAGGTGAGGTTTGTATCAGTTTCATAAGCAGAGTGGAACTACTTATGGTCCGTATGAATAGGAAACACAGTTCTTTTTTTCAGGCCATGCTCATGGTTCTTGCTTTTTTTTAGACTCTGGAAAGAAGAACTGGCTTCTTCATTAAAACAGAGTGTGTTTCAGGAATGAGAACTCTGGTTTGAATTTCCCTTCAGAAATGGAGTTAATCCCCAGGATCTGTGTCTTCCTACAAGCAAGAGTTCTTTTCTGGTAAAACCAGCGAATTTTGGGCTAAAATGATTTTTCGCAGTTCACGAACCAAAACGCGATTCTCACTATTAATTAAAGAGGATTTATGTAAGAGGAGCTGTGGTTTTTATAGTTTCATAAGCAGAGTTGAACTACATATGGTCCGTATGAATAGGAAACACTGTTCTTTTTTTCTGGGCATTCTCATGGTTCTTGCTCTATTGGAGACGCTGGAGAGAAGAGCTTGCTTCTTTCATTAAAACAGAGTGTGTTTCATGGATGAGAACTCTGGTCTGAATTTCCCTTCAGAAACGGAGTTAAACCCCATGATCTGTGTCTTCCTAAAAGCAAGAGTTCATTTCTGGTAAACCCAGTGAATTTTAGGCTCAAATGATTTTTCGCAGTTCACGAACCCAACATGTTTCTCACTATTAACTAAAGAGCATTTATGTAAGAGGAACTGTGGTTTGTATCAGTTTCATAAGCAGAGTTGAACTACATTTGTTCTGTATGAGTAGGAAACTCAGTTTTTTTTTCTGGGCATAATCTTGTTTCTTACTATATTGGAGTCGTTGGAAAGAAGAGTATGATTCTTGCCTTAAAATAGAGTGTTTTTCAGGTATGAGAATTCTGGTCTGTATTTCCCTTCAGAAACGGGGTTAAACCCCAGGATCTGTGTCTTCCTACAAGCTGGAGTTCAGTTCTGGTAAACCCAGTGAATATTGGGCTCAAATGTTTTATTGCAGTTCACGAACGCAATGCTATTCTCACTATGAACTAAACAGCATTTATCTAAGAGGAGGTGAGGTTTGTATCAGTTTCATAAGCAGAGTGGAACTACTTATGGTCCGTATGAATAGGAAACACATTTCTTTTTTACAGGGCATGCTCATGGTTCTTGCTGTATTTTAGACTCTGGAAAGGAGAGCTTGCATTTTGGGTTAAAGCATAGAGTGTTTCATGGATGAGAACTCTGATCTGAATTTCCCTTCTGAAACGGTGTTAAACCCCATGATCTGTGTCTTCCTACATGCAAGAGTTCATTTCTGTTAAACCAAGTGAATTTTGGGCTCTTATGATTTTCGCAGTTCACCAAACCACACCGATTCTCACTATTACCTAAAGAGCATTTATGTAAGACGAGCTTTGGTTTGTTTAAGTTTCATAAGCAGAGTTGAACTAAATATGGTCCGTATGAGCAGGAAACACAGTTCTTTTTTTGTGGGCATTCTCATGGTTCTTGCTGTATTGGAGACGCTGGAAAGAAGAGCTTGCTTCTTGCATTAAAACAGAGAGTGTTTCATGGATGTGAGCTCTGGTCTGAATTTCCCTTCAGAAACGGAGTTAAACCCAATAATCTGTGTCTTCCTACCAGCAAGAGTTCATTTCTAGTAAAACAAATGAAATTTCCGCTCAAAGGACTTTACACAGTTCTAGAACCCAACACGATTACCACTATTAACTAAAGAGCATTTATTTAAGAGGAGCTGTGGTCTGTATCATTTCATAAGCAGAGTTGAACTACATATGGTCCATATGAGTAGGAAACAGAGTTCCTTTTTTCTGGGCATGCTCATGGTTCTTACTGTATTGGAGACGCTGGAAAGAAAGGGATGATTCTTGTCTTAAAATAGAGTGTTTTTCAGGGTTGAGAATTCTGGTCTGAATTTGTCTTCAGAAATGGGGTTAATCCCCAGGTTGTGTCTTCCTACAAGCAAGAGATCATTTCTGGTAAACCCAGTGAATTTTGGGCTCAAATGATTTTTCGCAGTTCACGAAACCAACGCAATTCTCACTATTAACTAAAGGGCATTTATGTAAGCAGAGCTGTTGTTTCTATCAGTTTCATAAGCAGAGTTGAACTACATATGGTCTGTTTGAGTAGGAAACACAGTGCTTTTTTTCTGGGCATGCTCATGGTTTTTGATGTATTGGAGCCGCTGGAAAGAAGAGCTTGCTTCTTGCGTCAAAACACAGTGTGTTTCATGGATGAGAACACTGGTCTGAATTTTCCCTCAGAAATGGAGTTAAAACCCAGGATCTGTGTCTTCCTACAAACAAGAGTTCATTTCTGGTAAACCCAGTGAATTTTGAGTTCAAAAGACTTTACACAGTTCTAGAACCCAACGCGATTATCACTATTACCTAAAGAGCATTTATGTAAGAGGAGCTGTGGTCTGTATCATTTTCTAAGCAGAGTTGAACTACATTTGGTCCTTATGACTAGGAAACACAGTTCTTTTTTTCTGGGCATGCTCATGGTTCTTACTGTATTGGAGACCCTGGAAAGAAGCAGATCATTCTTGCCTTATAACAGAGTGTTTTTCAGGGATGAGAACTCTGGTCTGAATTTCCCATCAGAAATGGAGTTAAACCCCAGGGTCTGTGTCTTCCTACAAGAAAGAGTTCATTTCTGGTTAACCCAGGGATTTTTGGGCTCAAATGATTTTTCACAGTTCACAAACACAAACCGATTCTCACTATTAACTAAAGAGGATTTATGTAAGAGGAGCTGTGGTTTGTATAGTTTCATAAGCAGAGTTGATCTACATATGGTCCGTATGAATAGGAAACACTGTTCTTTTTTTCTGGGCATTCTCATGGTTCTTGCTCTATTGGAGACGCTGGAAAGAAGAGCTTGCTTCTTTCATTAAAACAGAGTGTGTTTCATGGATGAGAACTCTGGTCTGAATTTCCCTTCAGAAACGGAGTTAAACCCCATGATCTGTGTCTTCCTAAAAGCAAGAGTTCATTTCTGGTAAACCCAGTGAATTTTGGGCACAAATGATTTTTCGCAGTTCACGAACCCAACATGATTCTCACTATTAACTAAAGAGCATTTATGTAAGAGGAACTGTGGTTTGTATCAGTTTCATAAGCAGAGTTGAACTACATATGTTCTGTATGAGTAGGAAACACAGTTATTTTTTCTGGGCATGCTCTTGTTTCTTACTATATTGGTGTCGTTGGAAAGAAGAGTATGATTCTTGCCTTAAAACAGTGTTTTTCAGAGATGAGAACTCTGATCTTAATTTCCATTCAGAAACGGAGGTAATCCCCAGGATCTGTGTCTTCCTACAAGCAAGAGTTCATTTCTGGAAATCCCACTGAATTTTGGGCTCAAATGATTTTTTGCAGTTCACAAACCCAACGTGATTCTCACTATTAACTAAAGAGCATTTATGTAAGCGGAGCTGTTGTTTCTATCAGTTTCATAAGCAGAGTTGTACTACATATGGTCCGTATGAGTAGGAAACACATTTCTTTTTTTCAGGGCATGCTCATGGTTCTTGCTGTATTTTAGACTCTGGAAAGGAGAGCTTGCTTTTTGCGTTAAAGCGTAGTGTGTTTCATGGATGAGAACTCTGATCTGAATTTCCCTTCTGAAACGGTGTTAAACCCCATGATCTGTGTCTTCCTACATGCAAGAGTTCATTTCTGTTAAACCAAGTGAATTTTGGTCTCAAATGATTTTCGCAGTTCAACAAACCAAACCGATTCTTACTATTACCTAAAGAGCATTTATGTAAGACGAGCTTTGGTTTGTTTCAGTTTCATAAGCAGAGTTGAACTACATATGATCCGTATGGGTAGGAAACACAGTTCTTTTTTTCTGGGCATTCTCATGGTTCTTGCTGTATTGGTGACGCTGGAAAGAAGAGCTTCCTTCTTGCATTAAAACAGAGAGTGTTTCATGGATGAGAGCTCTGGTCTGAATTTCCCTTCAGAAACGGAGTTAAACCCCATGATCTGTGTCTTCCTACCAGCAAGAGTTCATTTCTAGTAAAACAAATGAAATTTCTGCTCAAATGACTTTACACAGTTCTAGAACCCAACGTGATTATCACTATTAACTAAAGAGCATTTATTTAAGAGGAGCTGTGGTCTGTATCATTTCATAAGCAGAGTTGAACTACATATGGTCCATATGAGTAGGAAACTCAGTTCTTTTTTTCTGGGCATTCTCATGGTTCTTGCTGTATTGGAGACGCTGTAAAGAAGAGCTTGCTTCTTGCATTAAAACAGAGTGTGTTTCATAGATGAGAACTCTGGTCTGAATTTCCCATCAGAAACGGAGTTAAACCAAAGGATCTGTGTTTTCCTACAAGCAAGAGTTCATTTCTGGGAAACCCAGTGAATTTTGGGTCAAATGATTTTTCATAGTTCACGAACCCTACGTTACTCTCACTATTAACTAAAGAGGATTTATGTAAGAGGAGCTATGATTTGTATCAGTGTCATAAGCAGTGTTGAACTAAATATGGTCTGTATGAGTAGGAAACACAGTTCTTTTTTTCTGTGAATGCTCATGTTTCTTACTATATTGGAGACACTGCAAAGAAAAGGATGATTCTTGCCTTAAAACAGAGTGTTTTTCAGGGATGAGAACTCTTGTCTGAATTTGGCTTCAGAAATGGAGTTAAACCCCAGGATCTGTGTCTTCCTACAAGCTGGAATTCAGTTCTGGTAAACCCAGTGAATTTTGTGCTCAAATGTTTATTGCAGTTCACAAACCCAAAGCTATTCTCACTATTAACTAAAGAGCATTTATCTAAGAGGAGGTGTGGTTTGTATCAGTTTCATAAACAGAGTTGAACTACGTATGGTCCGTATGAATAGGAAACACAGTTCTTTTTTTCAGGACATGCTCATGGTTCTTGCTGTATTTTAGACTCTGGAAAGAGGAGATTGCGTCTTCGTTAAAACAGAGTGTGCTTCAGGGATGAGAACTCTGGTCTGAATTTCCCTCCAGAAACAGAGTTAATCCCCAGGATCTGTGTCTTCCTACAAGCAAGAGTTCAATTCTGGTAAACCCAGTGAATTTTGGTCTCAAAAGATTTTTCACAGTTCGCGAGCCCAACGTGATTCTCACGACTAACTAAAGAGGATTTATGTAAGTGGAGCTGTGCTCTGTATCATTTGATGAGCAGAGTTGAACTACATATGGACCATATGAGTATGAAACACAGTTCTTTTTTTCTGGGCATGCTCATGTTTCTTACTGATTTGGAGATGCTAGAAAGAACAGGATGATTCTTGCCTTAAAACAGAGTGTTTTGCAGGGATGAGAACTCTGGTCTGTATATCCCTTCAGGAATGGAGTTAAACCCCAGGGTCTGTGTCTTCCTATAAGCAAGAGTTCATTTCCGGTTAACCCAGTGATTTTTGTGCTCAAATGATTTTTCGCAGTTCACGAATCCAACGCCATTCTCACTATTAACTAAAGAGCACTTATGTAAGCAGAGCTGTGGTTTTTATCATTTCACAAGCAGAGTTGAACTACATTTGGTCAGTATGAGTAGGAAACACAGTTTTTTTTTCAGGGCATGCTCATGGTTCTTGCTATATTTTAGATAATGGAAAGAAGAGCTTGCTTCTTCCATTAAAACAGAGTGTGTTTCAGGGATGAGAACTCTGGTCTGAATTTCCCTTCAGAAATGGATTTAAACCCCAGGATCTCTGTCTTCCTACAAGCAAGAGTTCATTTCTGGTTAACCCAGTGAATTTTGGACTCAAATGATTTTACACAGTTCTAGAATACAACACGATTATCACTATTAACTAAAGAGCATTTATGTAAGAGGACGTGTGGTCTGTATCAGTTTCATAGGCAGAGTTGAACTACATATGGTCCGCATGGGTAGGAAAACCAGATCATTTATTCAGGGCATGCTCATGGTTCTTGCTGTATTTTAGACTCTGGAAAAAAGAGCTTGCTTCTTGCGTTAAATTAGCGTGTGTTTCAGGGATGAGAACTCTGGTCTGAATTTACCTTCAGAAATGGATTTAAACCCCAGGATCTGTGTCTTCCTACAAGCAAGAGTTCTTTTCTGGTAAAACCAGCGAATTTTGGGCTAAAATGATTTTTCGCAGTTCACGAACCAAAACGCGATTCTCACTATAAACTAAAGAGCATTTATGTAAGAGGAGCTCTGGTCTGTATCATTTCATAAGCAGAGATGAACTACATATGGTCTGTATGAGTAGGAAACACAGTTCTTTTTCTCTGGGCATGCTCATGGTTCTTACTGTATTGGAGAAGCTGGAAAGAAGAGGATGATTCTTGACTTAAAACAGAGTGGTTTTCAGGGATGGGAACTCTGTTCTGAATTTCCCTTCAGAAATGGAGTTAAACCCCAGGATCTGCGTCTTCCTATAAGCAAGAGTTCATTTCCGGTTAACCCAGTGATTTTTGGGCTCAAACGATTTTTCGCAGTTCACGAATCCAACGCCATTCTGACTGTTAACTAAAGAGGATTTATGTAAGAGGAGCTGTGGTTTATCAGTTTCATAAGCAGAGTTAAACTACATATTGTCTGAATGAGTAGGAAGCACAGTTCTTTTTTTCTGGTCATGCTCATGGTTCTTACTGTATTGGAGAATCTGGAAAGAACAGGATCATTCTTGCCTTAAAACAGAGTGTTTTTCAGGGATGAGAACCCTGGTCTGAAGTTCCCTTAAAAAATGGAGTTAAAGCCCAGGATCTCTGTCTTCCTACAAGCAAGAGTTCATTTCTGGTAAACCCAGTGAATTTTGGGCTCAAATCATTTTTTGCAGTTCACGAACCCAACATGATTCTCACTATTACCTAAAGAACATGTATGTAAGAGGAGGTGTGGTATGTATCAGTTTCATAAGCAGAGTTGAACTACATATGGTCCATATGAGTAGGAAAAACAGTTCTCTTTTTCTAGGCATGCTCATGTTTCTTACAGTTTTGGAGACGCTGGAAAGAAGAGGATGATTCTTGCCTTAAAAGAGAGTGTTTTTCAGGGATGAGAACTCTGGTCTGAATTTCCCTTCAGATATGGAGTTAAACCCCAGGGTCTGTGTCTTGCTACAAGCAAGAGTTCATTTCTGGTTAACCCAGGGATTTTTGGGCTCAAATGATTTTTCGCAGTTCACGAACACAACGCGGTTCTCACTATTAACTTAAGAGCATTTATGTAACCAGAGCTGTGGTTTGTATCAGTCTCATAAGCAGAGTTGAACTACATATGGTCCATATGATTAGGAAACACAGTTCTTTTTTTCTGGGCATGATCATGGTTCTTACTATATTGTAGAAGCTGGAAAGAAGCAGATCATTCTTGCCTTATAACAGAGTGTTTTTCAGGGATGAGAACTCTGGGCTGAATTTCCCATCAGAAATGGAGTTAAACCCCAGGGTCTGTGTCTTCCTACAAGAAAGAGTTCATTTCTGGTTAACCCAGGGATTTTGGGCTCAAATGATTTTTCACAGTTCACAAACACAAAGCGATTCTCACTATTAACTAAAGAGCATTTATGTAAGAGGAGCTGTGGTCTGTATCATTTCATAAGCAGAGTTGAACTACATATGGACCGTATGAGTAGGAAACACAGTTCTTTTTTTCTGGGCATGCTCATGGTTCTTACTGTATTGGAGAAACTGGAAAGAAGTGGATGATTCTTGACTTAAAACAGAGTGTTTTTCAGGAATGAGAACTCTTGTCTAAATTTCCCTTCAGAAATGGAGTTAAACCCCAGGATCTGTGTCTTCCTACAAGCCAGAGTTCATTTCTGCTGAACCAAGTGATTTCTGGGCTCAAATGATTTTTGGCAGTTCACGAACCCAACGCGATTCTCACTATTAACTAAAGAGCATTTATGTAAGCAGAGCTGTGGTTTGTATCAGTTTCATTAGAAGAGCTGAACTACACATGGTCGGTATGAGTAGGAAACTCAGTTCTTTTTTTCAGGGAATGCTCATGATTCTTGGTATATTTTAGATTCTGGAAGGAAGAGCTTGCTTCTTGCATTAAAACAGAGTGTGTTTCAAGGATCAGAACTCTGGTCTGAATTTCCCTTCAGAAATGGACTTAAACCCCAGGATCTGTGTCTTCCTACAAGCAAGAGATCATTTCTGGTAAACCAAGTGAAGTTTGGGCTCAAATGATTTTTCGCAGTTCACCAACCCAAACCGATTCTCACTATTAACAAAAGAGCATTTATGTAAGAGGAGCTGTGGTTTGTATCAGTTTTTTAAGCAGACTTGAACTACATATGGTCCGTATGAGTAGGAAACACAGTTGTTTTTTTCTGGCCATGCTCATGTTTCTTGCTGTATTGGAGACGCTGGAAAGAAGAGCTTGCATCTTGCATTAAAACAGACTGTGTTTTATGGATGAGAACTCTGGTCTGAATTTCCGTTCAGAAACGGAGTTAAACCCCATGATCTGTGTCTTCCTACAAGCAAGAGTTCATTTATGGTAAACCAAGAGAATTTTTGGCTCAAATGATTTTACAGAGTTCTAGAACACAACTCGATTATCACTTTAACTAAAGAGCATTTATGTAAGAGGACCTGTGGTCTGTATCAGTTTCATAAGAAGAGTTGATCTACATATTGTCCGTATGAGTAGGAAACACAGATGTGTTTTTCTTGGCATGCTCGTGGTTCTTACTGTATTGGAGACCCTGGAATGAAGAGGAAGATTCATGCCTTAAAACAGAGTGTTTTTCAGAGATGAGAATTCTGGTCTGAATTTCCCCTCAGAAACAGAGTTAAACCCCAGGATCTATGTCTTCCTACAAGCAAGAGTTCATTTCTGGTAAACCAAATGAATTTTGGGCTCAAATGGTTTTTAGCAGTTCACGACCCCAACGCTCTTCTCACTATTAATTAAAGAGCATTTATGTAAGAGGAGCTGTGGTTTGTATCAGTTTCATAAGCAGAGTTGAACTACATATGGTCCGTATGAGTAGGAAACACAGTTCTTTTTGTCTGGGCATGCTCATGGTTCTTACTGTATTGGAGAAGCTCGAAAGAACAGGATCTTTCTTGCCTTAAAACAGAGTGTTTTTCAGGGATGAGAACTCTGTTCTGATTTTCCCTTCAGAAATGGAGTTAAACCCCAGGATCTGTGTCTTCCTACAATCAAGAGTTCATTTCTGGTTAACCCAGTGATTTTTGGGCTAAAATGATTTTTCGCAGTTCATGAACACAACGCGATTCTCACTATTAACTAAACAGGATTTATGTAAGCAGAGCTGTGGTTTCTATCAGTTTCATAAGCAGAGTTGAACTACACATGGTCGGTATGAGTAGGAAACTCAGTTCTTTTTTTCAGGGCATGCTCATGATTCTTGGTATATTTTAGATTCTGGAAGGAAGAGCTTGCTTCTTGCCTGAAACCAGAGTGTGTTTCAAGGATGAGAACTCTGGTCTGAATTTCCCTTCATAAATGGAGTTAAACCCTAGGATCTGTGTCTTACTACACGCAAGAGATCATTTCTGGTAAACCAAGTAAATTTTGGGCTCAAATGATTTTTCGCAGTTCACCAACCCAAACTGATTCTCACTATTAACAAAAGAGCATTTATGTAAGAGGAGCTGTGGTTTGTATCAGTTTCATAAGCAGACATGAACTACATATGGTCCGTATGAGTAGGAAACACAGTTCTTTTTTTTGGGCATGCTCATGTTTCTTGCTGTATTGGAGACGCTGGAAGAAGATCTTGCGTCTTGCATTAAAACAGAGTGTGTTTTATGGATGAGAACTCTGGTCTGAATTTCCCTTCAGAAACGGAGTTAAATCCCCTGATCTGTGTCTTCCTACAAGCTAGAGTTCTTTTCTGGTAAACCATGTGAATTTTTGGCTCAAATAATTTTACAGAGTTCTAGAACTCAACGCGATTGTCACTATTAACTAAAGAGCATTTATGTAAGAGGACCTCTTGTCTGTATCAGTTTCATAAGCAGAGTTGAAGTACATATGGTCCGTATGAGTAGGAAACACTGATGTTTTTTTCTTGGCATGCTCGTGGTCTTACTCTATTGGAGACCCTGGAATGAAGAGGAAGATTCATGCCTTAAAACAGAGTGTTTTTCAGCGATGAGAATCCTGGTCTGAATTTCCCCTCAGAAACGGAGTTAAACCCCAGGATCTGTGTCGTCCTACAAGAAAGAGTTCATTTCAGTTAAACCCAGTGAATTTTGGGCTCAAATGGTTTTTTGCAGTTCACAAACCCAACGCGATTCTCACTATTAAATAAAGAGCATTTATGTAAGAGGTGCTGTGGTTTGAATCAGTTTCAAAAGCAGAGTTGGTCTGTATGAGTAGGAAACACAGTTCTTTTTTTACTGTATTGGAGACACTGGATAGAAGAGGATGATTCTTGCCTTAAAACAGAGTTTTTTTTCAGGGAAGAGAAGTCTGGTCTCAATTTGCCTTCAGAAACAGAGTTAAACCCAAGGATCTGTGTCATCCTACAAGCAAAATTTCTTTTCTGGTAAACCAAATGAATTTTGGGCAGATATGATTTTTCGCATTTCAAGAACACAACGCAATTCTCACAATTAACTAAACAGCATTTATGTAAGAGGAGCTGTTGTATGTATCAGTTTCATAAGCAGAGTATAACTACATATGGTCAGTATGAATACGAAACACAGTTCTTTTTTTCAGGCCATGCTCATGGTTCTTGATGTATTTTAGACTCTGGAAAGAATAGCTTGCTTCTTCGGTAAAACAGAGTGTTTTTCAGGGATGAGAATTCTGGTCTGAATTTGCATTCAGAAACGGAGTTAAACCCCAGGATCTGTGTCTTCCTACAAGCAAGAGATCATTTCTGGTAAACCAAGTGAATTTTGGGCTCAAATGATTTTTCGCTGTTCACAAACCCAATGAGATTCTCACTATTAACTAAAGAGCATTTATGTTAGAGGTGCTGTTGTTTGTATCAGTTTCATCAGCAGAGTTGAACCACATATGGTCTGTATGAGTACGAAACACATTTCTTTATTCTGGGCATGCTCATGATTCTTACTGTATTGGAGAAGCTGGAAAGAAGAGGATGATTCTTGCCTTAAAACAGAGAGTTTTTCAGGGATGAGAACTCTGGTCTGAATTTGCCTTCAGAAACGGAGTTAAATGCCAGGATTGTGTCTTCCTACAAGCAGGAGTTCATTTCAGGTAAACCAAGGGAATTTTGGGCTCAAATGATTTTTCACAGTTCATGAACCCAACGCAATTCTCACTACTAACTAAAGACCATTTATGTAAGCGGAGCTGTGGTTTGTATCAGTTTCATAAGCAGAGTTGAACTACATATGGTCCATATGAGTAGGAAACACAGTTCTTTTTTTCAGGGCCTGCTCATGGTTCTTGCTGTGTTTTAGACTCTGGAAAGAAGAACTTCCTTGTTATGTTAAAACAGAGTGTGTTTCATGGATGAGAACTCTGGTCTGAATTTCCCTTCATAAACGGAGTTAAACCCCAGGATCTGTGTCTTCCTACAAGCAAGAGTTCATTTCTGGTTAACCCAGTGAATTTTGGGCTCAAATGATTTTTTGCAGTTCACGAACCCAACATGATTCTCACTATTAACTAAAGAGCATTTATGTAAGAGGAGCTATGGTTTTTATCAGTTTCTTAAGCTGAGTTGAACTACATAAGTTCCGTATGAGTAGGAAACACAGTTGTTTATTCTGGGCATGCTCCTGGTTCTTGTGGTATTGGAGACCCTGGAAAGAGGAGGATGATTCTTGCGTGAAAACAGAGTGTGTTTCATGGATGACAACACTGGTCTGAATTTACCTTCAAAATCGGAGTTAAAATCCAGGGTCTGTGTCTTCCTTCATGGAAGAGTTTATTTCTGGTAAACCAAGTGAATTTTGGGGTCAAATGATTTTACACAGTTCAAAACCCCAATGCTATTCTCACTCTTAACTAAACAGCATTTCTTTAAGAGGTGCTGTGGTTTCTATCAGTTTCATAACCAGAGTTGATCTATATATGGTCTGTACGAGTAGGAAACACAGTTCTTATTTTCAGGGCACGCAGCACATGGTTCTTGCTGTATTGGAGACGCTGGAAAGAAGAGGATGATTCTTTCCTTAAAACTGTTTTTTTTTCTTAGGGATGAGAATTCTGGTCTGAATTTGCCTTCAGAAACGGAGTTAAACGCCAGGATCTGTGTCTTCCTACAAGCAGGAGTTAAATTCAGGTAAACCCAGTGAATTTTGGGCTCAAATGATTTTTCGCAGTTCACGAACCCAACGAGATTGTCACTATTAACTAAAGTGCATTTATGTAAGAGGACCTGTTGTTTGAATCAGTTTCATAAGCAGAGTTGAACTACATATGGTCCGTATTTGTAGGAAACACAGTTCTTTTTTTCTAGGAATGCTCATGGTTTGTACTGTATTGGCCAAGCATTAAACAAGAGGATGATTCTTGACTTAAAACAGAGTGTTTTTCAGGGATGATAATTCTGGTCTGAATTTTCCTTCAGAAACGGAGTTAAACCCCAGGACTGTGTCTTCCTACAAGCAGGACTTCATTTCAGGTACTCCTTTTGAATTTTGGGCTCAAATGATTTTTCACAGTTCATGAACCCAACGCGATTTTCACTGTTAACTAAAGAGCATTTAGTAAGAGGAGCTGTGGTTTGTATCAGTTTCATGAGCAGAGTTGAACTACATGTGGTCCGTAAGAGTAGGAAACACAGTTCTTTATTTCTGGGCATGCTCATGGTTCTAGATGTATTGGAGCCGCTGGAAAGAAGAGCTTGCTTTTGGCATGAAAACAGAGTGTGTTTCATGGATGAGAACACTGGTCTGAATTTCCCTTCAGAAACGGAGTTAATCCCAGGATCTGTGTCTTCAAATAAGCAAGAGTTCATTTCTGGTAAATCAAGTGAAGTTTCGGCTCAAATGACTTTACACCATTCTAGTACCAAACGCGATTATCACTATTAACTAAAGAGCATTTATGTAAGAGGAGCTGTGGTCTATATCATTTCATAAGCAAAGTTGAACTTCATATGGTCCCTATGAGTAGGAAACACAGTTCTTTTTTTCTTGCTGTATTTTAGACTCTGGAAAGAAGAGCTTGCTTGTTGCGTTAAAACAGTTCTTTTTTCTGGGCATGCTCCTCGTTCTTGCGGATTGGAGACCCTGGAAAGAGGAGGATGATTCTTGCGTGAAAACAGAGTGTGTTTCATGGATGAGAACACTGGTCTGAGTTTTCCTTCAAAATCAGCGTTAAAATCCAGGGTCTGTGTCTTCCTACATGGAAGAGTTTATTTCTGGTTAACCAAGTGAATTTTGGGCTCATATGATTTTACACAGTTCAAAACCCCTATGCGATTCTCACTCTTAACTAAACAGCATTTCTTTAAGAGGTGCTGTGGTTTCTATCAGTTTCATAACCAGAGTTGATCTACATATGGTCTGTACGAGAAGGAAACACAGTTCTTATTTTCAGGGCACGCAGCACATGGTTCTTGCTGTATTGGAGACGCTGGATAGAAGAGGATGATTCTTTCCTTAAAACTGTTTTTTTTTTAGGGATGAGAATTCTGGTCTTAATTTGCCTTCAGAAACGGAGTTAAACGCCAGGACTGTGTCTTCCTACAAGCAGGAGTTCATTTCAGGTACTCCTTTTGAATTTTGGGCTCAAATGATTTTTCGCAGTTCATGAACCCAACGCGATTTTCACTGTTAACTAAAGAGCATTTAGTAAGAGGAGCTGTGGTTTGTATCAGTTTCATGAGCAGAGTTGAACTACATGTGGTCCGTAAGAGTAGGAAACTCAGTTCTTTTTTTCTGGGCATGCTCATGTTTCTTGCTGTGTTTTAGACTCTGGAAAGAAGAACTTGCTTGTTATGTTAAAACAGAGTGTGTTTCATGGATGAGAACTCTGGTCTGAATTTCCCTTCATAAACGGAGTTAAACCCCAGGATCTGTGTCTTCCTACAAGAAAGAGTTCATTTCTCGTAAACCCAGTGAATTTTGGGCTCAAAAATTGTACACAGTTCACGAACCCAACGCTATTCTAACTATTAACTAAAGAGCATTTATGTAAGAGGAGCTGTGGTTTGTTTCACTTTCATAATCAGAGTTGAACTATATATGGTCCATATGAGTAGGAAACACGGTTCTTATTTACTGGGCATGCTCATGGTTCTTGATGTATTGGAGCCGCTAGAAAGAAGAGCTTGCTTCTTGCGTGAAAAGAGAGTGTGTTTCATGGATGAGAACATTGGTCTGAATTTACCCTCAGAAACTGAGTTAAACCCCATGATCTGTGTCTTCCTACAAGCAAGAGTTCATTTCTGGTTAACCCAGTGAATATTGGGCTCAAATGATTTTTTGCAGTTCACGAACCCAACACGATTCTCACTATTAACTAAAGAGCATTTATGTAAGAGGAGCTATGGTTTTTATCAGTTTCTTAAGCTGAGTTGAACTACATAAGGTCCGTATGAGTAGGAAACACAGTTCTTTATTCTGGGCATGCTCCTGGTTCTTGTGGTATTGGAGACCCTGGAAAGAGGAGGATGATTCTTGGGTGAAAACAGAGTGTGTTTCATGGATGACAACACTGGTCTGAATTTACCTTCAAAATCGGAGTTAAAATCCAGGGTCTGTGTCTTCCTTCATGGAAGAGTTTATTTCTGGTAAACCAAGTGAATTTTGGGGTCAAATGATTTTACACAGTTCAAAACCCCAATGCTATTCTCACTCTTAACTAAACAGCATTTCTTTAAGAGGTGCTGTGGTTTCTATCAGTTTCATAACCAGAGTTGATCTACCTATGGTCTGTACGAGAAGGAAACACAGTTCTTATTTTCAGGGCACGCAGCACATGGTTCTTGCTGTATTGGAGACGCTGGAAAGAAGAGGATGATTCTTTCCTTAAAACTGTTTTTTTTTTTTTGTTTAGAGATGAGAATTCTGGTCTGAATTTGCCTTCAGAAACGAAGTTAAACGCCAGGATCTGTGTCTTCCTACAAGCAGGAGTTAAATTCAGGTAAACCCAGTGAATTTTGGGCTCAAATGATTTTTCGCAGTTCACGAACCCAACGAGATTGTCACTATTAACTAAAGAGGATTGATGTAAGAGGACCTGTTGTTTGAATCAGTTTCATAAGCAGAGTTGAACTACATATGGTCCGTATTAGTAGGAAACACAGTTCTTTTTTTCTAGGAATGCTCATGGTTTGTACTGTATTGGCCAAGCATTAAACAAGAGGATGATTCTTGACTTAAAACAGAGTGTTTTTCAGGGATGATAATTCTGGTCTGAATTTTCCTTCAGAAACGGAGTTAAACCCCAGGACTGTGTCTTCCTACAAGCATGAGTTCATTTCAGGTACTCCTTTTGAATTTTGGGCTCAAATGATTTTTCGCAGTTCATGAACCCAACGCGATTTTCACTGTTAACTAAAGAGCATTTATGTAAGAGGAGCTGTGGTTTGTATCAGTTTCATGAGCAGAGTTGAACTACATGTAGTCCGTAAGAGTAGGAAACACAGTTCTTTTTTTCTGGCATGCTCATGGTTCTAGATGTATTGGAGCCGCTGGAAAGAAGAGCTTGCTTTTGGCATGAAAACAGAGTGTGTTTCATGGATGAGAACACTGGTCTGAATTTCCCTTCAGACACTGAGTTAAACCCCAGGATCTGTGTCTTCAAATAAGCAAGAGTTCATTTCTGGTAAATCAAGTGAAGTTTCGGCTCAAATGACTTTACACCGTTCTAGTACCAAACGCGATTATCACTATTAACTAAAGAGCATTTATGTAAGAGGAGCTGTGGTCTGTATCATTTCATAAGCAAAGTTGAACTACATATGGTCCCTATGAGTAGGAAACACAGTTCTTTTTTTCTTGCTGTATTTTAGACTCTGGAAAGAAGAGCTTGCTTGTTGCGTTAAAACAGTTCTTTTTTCTGGGCATGCTCCTGGTTCTTGTTGTATTGGAGACCCTGGAAAGAGGAGGATGATTCTTGCGTGAAAACAGAGTGTGTTTCATGGGTGAGAACACTGGTCTGAGTTTTCCTTCAAAATCGGCGTTAAAATCCAGGGTCTGTGTCTTCCTACATGGAAGAGTTTATTTCTGGTAAACCAAGTGAATTTAAGGCTCAAATGATTTTACACAGTTCAAAACCCCTATGCGATTCTCACTATTAACTAAACAGCATTTCTTTAAGAGGTGCTGTGGTTTGTATCAGTTTCATAACCAGAATTGATCTACATATGGTCTGTATGAGTAGGAAATACAGTTTTTTTTTCAGGGCACACAGCACATGGTTCTTGCTGTATTGGAGACGCTGGAAAGAAGAGGATGATTCTTGCCTTAAAACAGAGTGTTTTTCAGGGATGAGAATTCCGGTCTGAATTTGCCTTCAGAACGGAGATAAACCCCAGGATATGTGTCTTGCTACAAGCAAGAGTTCATTTCTGGTAAACCCAGTGAATTATGGGCTGAAATGATTTTTCGCAGTTCACGAACCCAACGCGATTCTCACTATTAACTAAAGAGCATTTATGTAAGAGGAGCTGTGGTTTGTATCAGTTTCATAAACAGAGTTGAACTACATATGGTCCGCAAAAGTAGGAAAACCAGTTCTTTTTTTCAGCGCATGCTCATGGTTCTTACTGTATTGGAGAAGCTGGAAAGAAGAGGATCATTCTTGCCTTAAAACAGAGTGTTTTTCAGGGATGAGAACTCTGGTCTGAATTTCCCTTCAGAAACGGAGTTAAACTCCAGGATCTGTGTCTTCCTACAAGCAAGAGATCATTTCTGGTAAACCAAGTGAATGTTGGGCTCAAATGATTTTTCGCAGTTCACCAACCCAAACCAATTGTCACTATTAACTAAAGAGCATTTATGTAAGAGGAGCTGTGGTTTTTATCAGTTTCTTAAGCAGAGGTGAACTACATATGCTCCATATGAGTAGGAAACACAGTACTTTTTTTCTGGGCATGCTCATGGTTCTTGCTGTATTGGAGACGCTGGAAAGAAGAGCTTGCTTCTTGCATTAAAACAGAGTGTGTTTCATGGATGAGAACACTGGTCTGAATTTCTATTCAGAAATGGAGTTAAACCCCAGGATCTGTGTCTTCCTACAAGCAAGAGTTCATTTCTTGTAAACCCAGTGAATTTTGGGCTCAAATGATTTTACACAGTTCACGAACCCAACGCTATTCTCACTATTAACTAAAGAGGATTTATGTAAGAAGAGCTGTGGTTTGAATCAGTTTCACAAGCAGAGTTGAACTAGATATGGTCCGTATTAGTAAGAAACACAGTTCTTTTTTTCTAGGAATGCTCATGGTCCGTACAGTATTGGCCAAGCATTAAACAAGAGGATGATTCTTGACTTAAAACAGAGTGTTTTTCAGGGATGATAATTCTGGTCTGAATTTTCCTTTAGAAACGGAGTTAAACCCCAGGTCTGTGTCTTCCTACAAGCAGGAGTTCATTTCAGGTACTCCTTTTGAATTTTAGGCTCAAATGATTTTTCGCAGTTCATGAACCCAACGCGATTTTCACTGTTAACTAAAGAGCATTTATGTAAGAGGAGCTGAGGTTTGTATCAGTTTCATGAGCAGAGTTGAACTACATGTGGTCCGTAAGAGTAGGAAACACAGTTCATTTTTTCTGGGCATGCTCATGGTTCTAGATGTATTGGAGCCGCTGGAAAGAAGAGCTTGCTTTAGGCATGAAAACAGAGTGTGTTTCATGGATGAGAACACTGGTCTGAATTTCCCTTCAGAAACTGAGTTAAACCCCAGGATCTATGTCTTCAAATAAGCAAGAGTTCATTTCTGGTAAATCAAGTGAAGTTTCGGCTCAAATGACTTTACACCGTTCTAGTACCAAACGCGATTATCACTATTAACTAAAGAGCATTTATGTAAGAGGAGCTGTGGTCTATATCATTTCATAAGCAAAGTTGAACTACATATGGTCCCTATGAGTAGGAAACACAGTTCTTTTTTTCTTGCTGTATTTTAGACTCTGGAAAGAAGAGCTTGCTTGTTGCATTAAAACAGTTCTTTTTTCTGGGCATGCTCCTGGTTCTTGCGGTATTGGAGACCCTGGAAAGAGGAGGATGATTCTTGCGTGAAAACAGAGTGTGTTTCATGGGTGAGAACACTGGTCTGAGTTTTCCTTCAAAATCGGCGTTAAAATCCAGGGTCTGTGTCTTCCTACATGGAAGAGTTTATTTCTGGTAAACCAAGTGAATTTTGGGCTCAAATGATTTTACACAGTTCAAAACCCCTATGCGATTCTCACTATTAACTAAACAGCATTTCTTTAAGAGGTGCTGTGGTTTGTATCAGTTTCATAACCAGAGTTGATCTACATATGGTCTGTATGAGTAGGAAACACAGTTTTTTTTTTCAGGGCACACATCACATGGTTCTTGCTGTATTGGAGACGCTGGAAAGAAGAGGATGATTCTTGCCTTAAAACAGAGTGTTTTTCAGGGATGAGAATTCCGGTCTGAATTTGCCTTCAGAAACGGAGATAAACCCCAGGATATGTGTCTTGCTACAAGCAAGAGTTCATTTCTGGTAAACCCAGTGAATTATGGGCTGAAATGATTTTTCGCAGTTCACGAACCCAACGCGATTCTCACTATTAACTAAAGAGCATTTTTGTAAGAGGAGCTGTGGTTTGTATCAGTTTCATTAACAGAGTTGAACTACATATGGTCCGCATAAGTAGGAAAACCAGTTCTTTTTTTCAGCGCATGCTCATGGTTCTTACTGTATTGGAGAAGCTGGAAAGAAGAGGATCATTCTTGCCTTAAAACAGAGTGTTTTTCAGGGATGAGAACTCTGGTCTGAATTTCCCTTCAGAAACGGAGTTAAACTCCAGGATCTGTGTCTTCCTACAAGCAAGAGATCATTTCTGGTAAACCAAGTGAATGTTGGGCTCAAATGATTTTTCGCAGTTCACCAACCCAAACCAATTGTCACTATTAACTAAAGAGCATTTATGTAAGAGGAGCTGTGGTTTTTATCAGTTTCTTAAGCAGTGGTGAACTACATATGCTCCATATGAGTAGGAAACACAGTACTTTTTTTCTGGGCATGCTCATGGTTCTTGCTGTATTGGAGACGCTGGAAAGAAGAGCTTGCTTCTTGCATTAAAACAGAGTGTGTTTCATGGATGAGAACACTGGTCTGAATTTCTATTCAGAAACGGAGTTAAACCCCAGGATCTGTGTCTTCCTACAAGCAAGAGTTCATTTCTCGTAAACCCAGTGAATTTTGGAAAGAAATGATTTTTTGCAGTTCAAGAACCCAACGCGATTGTCACTATTAACTAAAGAGCATTTATGTTAGAGATGCTGTTGTTTGTATCAGTTTCATCAGCAGAGTTGAACCACATATGGTCTGTATGAGTATGAAACACATTTCTTTTTTCTGGACATGTTCATGATTCTTACTATATTGGAGAAGCTGCAAAGAAGAGGATGATTGTTGCCTTAAAACAGAGAGTTTTTCAGGGGTGAGAACTCTGGTCAGAATTTGACTTCGGAAACGGAGTTAAATCCCAGGACTGTGTCTTCCTACAAGCAGGAGTTCATTTCAGGTAAACCCAGGGAATTTTGGGCTCAAATGATTTTTCGCAGTTCACGAACCCAACGCGATTCTCACTATAAACTAAAGAGCATTTATGTAAGCGGAGCTGTGGTTTGTCTCAGTTTCATAAGCAGAGTTGAACTACATATGGTCCGTATGAGTAGGAAACACAGTTCTTTTTTTCTGGGCATGGTCATGGTTCTTGATGTATTGGAGACGGTGGAAAGAAGACCTTGCTTGTTGTGTTAAAACAGAGTGCGTTTCATGGATGAGAACTCTGGTCTGAATTTCCCTTCAGAAACGGAGTTAAACCCCAGGATCTGTGTCTTCCTATAAGCGAGAGTTCATTTCTCGTAAACCCAGTGAATTTTGGGCTCAAATAATTTTACAGAGTTCTAGAACTCAACGCGATTGTTACTGTTAACTAAAGAGCATTTATGTAAGAGGACCTCTGGTCTGTATCAGTTTCATAAGCAGAGTTGAACTACATATGGTCCGTATGAGTAGGAAACACTGATGTGTTTATCTTGGCATGCTCGTGGTCTTACTGTATTGGAGACCCTGGAAAGAAGAGGAAGATTCATGCCTTTAAACAGAGTGTTTTTCAGCGATGAGAATCCTGGTCTGAATTTGCATTCAGAAACGGAGTTAAACCCCAGGATCTTTGTCGTCCTACAAGAAAGAGTTCATTTCAGTTAAACCCAGTGAATTTTGGGCTCAAATGGTTTTTTGCAGTTCACAAACCCAACACGATTCTCACTATTAAATAAAGAGAATTTATGTAAGAGGTGCTGTGGTTTGAATCAGTTTCATAAGCAGAGTTGGTCTGTAGGAGTAGGAAACACAGTTCTTTTTTTCTAAGAATGCTCATGGTTCTTACTGTATTGGAGACACTGGATAGAAGAGGATGATTCTTGCCTTAAAACAGAGTTTTTTTTCAGGGAAGAGAACTCTGGTCTGAATTTGCCTTCAGAAACGGAGTTAAATGCCAGGACTGTGACTTCCTACAAGCAGGAGTTCATTTCAGGTAAACCAAGGGAATTTTGGGCTCAAATGATTTTTCACAGTTCATGAACCCAACGCAATTCTCACTACTAACTAAAGACCATTTATGTAAGCGGAGCTGTGGTTTGTATCAGTTTCATAAGCAGAGTTGAACTACATATGGTCCATTTGAGTAGGAAACACAGTTCTTTTTTTCAGGGCATGCTCATGGTTCTTGCTGTGTTTTAGACACTGGAAAGAAGAACTTGCTTGTTATGTTAAAACAGAGTGTGTTTCATGGATGAGAACTCTGGTCTGAATTTCCCTTCATAAACGGAGTTAAACCCCAGGATCTGTGTCTTCCTACAAGAAAGGGTTCTTTTCTGGTAAACCAAGTGAATTTGCGGCAGATATGATTTTTCGCATTTTACGAACACAATGCAATTCTCACAATTAACTAAACAGCTTTTATGTAAGAGGAGGTTTGGTTTGTGTCAGTTTCATAAGCAGAGTTGAACTACATATGCTCTGTATGAGTAGGAAACACAGTTCTTTTTTTCCGGGCATGCTCATGTTACTTACTATATTGGAGACGCTGGAAAGAAGAGGATGATTCTTGCCTTAAAACAGAGTGGTTTTCATGGGTGAGAACACTGGTCTGAATTTACCTTCAAAATCGGAGTTAAAATCCAGGGTCTGTGTCTTCCTTCATGGAAGAGTTTATTTCTGGTAAACCAAGTGAATTTTGGGGTCAAATGATTTTACACAGTTCAAAACCCCAATGCTATTCTCACTCTTAACTAAACAGCATTTCTTTAAGAGGTGCTGTGGTTTCTATCAGTTTCATAACCAGAGTTGATCAACATATGGTCTGTAAGAGTAGGAAACACAGTTCTTATTTTCAGGGCACGCAGCACATGGTTCTTGCTGTATTGGAGACGCTGGAAAGAAGAGGATGATTCTTTCCTTAAAAATGTTTTTTTTTTTTTAGGGATGAGAATTCTGGTCTGAATTTGCCTTCAGAAAAGGAGTTAAACGCCAGGATCTGTTTCTTCCTACAAGCAGGAGTTAAATTCAGGTAAACCCAGTGAATTTTGGGCTCAAATGATTTTTCGCAGTTCACGAACCCAACGTGATTGTCACTATTAACTAAAGAGGATTTATGTAAGAGGACCTGTTGTTTGAATCAGTTTCATAAGCAGAGTTGAACTACATATGGTCCGTATTAGTAGGAAACACAGTTCTTTTTTTCTAGGAATGCTCATGGTTCGTACTGTATTGGCCACGCATTAAACAAGAGGATGATTCTTGACTTAAAACAGAGTGTTTTTCAGGGATGATAATTCTGGTCTGAATTTTCCTTCAGAAACGGAGTTAAACCCAGGACTGTGTCTTCCTACAAGCAGGAGTTCATTTCAGGTACTCCTTTTGAATTTTGGGCTCAAGTGATTTTTCGCAGTTCATGAACCCAACGCGATTTTCACTGTTAATTAAAGAGCATTTATGTAAGAGGAGCTGTGGTTTGTATCAGTTTCATGAGCAGTGTTGAACTACATGTGGTCCGTAAGAGTAGGAAACACAGTTCATTTTTTCTGGGCATGCTCATGGTTCTAGATGTATTGGAGCCGCTGGAAAGAAGAGCTTGCTTTTGGCATGAAAACAGAGTGTGTTTCATGGATGAGAACACTGGTCTGAATTTCCCTTCAGAAACGGAGTTAAACCCCAGGATCTGTGTCTTCAAATAAGCAAGAGTTCATTTCTGGTAAATAAAGTGAAGTTTCGGCTCAAATGACTTTACACAGTTCTAGTACCAAACGCGATTATCACTATTAACTAAAGAGCATTTATGTAAGAGGAGCTGTGGTCTGTATCATTTCATAAGCAAAGTTGAACTACATATGGTCCCTATGAGTAGGAAACACAGTTCTTTTTTTCATGCTGTATTTTAGACTCTGGAAAGAAGAGCTTGCTTGTTGCGTTAAAACAGTTCTTTTTTCTGGGCATGCTCCTGGTTCTTGTAGTCTTGGAGACCCTGGAAAGAGGAGGATGATTCTTGCATGAAAACAGAGTGTGTTTCATGGGTGAAAACACTGGTCTGAGTTTTCCTTCAAAATCGGCGTTAAAATCCAGGGTCTGTGTCTTCGTACATGGAAGAGTTTATTTCTGGTAAACCAAGTGAATTTTGGGCTCAAATGATTTTACACAGTTCAAAACCCCTAGGCGATTCTCACTATTAACTAAACAGCGTTTCTTTAAGAGGTGCTGTGGTTTGTATCAGTTTCATAACCAGAGTTGATCTACATATGGTCTGTATGAGTAGGAAACACAGTTCTTTTTTTCAGGGCACAAAGCACATGGTTCTTGCTGTATTGGAGACGCTGGATAGAAGAGGATGATTCTTTCCATAAAACAGAGAGTTTTTCAGGGATGAGAACTCTGGTCTGAATTTGCCTTCAGAAACGGAGTTAAATGCCAGGACTGTGACTTCCTACAAGCAGGAGTTCATTTCAGGTAAACCAAGGGAATTTTGGGCTCAAATGATTTTTCACAGTTCATGAACCCAACGCAATTCTCACTACTAACTAAAGACCATTTATGTAAGCGGAGCTGTGGTTTGTATCAGTTTCATAAGCAGAGTTGAACTACATATGGTCCATTTGAGTAGGAAACACAGTTCTTTTTTTCAGGGCATGCTCATGGTTCTTGCTGTGTTTTAGACTCTGGAAAGAAGAACTTGCTTGTTATGTTAAAACAGAGTGTGTTTCATGGATGAGAACTCTGGTCTGAATTTCCCTTCATAAACGGAGTTAAACCCCAGGATCTGTGTCTTCCTACAAGAAAGAGTTCATGTCTCGTAAACCCAGTGAATTTTGGGCTCAAAAATTGTACACAGTTCACGAACCCAACGCTATTCTAACTATTAACTAAAGAGCATTTATGTAAGAGGAGCTGTGGTTTGTTTCACTTTCATAATCAGAGTTGAACTATATATGGTCCATATGAGTAGGAAACACGGTTCTTATTTACTGGGCATGCTCATGGTTCTTGATGTATTGGAGCCGCTAGAAAGAAGAGCTTGCTTCTTGCGTGAAAAGAGAGTGTGTTTCATGGATGAGAACATTGGTCTGAATTTCCCCTCAGAAACGGAGTTAAACCCCATGATCTGTGTCTTCCTACAAGCAAGAGTTCATTTCTGGTTAACCCAGTGAATTTTGGGCTCAAATGATTTTTTGCAGTTCTCGAACCCAACATGATTCTCACTATTAACTAAAGAGCATTTATGTAAGAGGAGCTATGGTTTTTATCAGTTTCTTAAGCTGAGTTGAACTACATAAGGTCCGTATGAGTAGGAAACACAGTTCTTTTTTCTGTGCATGCTCCTGGTTCTTGTGGTATTGGAGACCCTGGAAAGAGGAGGATGATTCTTGCGTGAAAACAGAGTGTGTTTCATGGATGACAACACTGGTCTGAATTTACCTTCAAAATCGGAGTTAAAATGCAGGGTCTGTGTCTTCCTTCATGGAAGAGTTTATTTCTGGTAAACCAAGTGAATTTTGGGGTCAAATGATTTTACACAGTTCAAAACCCCAATGCTATTCTCACTCTTAACTAAACAGCAATTCTTTAAGAGGTGCTGTGGTTTCTATCAGTTTCATAACCAGAGTTGATCTACATATGGTCTGTATGAGTAGGAAACACAGTTCTTATTTTCAGGGCACGCAGCACATGGTTCTTGCTGTATTGGAGATGCTGGAAAGAAGAGGATGATTCTTTCCTTAAAACTGTTTTTTTTTTTGTTTAGAGATGAGAATTCTGGTCTGAATTTGCCTTCAGAAACGGAGTTAAACGCCAGGATCTGTTTCTTCCTATAAGCAGGAGTTAAATTCATGTAAACCCAGTGAATTTTGGGCTCAAATGATTTTTCGCAGTTCACGAACCCAACGTGATTGTCACTATTAACTAAAGAGGATTTATGTAAGAGGACCTGTTGTTTGAATCAGTTTCATAAGCAGAGTTGAACTACATATGGTCCGTATTAGTAGGAAACACAGTTCTTTTTTTCTAGGAATGCTCATGGTTCGTACTGTATTGGCCACGCATTAAACAAGAGGATGATTCTTGACTTAAAACAGAGTGTTTTTCAGGGATGATAATTCTGGTCTGAATTTTCCTTCAGAAACGGAGTTAAACCCCAGGACTGTGTCTTCCTACAAGCAGGAGTTCATTTCAGGTACTCCTTTTGAATTTTGGGCTCAAATGATTTTTTGCAGTTCATGAACCCAACGCGATTTTCACTGTTAACTAAAGAGCATTTATGTAAGAGGAGCTGTGGTTTGTATCAGTTTCATGAGCAGAGTTGAACTACATGTGGTCCATAAGAGTAGGAAACACAGTTCATTTTTTCTGGGCATGCTCATGGTTCTAGATGTATTGGAGCCGCTGGAAAGAAGAGCTTGCTTTTGGCATGAAAACAGAGTGTGTTTCATGGATGAGAACACTGGTCTGAATTTCCCTTCAGAAACTGAGTTAAACCCCAGGATCTGTGTCTTCAAATAAGCAAGAATTCATTTCTGGTAAATCAAGTGAAGTTTCGGCTCAAATGACCTTACACCGTTCTAGTACCAAACGCGATTATCACTATTAACTAAAGAGCATTTATGTAAGAGGAGCTTTGGTCTGTATCATTTCATAAGCAAAGTTGAACTACATATGGTCCCTATGAGTAGGAAACACAGTTCTTTTTTTCTTGCTGTATTTTAGACTCTGGAAAGAAGAGCTTGCTTGTTGCGTTAAAACAGTTCTTTTTTCTGGGCATGCTCCTAGTTCTTGCGGTATTGGAGACCCTGGAAAGAGGAGGACGATTCTTGCGTGAAAACAGAGTGTGTTTCATGGTTGAGAAAACTGGTCTGAGTTTTCCTTCAAAATCGGCGTTAAAATCCAGGGTCTGTGTCTTCCTACATGGAAGAGTTTATTTCTGGTAAACCAAGTGAATTTTGGGCTCAAATGATTTTACACAGTTCAAAACCCCTATGCGATTCTCACTATTAACTAAACAGCATTTCTTTAAGAGGTGCTGTGGTTTCTATCAGTTTCATAACCAGAGTTGATCTACATATGGTCTGTATGAGTAGGAAACACAGTTCTTTTTTTCAGGGGACACAGCACATGGTTCTTGCTGTATTGGAGACGCTGGAAAGAAGAGGATGATTCTTGCCTTAAAACAGAGTGTTTTTCAGGGATGAGAATTCCGGTCTGAATTTGCCTTCAGAAACAGAGATAAACCCCAGGATCTGGGTCTTGCTACAAGCAAGAGTTCATTTCTGGTAAACCCAGTGAATTATGGGCTGAAATGATTTTTCGCAGTACACGAACCCAACGCGATTCTCACTATTAACTAAAGAGCATTTATGTAAGAGGAGCTGTGGTTTTTATTAGTTTCTTAAGCAGAGGTGAACTACGTATGCTCCATATGAGTAGGAAACACAGTACTTTTTTTCTGGGCATGCTCATGGTTCTTGCTGTATTGGAGACGCTGGAAAGAAGAGCTTGCTTCTTGCATTAAAACAGAGTGTGTTTCATGGATGAGAACACTGGTCTGAATTTCTATTCAGAAACGGAGTTAAACCCCAGGATCTGAGTCTTCCTACAAGCAAGAGTTCATTTCTCGTAAACCCAGTGAATTTTGGGCTCAAATGATTTTACACAGTTCACGAACCCAACGCTATTCTCACTATTAACTAAAGAGGATTTATGTAAGAAGAGCTGTGGTTTGTTTCAGTTTCATGAGCAGAGTTGAACTATATATGGTCTGTATGAGTAGGAAACACAGTTCTTTTTTTCTGGGCATGCTCATGGTTCTTGCTGTATTGGAGACGCTGGAAAGAAGAGCTTCCATCTTGCATTAAAACTGAGTCTGTTTCAGGCATGAGAATTCTGGTCTGAATTTCCCTTCAGAAACGGAGTTAAACCCCAGGATCTGTGTCTTCCTACAAGAAAGAGTTCATTTCTGGTAAACCCAGTGAATTTTGGACAGAAATGATTTTTTGCAGTTCAAGAACCCAACGCGATTGTCACTATTAACTAAAGAGCATTTATGTTAGAGATGCTGTTGTTTGTATCAGTTTCATCAGCAGAGTTGAACCACATATGGTCTGTATGAGTATGAAACACATTTCTTTTTTCTGGGCATGTTCATGATTCTTACTGTATTGGAGAAGCTGCAAAGAAGAGGATGATTGTTGCCTTAAAACAGAGAGTTTTTCAGGGATGAGAACTCTGGTCAGAATTTGACTTTGGAAACGGAGTTAAATCCCAGGACTGTGTCTTCCTACAAGCAGGAGTTCATTTCAGGTAAACCCACGGAACTTTGGGCTCAAATGATTTTTCGCAGTTCACGAACCCAACGCGATTCTCACTATTAATTAAAGTCATTTATGTAAGCGGAGCTGTGGTTTGTCTCAGTTTCATAAGCAGAGTTGAACTACATATGGTCCGTATGAGTAGGAAACACAGTTCTTTTTTTCTGGGCGTGGTCATGGTTCTTGATGTATTGGAGACGGTGGAAAGAAGAGCTTGCTTGTTGTGTTAAAACAGAGTGCGTTTCAGGGATGAGAACTCTGGTCTGAATTTCCCTTCAGAAACGGAGTTAAACACCAGGATCTGTGTTTTCCTACAAGCGAGAGTTCATTTCTCGTAAACCCAGTGAATTTTGGGCTCAAATAATTTTACAGAGTTCTAGAACTCAACGCGATTGTCACTATTAACTAAAGAGCATTTATGTAAGAGGACCTCTGGTCTGTATCAGTTTCATAAGCAGAGTTGAACTACATATGGTCCGTATGAGTAGGAAACACTGATGTGTTTTTCTTGGCATGCTCGTGGTCTTACTGTATTGGAGACCCTGGAACGAAGAGGAAGATTCATGCCTTAAAACAGAGTGTTTTTCAGCGATGAGAATCCTGGTCTGAATTTCCCCTCAGAAAGGGAGTTAAACCCCAGGATCTGTGTCGTCCTACAAGAAAGAGTTCATTTCAGTTAAACCCAGTGAATTTTGGGCTCAAATGGTTTTTTGCAGTTCACAAACCCAACGCGATTCTCACTATTAAATAAAGAGGTGCTGTGGTTTGAATCAGTTTCATAAGCAGAGTTGGTCTGTAGGAGTAGGAAACACAGTTCTTTTTTTCTAAGAATGCTCATGGTTCTTACTGTATTGGAGACACTGGATAGAAGAGGATGATTCTTGCCTTAAAACAGAGTTATTTTTCAGGGAAGAGAACTCTGGTCTCAATTTGCCTTCAGAAACAGAGTTAAACCCCAGGATCTGTGTCTTCCTACAAGCAAGAGTTCTTTTCTGGTAAACCAAGTGAAGTTTGGGCAGATATGATTTTTCGCATTTCACGAACACAATGCAATTCTCACAATTAACTAAACAGCATTTATGTAAGAGGAGCTGTTGTATGTATCAGTTTCATAAGCAGAGTAGAACTACATATGGTCAGTATGAATGCGAAACACAGTTCTTTTTTTCAGGCCATGCTCATGGTTCTTGATGTATTTTAGACTCTGGAAAGAACAGCTTGCTTCTTCGGTAAAACAGAGTGTGTTTCAGGTATGAGAATTCTGCTCTGAATTTCCCTTCAGAAATGGAGTTAAACCCCAGGATCTGTGTCTTCCTACAAGCAAGAGTTCATTTCTGCTTAACCCAGTGATTTTTGGGCTCAAATGACTTTTCGCAGTTCACGAACCCAATGTGATTCTCACTATTAACTAAAGAGCATTTATGTAAGAGGAGGTGTGGTTTGTATGAGTTTCATAGGCAGAGTTGATCTACATATGGTCTGTACAGGTAGGAAACACAGTTCTTTTTTAATAGGAATGCTCATTGTTCTTACTGTATTGGAGATGCTGGATAGAAGAGGATGATTCTTGCATTAAAACAGAGTTTTTTTTTTTCAGGGATGAGAACTCAGGTCTCAATTTGCCTTCAGAAACAGAGTTAAACCCCAGGATCTGTGTCTTCCTACAAGCAAGAGTTCTTTTCTGGCAAACCCAGTGAATTTTGGGCTGAAATGATTTTTCGCATTTCACGAACCCAACGCGATTCTCACTGTTAACTAAAGAGCATTTATGTAAGAGGAGCTGTTGTTTGTATCAGTTTCATAAGCAGAGTTGAACTACATATGGTCCGTATGAATAGGAAACACAGTTCTTTTTTCAGGCCATGGTCATGGTTCTTTCTGTATTTTAGACCTTGAAAGAAGAGCTTGCTTCTTGGGTTAAATCAGAGTGTGTTTCAGGGATGAGAACTCTGGTCTGAATTTCCCTTCAGAAAAGGAGTTAAACCCCAGGATCTGTATCATCCTACAAGCAAGAGTTCATTTCTGGTAAACCCAGTGAATTTTGGGCTCAAATGATTATTTGCAGTTCATGAACACAACATGATTCTCACTATTAACTAAAGAGCATTTATGTAAGAGGAGCTGTGGTTTGTATCAGTTTCATAAGCAGAGTTGAAGAACATAAGGTCCATATGAGTAGGAAACATAGTTCTTTTTTCTGGGCATGCTCCTTGTTCTTGCGATATTGGAGACCCTGGAAAGAGGAGGATGATTCTTGCGTGAAAACAGAGTGTGTTTCATGGATGAGAACACTGGTCTGAATTTATCTTCAAAATCGGAGTTAAAATCCAGGGTCTGTGTCTTCCTACATGGAAGAGTTTATTTCTCGTAAACCAAGTGAATTTTGGGCTCAAATGATTTTACACAGTTCAAAACCCCTATGCGATTCTCACTATTAACTAAACAGCATTTCTTTAAGAGGTGCTGTGGTTTGTATCAGTTTCATAACCAGAGTTGATCTACATATGGTCTGTATGAGTAGGAGACACAGTTCTTTTTTTCAGGGCACGCAGCACATGGTTCTTACTGTATTGGACAAGCTAGAAAGAAGAGGATCATTCTTGCCTTAAAACAGAGTGTTTTTCAGGGATGAGAACTCTGGTCTGAATTTCCCTTCAGAAACGGAGTTAAACTCCAGGATCTGTGTCTTCCTACAAGCAAGAGATCATTTCTGGTAAACCAAGTGAATGTTGGGCTCAAATGATTTTTCGCAGTTCACCAACCCAAACCAATTGTCACTATTAACTAAAGAGCATTTATGTAAGAGGAGCTGTGGTTTTTATCAGTTTCTTAAGCAGAGGTGAACTACATATGCTCCATATGAGTAGGAAACAC
Organism: Onychomys leucogaster; assembly: GCA_949786385.1. NCBI lineage: Eukaryota > Metazoa > Chordata > Mammalia > Rodentia > Cricetidae > Onychomys > Onychomys leucogaster. The sequence continues at coordinate 326,574 of CATKUP010000301.1, read as the reverse complement.
AGTACTTTTTTTCTGGGCATGCTCATGGTTCTTGCTGTATTGGAGACGCTGGAAAGAAGAGCTTGCTTCTTGCATTAAAACAGAGTGTGTTTCATGGATGAGAACACTAGTCTGAATTTCTATTCAGAAACGGAGTTAAACCCCAGGATCTGTGTCTTCCTACAAGCAAGAGTTCATTTCTCGTAAACCCAGTGAATTTTGGGCTCAAATGATTTTACACAGTTCACGAACCCAACGCTATTCTCACTATTAACTAAAGAGGATTTATGTAAGAAGAGCTGTGGTTTGTTTCAGTTTCATGAGCAGAGTTGAACAATATGGTCTGTATGAGTAGGAAACACAGTTCTTTTTTTCTGGGCATGCTCATGGTTCTTGCTGTATTGGAGACGCTGGAAAGAAGAGCTTCCATCTTGCATTAAAACAGAGTCTGTTTCAGGGATGAGAATTCTGGTCTGAATTTCCCTTCAGAAATGGAGTTAAACCCCAGGATCTGTGTCTTCCTACAAGAAAGAGTTCATTTCTGGTAAACCCAGTGAATTTTGGACAGAAATGATTTTTTGCAGTTCAAGAACCCAACGCGATTGTCACTATTAACTAAAGAGCATTTATGTTAGAGATGCTGTTGTTTGTATCAGTTTCATCAGCAGAGTTGAACCACATATGGTCTGTATGAGTATGAAACACATTTCTTTTTTCTGGGCATGTTCATGATTCTTACTGTATTGGAGACGGTGGAAAGAAGAGCTTGCTTGTTGTGTTAAAACAGAGTGTGTTTTAGGGATGAGAACTCTGGTCTGAATTTCCCTTCAGAATCGGAGTTGAACCCTAGGATCTGTATCTTCCTACAAGCGAGAGTTCATTTCTGGTTAACCCAGTGAATTTGGGACTGAAATGTTTTTTTTGCAGTTCACGAACCCAACGCGATTCTCACTATTAACTAAAGAGCATTTATGTAAGAGGAGCTGTGGTTTGTATCAGTTCCATAAGCAGAGTTGAACTCCTTAAGGTCCATATGAGTAGGAAACATGGTTCTTTTTTTCTGGGCATGCTCAAGCTTCTTACTGTATTGGAGACGCTGGAAAGAAGAGGATGATTCTTGCCTTAAAACAGAGCGTTATTCAGGGATGAGAATTCTGGTCTGAATTTTCCTTCAGAAACGGAGTTAAACCCCAGGATCTGTGTCTTCCTACCATCAGGAGTTCATTTCAGGTAATCCAAGTGAATTTTGGGTTCAAATGATTTTTCCCAGTTCAAGAACCCAACACGATTCTCACTATTAATTAAAGTCATTTATGTAAGCGGAGCTGTGGTTTGTATCAGTTTCATAAGCAGAGTTGAACTACATATGGTCCGTATGAGTAGGAAACACAGTTCTTTTTTTCTGGGCATGTTCATGGTTCTTGCTGTATTGGAGATGCTGGAAAGAAGAGCTTGCTTCTTGCATTAAATCAGAGTGTGTTTCATGGATGAGAACTCTGGTCTGAATTTCCGTTCAGAAACGGAGTAAAACCCCATGATCTCTGTCTTCCTACAAGCACGAGTTCATTTCTGTTAAACCAAGTGAATGTTCGGGTCAAATGATTTTACACAGTTCTAGAACCCAACCTGATTATCACTATTAACTAAAGAGCATTTATGTAAGAGGAGTTCTGGTCTGTATCATTTCATAAGTAGAGTTGAACTACATATTGTCCATATGAGTAGGAAACACAGTTCTTTTTTTCTAGGAATGCTCATTGTTCTTACTGTATTGGAGATGCTGGATAGAAGAGGATGATTCTTGCATTAAAACAGAGTTTTTTTTTCAGGGATGAGAACTCTGGTCTCAATTTGCCTTCAGAAACAGAGTTAAACCCCAGGATCTGTGTCTTCCTACAAGCAAGAGTTCTTTTCTGGCAAACCCAGTGAATTTTGGGCTGAAATGATTTTTCGCATTTCACGAACCCAACGCGATTCTCACTGTTAACTAAAGAGCATTTATGTAAGAGGAGCTGTTGTTTGTATCAGTTTCATAAGCTGAGTTGAACTACATATGGTCCGTATGAATAGGAAACACAGTTCTTTTTTCAGGCCATGGTCATGGTTCTTTCTGTATTTTAGACCTTGAAAGAAGAGCTTGCTTCTTGGGTTAAATCAGAGTGTGTTTCAGGGATGAGAACTCTGGTCTGAATTTCCCTTCAGAAAAGGAGTTAAACCCCAGGATCTGTATCATCCTACAAGCAAGAGTTCATTTCTGGTAAACCCAGTGAATTTTGGGCTCAAATGATTATTTGCAGTTCATGAACACAACATGATTCTCACTATTAACTAAAGAGCATTTATGTAAGAGGAGCTGTGGTTTGTATCAGTTTCATAAGCAGAGTTGAAGAACATAAGGTCCATATGAGTAGGAAACATAGTTCTTTTTTCTGGGCATGCTCCTTGTTCTTGCGATATTGGAGACCCTGGAAAGAGGAGGATGATTCTTGCGTGAAAACAGAGTGTGTTTCATGGATGAGAACACTGGTCTGAATTTATCTTCAAAATCGGAGTTAAAATCCAGGGTCTGTGTCTTCCTACATGGAAGAGTTTATTTCTCGTAAACCAAGTGAATTTTGGGCTCAAATGATTTTACACAGTTCAAAACCCCTATGCTATTCTCACTATTAACTAAACAGCATTTCTTTAAGAGGTGCTGTGGTTTGTATCAGTTTCATAACCAGAGTTGATCTACATATGGTCTGTATGAGTAGGAAACACAGTTCTTTTTTTCAGGGCACGCAGCACATGGTTCTTGCTGTATTGGAGACGCTGGAAAGAAGAGGATGATTCTTGCCTTAAAACAGAGTGTTGTTCAGGGATGAGAATTCCGGTCTGAATTTGCCTTCAGAAACGGAGATAAACCCTAGGATCTGGGTCTTGCTACAAGCAAGAGTTCATTTCTGGTAAACCCAGTGAATTATGGGCTGAAATGATTTTTCGCAGTTCACGAACCCAACGCGATTCTCACTATTAACTAAAGAGCATTTATGTAAGAGGAGCTGTGGTTTGTATCAGTTTCATAAACAGAGTTGAACTACATATGGTCTGCATAAGTAGGAAAAACAGTTCTTTTTTTCAGTGCATGCTCATGGTTCTTACTGTATTGGAGAAGCTGGAAAGAAGAGGATCATTCTTGCCTTAAAACAGAGTGTTTTTCAGGGATGAAAACTCTGGTCTGAATTTCCCTTCAGAAACGGAGTTAAACTCCAGGATCTGTGTCTTCCTACAAGCAAGAGATCATTTCTGGTAAACCAAGTGAATGTTGGGCTCAAATGATTTTTCGCAGTTCACCAACCCAAACCAATTGTCACTATTAACTAAAGAGCATTTATGTAAGAGGAGCTGTGGTTTTTATCAGTTTCTTAAGCAGAGGTGAACTACATATGCTCCATATGAGTAGGAAACACAGTACTTTTTTTCTGGGCATGCTCATGGTTCTTGCTGTATTGGAGACGCTGGAAAGAAGAGCTTGCTTCTTGCATTAAAACAGAGTGTGTTTCATGGATGAGAACACTAGTCTGAATTTCTATTCAGAAACGGAGTTAAACCCCAGGATCTGTGTCTTCCTACAAGCAAGAGTTCATTTCTCGTAAACCCAGTGAATTTTGGGCTCAAATGATTTTACACAGTTCACGAACCCAACGCTATTCTCACTATTAACTAAAGAGCATTTATGTTAGAGATGCTGTTGTTTGTATCAGTTTCATCAGCAGAGTTGAACCACATATGGTCTGTATGAGTATGAAACACATTTCTTTTTTCTGGGCATGTTCATGATTCTTACTGTATTGGAGACGGTGGAAAGAAGAGCTTGCTTGTTGTGTTAAAACAGAGTGTGTTTTAGGGATGAGAACTCTGGTCTGAATTTCCCTTCAGAATCGGAGTTGAACCCTAGGATCTGTATCTTCCTACAAGCGAGAGTTCATTTCTGGTTAACCCAGTGAATTTGGGGCTCAAATGATTTTTTGCAGTTCACTAACCCAACGCGATTCTCACTATTAACTAAAGAGCATTTATGTAAGAGGAGCTGTGGTTTGTATCAGTTCCATAAGCAGAGTTGAACTCCTTAAGGTCCATATGAGTAGGAAACATGGTTCTTTTTTTCTGGGCATGCTCAAGCTTCTTACTGTATTGGAGACGCTGGAAAGAAGAGGATGATTCTTGCCTTAAAACAGAGCGTTATTCAGGGATGAGAATTCTGGTCTGAATTTTCCTTCAGAAACGGAGTTAAACCCCAGGATCTGTGTCTTCCTACCATCAGGAGTTCATTTCAGGTAATCCAAGTGAATTTTGGGTTCAAATGATTTTTCCCAGTTCAAGAACCCAACACGATTCTCACTATTAATTAAAGTCATTTATGTAAGCGGAGCTGTGGTTTGTATCAGTTTCATAAGCAGAGTTGAACTACATATGGTCCGTATGAGTTGGAAACACAGTTCTTTTTTTCTGGGCATGTTCATGGTTCTTGCTGTATTGGAGATGCTGGAAAGAAGAGCTTGCTTCTTGCATTAAATCAGAGTGTGTTTCATGGATGAGAACTCTGGTCTGAATTTCCGTTCAGAAACGGAGTAAAACCCCATGATCTGTGTCTTCCTACAAGCACGAGTTCATTTCTGTTAAACCAAGTGAATGTTCGGGTCAAATGATTTTACACAGTTCTAGAACCCAACCTGATTATCACTATTAACTAAAGAGCATTTATGTAAGAGGAGTTCTGGTCTGTATCATTTCATAAGTAGAGTTGAACTACATATTGTCCATATGAGTAGGAAACACAGTTTTTTTTTCTGGGCATGCTCATGTTCGGACTGTATTGGAGACGCTGGAAAGAAGAGGATGATTCTTGCCTTAAAACAGAGTGTTTTTCAGGGATGAGAATTCTGGTCTGAATTTGCCTTCAGAAACGGAGTGAAACCCCAGGAACTGTGTCTTCCTACAAGCATGAGTTAATTTCAGGTAAACCCAGTGAATTTGGGGATCTAAAGATTTTTCGCAGTTCACGAACCCAACGCAATTCTCACTATTAACTAAAGAGCATTTATGTTAGAGGAGTTGTGGTTTGAATCAGTTTCATTAGCAGAGTTGAACTACATATGGTCCGTATGAGTAGGAAAGACAGTTCTTTTTTTCTAGGAATGCTCATGGTTCTTACTGTATTGGAGACGCTGGATAGAAGAGGATGATTCATGCCTTAAAACAGAGTTTTTTTCAGGGATGAGATTCTGTTCTGAATTTCCCTTCAGAAACGGAGTTAAACCCCAGGATCTGTGTTCCTACAAGAAAGAGTTCATTTCTGGTAAAACCAGTGAATTTTGGGTTCAAATGATTTTTTGCAGTTCAGGAACCCAAAGCTATTCTCACTATTAACTAAAGAGCATTTATGTAAGAGGAGCTGTGGTCTGTATCAGTTTCATAAGCAGAGTTGATCTACATATGGTCTGTATGAGTAGGAAACACAGTTCTTTTTTCAGGGCATGATCATTGTTCTTGCTGTATTTTAGACTCAGGAAAGAAGAGCTTGATTCTTGCGTTAAAACAGATTGTGTTTTAGGGATGAGAACTCTGGTCTGAATTTCCCTTCAGAAACGGAGTTAAACCCTAGGATCTGTATCTTCCTACAAGCAAGAGTTCATTTCTGGTTAACCCAGTGAATTTTGGGCTCAAATGATTTTTTGCAGTTCACGAACCCAACGCGATTCTCACTATTAACTAAAGAGCATTTATGTAAGAGGAGCTGTGGTTTGTATCAGTTTCATAAGCAGAGTTGAACTACTTAAGGTCCATATGAGAAGGAAACACGGTTATTTTTTTCTGGACATGATCAAGGTTCTTTCTGTATTGGAGACGCTGGAAAGAAGAGTATGATTCTTGCCTTAAAACAGAGTGTTATTCAGGGATGAGAATTCTGGTCTGAATTTTCCTTCAGAAACGGAGTTAAACCCCAGGATCTTTGTCTTCCTACAATCAGGAGTTCATTTCAGGTAATCCCAGTGAATTTTGGGTTCAAATGATTTTTCACAGTTCACGAACCCAACGCGATTCTCACTATTAATTAAAATCATTTATGTAAGCGGAGCTGTGGTTTGTATCAGATTCATAAGCAGAGTTGAACTACATGTGGTCCGTAAGAGTAGGAAACACAGTTCTTTTTTTCTGGGCATGCTCATGGTTCTAGATGTATTGGAGCCGCTGGAAAGAAGAGCTTGCTTTTGGCAAGAAAACAGAGTGTGTTTCATGGATGAGAACACTGGTCTGAATTTCCCTTCAGAAATGGAGTTAAACCCCAGGATCTGTATCGTCCTACAAGCAAGAGTTCATTTCTGGTAAACCCAGTGAATTTTGGGCTCAAATGATTATTTGCAGTTCATGAACCCAACATGATTCTCACTATTAACTAAAGAGCATTTATGTAAGCGGAGCTGTGGTTTGTATCAGTTTCATATGCAGAGTTGAACTACATATGGTCCATTGAGTAGGAAACACAGTTCTTTTTTTCAGGGCATGTACATGGTTCTTGCTCTATTGGAGACAATGGAAAGAAGAGCTTGCTTCTTGCATTAAAGCAGAGTGTGTTTCATGGATGAGAACACTGGTCTGAATTTACCTTCAAAATCGGAGTTAAAATCCAGGGTCTGTGTCTTCCTACATGGAAGAGATTATTTCTGGTAAACCAAGTGAATTTGGGGCTCAAATGATTTTACACAGGTCAAAACCCCTATTCGATTCTCACTATTATCTAAACAGCATTTCTTTAAGAGGTGCTGTGGTTTTTATCAGTTTCATAACCAGAGTTGATCTACATATGGTCTGTATGAGTAGGAAACACAGTTCTTTTTTTCAGGGCACACAGCACATGGTTCTTGCTGTATTGGAGATGCTGGAAAGAAGAGGATGATTCTTGCCTTAAAACAGAGTGTGTTTCATGGATGAGAACACTGTTCTGAATTTCCCTTCAGAAACAGAGTTAAACCCCAGGATCTGTGTCTTCCTACAAGCAAGAGTTCATTTCTGTTAAACCCAGTGAATTTTGGGCTCAAATGATTTTACTCAGTTCAAAAACCCAATGTGATTCTCACTATTAACTAAACAGCATTTATTTAAGAAGTGCTGAGGTGTGTATCAGTTTCCTAACCAGAGTTGATCTACATATGGTCTGTATGAGTAGGAAACACAGTTCTTTTTTTCTGGGCATGCTCATGGTTCTAGATGTATTGGAGACGCTGGAAAGAAGAGCTTGCTTCTTGCATTAAAGCAGAGTGTGTTTCATGGAGGAGAACTCTGGTCCGAATTTACCTTCAGAAACGGTGTAAAACCCCATGATCTATGTCTTCCCACAGGCACGAGTTCATTTCTGTTAATCCAAGTGAATTTTAGGCTCAAAAGATTTTACACAGTTCTAGAACCCAACGCGATTATCACTATTAACTAAAGAGCATTTATGTAAGAGGAGCTGTGGTTGTATCATTTCATAAGCAGAGTTGAACTACATATGGTACATAAGAGTAGGACACACAGTTCTTTTTTTCTGCCATGCTCAAGGTTCTTACTGTATTGGAGACGCTGGAAAGAAGACCTTCCTTCTTGCATTAAAACAGAGTGTGTTTCAGGGATGAGAATTCTGGTCTGAATTTCCCTTCAGAAACGGAGTTAAACCACAGGATCTGTGTCTTCCTACAAGAAAGAGTTCATTTCTGGTAAAACCAGTGAATTTTGGGCTCAAATGATTTTTTCCAGTTCAGGAATCCAACGCAATTCTCACTATTAACTAAAAAGCATTTATGTAAGAGGAGGTGTGGCCTGTATCAGTTTCATAAGCAGAGTTGATCTACATATGTCTGTATGAATAGGAAACACAGTTCTCTTTTTCAGGGCAAGCTCATGGTTCTTGCTGTATTTTAGACTCTGGAAAGAAGAGCTTGCTTCTTGCGTTAAAACAGAGTGTGTTTTAGGGATGAGAACTCTGGCCTGAATTTCCCTTCAAAACGGAGTTAAACCCTAGGATCTGTGTCTTCCTACAAGCAAGAGTCCATTTCTTTTAACCCCAGTGAATTTTGGGCTTAAATGGTTTTACACAGTTCACGAACCCGACACTATTCTCACTATTAACTAAAGAGCATTTATGTAAGAGGAGGTGTGGTCTGTATCAGTTTCATAAGCAGAGTTGTTCTACAAATGGTGTGTATGAGTGGGTAACACAGTTCTTTTTTTCAGGGCATGCTCATGGTTCTTGCTGTATTTTAGAATCTGGAAAGAAGAGCTTGCTTCTTCCTTTAAAAGAGAGTGTGTTTTAGGGATGAGAACTCTGGTCTGAATTTCCCTTCCGAAACTGAGTTAAACCCCAGGATCTATATCTTCCTACAAGCAAGAGTTCATTTCTGGTAAACCCAGTGCATTTTGGGCTCAAATGATTTTTCGCAGTTCACGAACCCAACGCGATTCTCACTATTAACTAAAAAGGATTTATGTAAGAGGAGCTGTGGTTTGTATCAGTTTCATAAGCAGAGTGGAACTACATAGTGTCTGTATGAGTAGGAAACACAGTTCTTTTTTCTGGGCATGCTCATGGTTCTTACTGTATTGGAGAAGCTGAAAGAAGAGGATGATTCTTTCCATAAAACAGAGTGTTTTTCAGGGATGAGAACTCTGGTATGAATTTCCCTTCAGAAATGGAGATAACCCCAGGATCTGTGTCTTCCTACAAGAAAGAATTCATTTCTGGTTATCCCAGTGAATTTTGTTCTCAAATGATTTTTCGCAGAGCAAGAACCCAATGCGATTCTCACTATTAACTAAAGAGCATTTTTGTAAGAGGAGCAGTGGTTGGTATCAGTTTCATAAGCAGAGTTGAACTACATATGGTCCGTATGAGTAGGAAACACAGTTCTTTTTTCAGGGCATGCTCATGGTTCTTGCTGTATTGGAGACGCTGGAAAGAAGAGCTTGCTTCTTGCATTAAAACAGGGTGTGTTTCATGGATGAGAACTCTGGTCTGAATTTCCCTTCACAAACGGAGTTAAACCCCATGATCTGTGTCTTCCTACAAGCAAGAGTTCATTTCTGGTAAACCAAGTGAATTTTCGTCTCAAATGACTTCACACAGTTCTAGTACCCAACGCAATTATCAATATTAAGTAAAGAGAATTTATGTAAGAGGAGCTGTGGTCTGTATCAATTTCATAAGCAGAGTTGAACTACATATGGTCCGTATGAGTAGGAAACACACTTCTTTTTTTTTGGGCATCCAGATGTTTCATACTGTATTGGACACACTGGAAGGAAGAGGCTGATTCCTGCCTTAAAACAGAGTTTTTTTCAGGGATGAGAATTCTGGTCTGAATTTGCCTTCAGAAATGGAGTTAAACCCCAGGATCTGTGTCTTCCTACAAGCCAGTGTTCAATTCCGGTAAACCCAGTGAATTTTGGGCTGAAATGATTTTTCGCAGTTCACGAACTGAACGCGATTCTCACTATTAAGTAAAGAGGATTTATGTAAGAGGAGCACTGGTTTGTATCAGTTTCATAAACAGAGTTGAACTACATATGGTCTGTATGATTAGGAAACACAGTTCTTTTTTCTGGGCATGCTAATGGTTCTTACTGTATTGGTGAAGCTGGAAAGAAAAGGATGATTCTTGCCTAAAAAAAGAGTGTTTTTAAGGGATGAGAACTCTGGTTTGAATTTCCCTTCAGAAACGGAGTTAAACCCCAGTATCTGTGTCTTCCTACAAGCAAGAGTTCATTTCTGGTTAACCCAGTGAATTTTGGGCTCAAATGATTTTTAGCAGTTCACGAACCAAACAAGATTCTCAGTATTAACTATGGAGCATTTATGTAAGCGGAGCTGTGGTTTGTATGAGTTTCATAAGCAGAGTTGAAGTACATGTGGTCCGTATGAGTAGGAATAACAGTTCTTTTTTTCAGGGAATGCTCATGGTTCTTGCTGTATTGGAGACGCTGGAAAGAAGAGCTTGCTTCTTTCATTAAAGCAGAGTGTGTTTCATAGATGAGAACTCTGGTCTGAATTTCCCTTCAAAAACGGAGTAAAACTCTATGATCTTTGTCTTCCTACATGGAAGAATTCATTTCTGGTCATCCCATTGAATTTTGGGCTCAAATGATTTTTCGCAGATCACGATCCCAACGCGATTCTCACTGTAAACTAAAGAGCATTTATGTAAGCGGAACTGTGGTTTGTATAAGTTTTATAAGCAAAGTTGAACTACGTATGGTACGTATGAGTAGGAAATACAGATCTTTTTTCAGGGCATGCTCATGGATTTTGCTGTATTTTAGACTCTTGAAAGAAGAGCTTGCTTCTTGCGTTAAAGCAGAGTGTGTTTTAGGGATGAGAACTCTGGTCTGAATTTCCCTTCAGAAACGGAGTTAAATCCCAGGATCTGTGTCTTCCTACAAGCAAGGGTTCATTTATGGTAAACCAAGTGAATTTTGGGCTCAAATGATTTTTCACAGTTCACCAACCCAAACCGATTCTCACTATTAAGTAAAGAGCATTTATGTAAGAGGAGATGTGGTCTGTATCAGTTTCATAAGCAGAGTTGATCTCCAAATGGTCTGTATGAGTAGGAGACACAGTTCTTTTTTTCAGGGCATGCTCATGGTTCTTGCTCTATTGGAGACGCTGGAAAGAAGAGGATGATTCTTGGGTGAAAACAGACTGTGTTTCATCGATGAGAACACTGGTCTGAATTTACCTTCAAAATCGGAGTTAAAATCCAGTATCTGTGTCTTCCTACATGGAAGAGTTTATTTCTGGTAAACCCAGTGAATTTTGGGCCAAATAATTTTACACAGTTGAAAAACCCAATGCGATTCTCACTATAAACTAAAGAGCATTTATGTAAGAGGAGCCTTGGTTTGTATCATTTCATGAACAGAGTTAAACTACATATGGTCCGTAGGAGTAATAAACACAGTTCTTTTTTTCTGGGCATGCTCATGGTTCTTGCTGTATTGGAGAAGCTGGAAGGAAGAGCTTGCTTCTTGCATTAAAGGGGAGTGTGTTTCATGGACGAGAACTCTGGTCTGAATTTCCCTTCAGAAACGAAGTAAAACCCCATGATTTGTGTCTTTCTACAAGCACGAGTTCATTAGTGTTAAACCAAGTGAATTTTCAGCTCAAATGATTTTACACAGTTCTAGAACCCAACGTGATTATCACTATTAATTAAAGAGTATTTATGTAAGAGGAGCTGTGGTATGTATCATTTCATAAGCAGAGTTGAACCACATATGGTCCATAAGAGTAGGAAACACAATTCTTTTTTTCTGGGAATGCTGTTGGTTCTTACAGTATTGAAGACGCTGGATAGAAGAGGATGATTCTTGCCTTAAAACAGAGTTTTTTTCAGGGATGAGAACTCTGGTCTGAATTTGCCTGCAGAAACGGAGTTAAACCCCAGGATCTGTGTCTTCCTACAAGCAAGTGTTCATTTCCGGTAAACCCAGTTAATATTGGGCTGAAATGATTTTTCGCAGTTCACGAACCCAACACGATTCTCACTATTAACTAAAGAGCATTTATGTTAGAGGTGCTGTTGTTTGTATCAGTTTCACAAGCAGAGTTGAAATACATATGGTCTATATGAGTAGGAAACACAGTTCTATTTTCTGGGCATGCTCATGGTTCTTACTATATTGGAGACGCTGGAAATAAGAGGATGATTCTCGCCATAAAACAGAGAGTGTTTCAGGGATGAGAACTCTGGTCTGAATTTCCCTTCAGAAACGGAGTTAAACCCCAGGATCGGTGTCTTCTACCAGCAAGAGTTCATTTCTGGTAAACCAAGTGAATTTTTGGCTCAAATGATTTTTCGCAGTTCACCAACCCAAAATGATTCTCACTATTAACTAAAGAGCATTTATGTAAAAGGACCGGTGGTTTGTATCAGTTTCATAAGCAGAGTTGAAATACATATGGTCCCCTATGGGTAGGAAACACAGTTCTTTTTTTCTGGGCATGCTCTTGGTTCTTGATTTATTGGAGTGCTGGAAAGAAGAGCTTGCTTCTTGCGTGAAAGCAGAGTGTGTTTCATGGATGAGAACTCTGGTCTGAATTTCCCTTCAGACACGGAGTTAAACCCCAGGATGTGTATCTTATTACAAACAAGAGTTCATTTCTGTTAAACCAAGTGAATTTGGGGCTCAAATATTTTACACACTTCTCCTACCCAACTCGATTCTCACTATTAACTAAAAAGCATTTATGTGGGAGGAGCTGTGGTTAGTATCAGTTTCATAAGTAGAGTTGAACTACATATGGTCATTATGAGTAGGAAACACAGTTCTTTTCTCTGGGCATGCTCATTGTTCTTGCTGTATTTGATACCCTGGAAAGAAGAGCTTGCTTCTTGCGTGAAAACAGAGTGTGTTTCATGGATGAGAACACTGGTCTGAACTTCCCTTCAGAAACGGAGTTAAACCCCAGGATCTGTTTCGTCCTACAAGCAAGAGTGAATTTCTGGTAAACCCAGTGAATTTTGGGCTCAAAAGATTATTCGCAGTTCACGAACCCAACGCGATTCTCACTATTAACTAAAGAGCATTTATGTAAGAGGAGCCTTGGTTTGAATCATTTCATAAGCAGAGTTGAACTACATATGGTCTGTAGGGGTAATAAACACAGTTCTTTATTTCTGGGCGTGCTCATGGTTCTTACTGTATTGGAGACGCTGGAAAGAGGAGGATGATTCTTGCATTAAAACAGAGTGTTTTTCAGGGAAGAGAATTCTGGTCTGAATTTCCTTTCAGAATCGGAGTTAAACCTCATGTTCTGTGTCTTCCTACAAGCAAGAGTTCATTTCTGGTAAACCCAGAGAATTTTGGGCTCAAATGATTTTTTCGCAGTTCACGAACCCAACAGTTTTCTCACTATTACCTAAAGAGCATTTATGTAAGAGGAGCTGTGGTTTGTATCAGTTTCATAAGCAGAGTTGAACTATATATTGTCCGTATGAGTGGGAGACACAGTTCTTTTATTCTGGGCATGCTCATGTTTCTTTCTGCATTGGAGACGCTGGAAAGAACAGCTTGCTTCTTGCATTAAAACAGAGTGTTTTTCAGGGACGAGAACTCTGCTCTGAATTTGCCTTCAGAAAGGGAGTTAAACCCCAGGATCAGTGTCTTCCTATAAGCAAGAGTTCATTTCTGGTTAACCCAGTGATTTTTTGGCTCAAATGATTTTTCGTAGTTCAGGAACCCAACACGATTCTCACTATTAACTAAAGAGCATTTATGTAAGAGGAGCTGTGGTTTGTATCAGTTTCATAAGCAGAGTTGAACTACATAGGGTCCCTATGAGTAGGTAACACAGTTCTTTTTTTCAGGGCATGCTCATGGTTCTTGCTGTATTGGAGACGCTGGAAAGTAGAGCTTGCTTCTTTCATTAAAACAGGGTGTGTTTCATGGATGAGAACTCTGGTCTGAATTTCCCTTCACAAACGGAGTTAAACCCCATGATCTGTGTCTTCCTACCAGCAAGAGTTCATTTCTGGTTAACAGAGTGAATTTTCGGATCAAATGACTTTACACAGTTCTAGAACCCAACGCGATTATCACTATTAACTAAACAGCATTTATGTAAGAGGAACTGTGGTCTGTATCATTTCATAAGCAGAGTTTATCTACATATAGTGTGTGTGAGTAGGAAACACAATTCTTTTTTCTGGGAATGCTCATATTACTTACTGTATTGGAGACACTGGATAGAACACGATGATTCTTGCCTTAAAACACAGTTTTTTTCAGGGATGAGAACTCTGGTCTGGATTTCCCTTCAGAAACGGAGTTAAACCCCATGATCTGTGTCTTCTTACCAGCAAGAGTTCATTTCAGGTAAATCCGGTTAATTTTGGGCTCAAATGATTTTTCGCAGTTTACGAACCCAACGCGATTCTAACTACTAACTAAAGAGGATTTATGAAAGATGAGCTGTGGTTTGTATCAGTTTCATAAGCAGAGTTTAACTACATATTGTGTGTATGAGTAGGAAACACAGTTCTTTTTTCTGGGCATGCTCATGTTTCTTGCTGCATTGCAGACGCTGGAAAGAAGAGCTTGCTTCTTGCACTAAAACAGAGTGTGTTTCATGGATGAGAACTCTGGTCTGGATTTCCCTTCAGAAACAGAGTTAAACTCCAGGATCTGTGTCTTCCTAAAAGAAAGAGTTCATTTCTGGAGACCCAGTTAATTTTGGGCTCAAATGATTTTTCGTAGTTCACGAAACCTATGCTATTCTCACTATTAACTAAAGAGGACTTATGTAAGAGGAGATGTGGTTTGTATCAGTTTCATAAGCAGAGTTGAACTACATAGGGTCCCTATGAGTAGGAAACATAGTTCTTTTTTTCTGTTCATGGTCATGTTTCTTACTTATTGGAGACGCTGGAAAGAAGAGGATGATTCTTCCCTTAAAACAGAGTGTTTTTCAGCGATAAGAACTCTGCTCTGAATTTGCCCTCAGAAATGGAGTTAAACCCCAGGATCAGTGTCTTCCTATAAGCAAGAGTTCATTTCTGGTTAACCCAGTGAATTTTTGGCTCAAATGATTTTTCGTAGTTCAGGAACCCAACACGATTCTCACTCTTAACTAAAGAGCATTTATGTAAGAGGAGCTGTGGTTTGTATCAGTTTCATAAGCAGAGTTGAACTACATAGAGTCCCTATGAGTAGGTAACACAGTTCTTTTTTTCAGGGCATGCTCATGGTTCTTGCTGTATTTTAGACTCTGGAAAGAAGAACTTGCTTCTTGCGTTAAAGAGAGTGTGTTTCATGGATGAGAACTCTGGTCTGAATTTCCCTTCAGAATTGGAGTTAAACGTCATAATCTGTGTCTTCCTACAGGCAAGAGTTCAATTCTGGTAAACCAAGTGAATTTTGGGCTGAAATGATTTTTCGCAGTTCATGAAACCAAAGCCATTCTCACTCTTAACTAAAGAGCATTTATGTAAGAGGAGCTGTTGCTTGTATCAGTTTCATTAGCAGAGTTGAACTACGTATTGTCCATATGAATAGGAAACACATTTCTTTTTTTAGGGCATGCTCATGGTTCTTGCTGTATTTTAGACTCTGGAAAGAAGAGCTTGCTTCCTGCGTTAAAGCAGAGTGTGTTTTATGGATGAGAACTCTGGTATGAATTTCCGTTCATAAACGTAGTTCAACTCCAGGATCTGTGTCTTCCTACAAGCAAGAGTTCATTTCTCGTAAACCTAGTGACTTTTGGGCTCAAATGATTTTTCCCAGTTCACCAACCCAAACCGATTCTCACTATTAACTAAAGAGTATTTATGTAAGTGGAGCTGCGGTCTGTATCAGTTTCATAAGCAGAGTTGAACTACATATGGTCCGTATGAGGAGGAAACACAGTTCTTTTTTTCTGGGCATGCTCATGGTTCTTGCTGTATTGGAGACGCTGGAAAGAAGAGGTTGCTTCTTGCATTAAAACAGAGTGTGTTTCATGGATGAGAACTCTGGTCTGAATTTCCCTTCAGAATCAGAGTTAAACCCCAGGATCTGTGTCTTCCTACAAGCAAGAGTTCATTTCTGATAAACCCAGTGATTTTTTGGCTCAAATAATTTATTGCAGTTCACGAACCCAACGCTATTCTCACTATTAACTAAAGAGCATTTATGTAAGAGTAGGTGTGGTCTGTATCAGTTACATAAGCAGAGTTGAACTACATATTGTCTGTATGAGTAGGAAACACACTTCTTTTTCTCAGGCCATGCTCATGGTTCTTGCTGTTTTAGACTCTGGTAGGAAGTGCTTGCTTCTTCGTTAAAACAGAGTGTGTTTCAGGGATGAGAACTCTGGTCTGAATTTCCCTTAGGAAACGAAGTTAAACCCAGGATACATGTCTTCCTACAAGCAACAGTTCATTTCTGGTAAACATGTGAGTTTTCGGCTCAAATGATTTTACACAGTTCTAGAACCCAATGCGATTATCACTATTAACTAAAGAGCATTTATGTAATAGGAGCTGTGGTCTGTATCAGTTTCATAAGCAGAGGTGGACTACATATGGTCCGTAAGAGTAGGAAACACAGTTCTTTTTTTCTTGGCATGCACATATTTCTTACTGTATTGGAGACGCTGGAAAGAAGAGGATGATTCTTGCCTTAAAACACAGTTTTTTTCAGGGATGAGAACTCTGGTCTGAATTTGCCTTCAGAATCAGAGTTAAACCCCAGGATCTGTGTCTTCCTTCAAGCAAAAGTTCAATTCTGGTAAAACCTGTGAATTTTGGGCTGAAATGATTTTTCGCAGTTCATGAACCCAACGCGATTCTCACTATTATCTAAAGAGCATTTATGTAAGAGGAGCTGTTGTTTGTATCAGTTTCATGGGCAGAGCAGAACTATGTATGGTCTGTATGAGTAGGTAACACAGTTCTATTTTTCAGGGCATGCTCATGGTTCTTGCTGTATTGGAGACGCTGGAAAAAAGAGCTTGCTTCTTGCATTAACACAGGTTGTGTTTCATGGCTGAGAACTCTGGTCTGAATTTCCCTTACAAACGGAGTTAAACCCCATGATCTGAGTCTTCCTACCAGCAAAAGTTCATTTCTGATAAACCAAGTGAATTTTCGGCTCAAATGACTGTACACAGTTCTAGAACCAAACCCGATTATCACTATTAACTATAGAGCATTTATGAAAGAGGAGCTGTGGTCTGTATCATTTCATAAGCAGAGTTGAACTACATATGGGGCGTATGATTAGGAAACACAGTTCTTTATTTCTGGGCGTGCTCATGGTTCTTACTGTATTGGAGACGCTGGAAAGAGGAGGATGATACTTGCATTAAAACAGAGTGTTTTTCAGGGAAGAGAATTGTGGTCTGAATTTCCCTTCAGAATCGGAGTTAAACCTCATGATCTGTGTCTTCCTACAAGCAAGAGTTCATTTCTGGTAAACCCAGTGAATTTTGGGCTCCAGTGATTTTTTCGCAGTTCACGAACCCAACACTATTCTCACTATAACCTAAAGAGCATTTATGTAAGAGGAGCTGTGGTTTGTATCAGTTTCATAAGCAGAGTTGAACTACATATTGTCCGTATGAGTGGGAGACACAGTTCTTTTATTCTGGGCATGCTCATGTTTCTTGCTGCATTGGAGACGCTGGAAAGAACAGCTTGCTTCTTGCATTAAAACAGAGTCTGTTTCATGGATGAGAACTCTGGTCTGGATTTCCCTTCAGAAACGGAGTTAAACTCCAGGATCTGTGTCTTCCTAAAAGAAAGAGTTCATTTCTGGAGACCCAGTTAATTGTGGGCTCAAATGATTTTTCGTAGTTCACGAACCCTACGCTATTCTCACTATTAACTAAAGAGGACTTATGTAAGAGGAGCTGTGGTTTGTATCAGTTTCATAAGCAGAGTTGAACTACATATGGTCCGTATGAGTAGGAAACACAGTTCTTTATTTCTGGGCATGCTCATGTTTCTTACTTATTGGTGACCCTGGAAAGAAGAGTATGATTCTTCCCTTAAAACAGAGTGTTTTTCAGGGACGAGAACTCTGCTCTGAATTTCCCTTCAGAAACGGAGTTAAACCCCAGGATCAGTGTCTTCCTATAAGCAAGAGTTCATTTCTGGTTAACCCAGTGATTTTTTGGCTCAAATGATTTTTCGTAGTTCAGGAACCCAACACGATTCTCACTATTAACTAAAGAGCATTTATGAAAGAGAAGCTGTGGTCTTTATCAGATCATAAGCAGAGTTGAACTACATATGGTCCGTATGAGTAGGAAACACCGTTCTTTATATCTGGGCTTGCACATGGTTCTTACTGTATTGGAGACGCTGGAAAGAAGAGGATGATTCTTGCCTTAAAACAGAGTTTTTTTTCAGGGATGAGAACTCTGGTCTGAATTTGTCTTCAGAACGGAGTTTAACTCCAGGATCTGTGTCTTCCTACAGGCAAGAGTTCAATTCTGGTAAACCCTGTGAATTTTGGGCTGAAATGATTTTTCGCAGTTCATGAACCAAACGCCATTCTCACTATTAACTAAAGAGCATTTATGTAAGAGGAACTGTTGCTTGTATCAATTTCATAAGCAGAGTTGAACTACGTATTGTCCATATGAATAGGAAACACATTTCTTTTTTTCAGGACATGCTCATGGTTCTTGCTGTATTTTAGACTCTGGAAAGAAGAGCTTGCTTCTTGTGTTAAAGCAGAGTGTGTTTCAGGGATGAGTACTCTGGTCTGAATTTCCGTTCAGAAAGGGAGTTAAACCCCAGGATCTGTGTCTTCCTACAAGAAAGAGTTCATTTCTGGTAAAGCAAGTGAATTTTGGGCTCAAATGATTTTTCACAGTTCACCAACCCAAACCGATTCTCACTATTAACTAAAGAGCATTTATGTAAGAGGAGCTGTGCTTTTTTTTCAGTTTCAAAAGCAGGGTTGAACTACATATGGTCCGTATGAGTAGGAAACACAGTTCTTTTATTCTGGGCATGCTCATGTTTCTTGCTGCATTGGAGATGCTGGAAAGAAGAGCTTGCTTCTTGCATTAAAACAGAGTGTGTTTCATGGATGAGAACTCTGGTCTGGATTTCCCTTCAGAAACGGAGTTAAACCCCAGGATCTGTGTCTTCCTACAAGCAAGAGTTCATTTCTGGTAAACCAAGTGAATTTTGGGCTGAAATGATTTTTTGCCGTTCATGAAACCAACGCGATTCTCTATTAACTAAAGAGCATTTATGTAAGAGGAGCTGTTTTTTTGTATCAGTTTCATAAGCAGAGTTGAATTAAGTATGGTCCGTATGAGTAGGAAAGACATATCTTTTTTTCAGGGCATGCTCATGGTTCTTGCTGTATTTTAGACTCTGGAAAGAACTTGCTTCTTGAGTTAAAGCAGAGTGTGTTTGAGGGATGAGAACGCTGGTCTGAATTTCTCTTCAGAAACGAAGATAAACCCAGGATACGTGTCTTCCTACAAGCAAGAGTTCATTTCTGGTTAACCAAGTGAATTTTAGGCTCAAATGATTTTTGCAGTTCACGAACCCAACGCGATTATCACTATTAACTCAAGAGCATTTATGTAAGAGGAGCTGTTGTTTGTATCAGTTTCATAAGCAGAGTTGAACTATGTATGGTCCGTATGAGTAGGTAACAGAGTTCTATTTTTCATGGCATGCTCATGGTTCTTGCTGTATTGGATACGCTGGAAAAAAGAGCTTGCATCTTGCATTAAAACAGGGTGTGTTTCATGGCTAGGAACTCTGGTCTGAATTTCCCTTCACAAACGGAGTTAATCCCCATGATCTGTGTCTTCCTACCAGCAAGAATTCATTTCTGGTAAACCAAGTGAATTTTTGGCTCAAATGACTTTACACAGTTCTAGAACCCAACACAATTATCACTATTAACTAAAGAGCATTTATGAAAGAGGAGCTGTGGTCTGTATCATGTCATAAGCAGAGTTGAACTACATATGGTCCGAATGAGTAGGAAACACAGTTCTTTATTTCTGGGCGTGCTCATGGTTCTTACTGTATTGGAGACGCTGGAAAAAGAGGATGATTCTTGCATTAAAACAGAGTGTTTTTCAGGGATGAGAATTCTGGTCTGAATTTCCCTTCAGAAACGGAGTTAAACCCCAGGATCTGTGTCTTCCTACAAGCAAGAGTTCATTTCAGGTAAATCCAGTGAATTTTGGGCTCAAATAATTTTTCGCAGTTCACAAACCCAACGCGATTCTCACTATTAACTAAAGAGGATTTATGTAAGAGGAGTTGTGGTTTGAATCAGTTTCATAAGTAGAGTTTAACTACATATGGCTTGTATGAGTAGGAAACAAAGTTCTTTTTTTTGGGAATGATCATATCACTTACTGTATTGGAGACACTGGATAGAAGAGGATGATTCTTGCCTTAAAACAGAGTTTTTTTTCAGGGATGAGAACTCTGGTCTGAATTTGCCTTCAGAACGGTGTTAAACCCCAGGATCTGTGTCTTCCTACAAGCAAGATTTCAATTCTGGTAAACCCTGTGAATTTTGGGCTGAAATGATTTTTCACAGTTCATGAACCCAACGCCATGCTCACTATTAACTAAAGAGCATTTATGTAAGAGGAGCTGTTGCTTGTATCAGTTTCATAAGCAGAGTTGAACTACATATGGTCCGTATGTGTAGGAAACACCGTTCTTTATATCTGGGCGTGCTCATGGTTCTTACTGTATTGGAGACGCTGGAAAGAAGAGGATGATTCTTGCCTTAAAACAGAGTTTTTTTCAGGGATGAGAACTCTGGTCTAAATTTGCCTTCAGAACGGAGTTTAACTCCAGGATCTGTGTCTTCCTACAGGCAAGAGTTCAATTCTGGTAAACCCTGTGAATTTTGGGCTGAAATGATTTTTCGCAGTTCATGAACCAAACGCCATTCTCACTATTAACTAAAGAGCATTTATGTAAGAGGAACTGTTGCTTGTATCAGTTTCATAAGCAGAGTTGAACTACGTATTGTCCGCATGAATAGGAAACACATTTATTTTTTTCAGGACATGCTCATGGTTCTTGCTGTATTTTAGACTCTGGAAAGAAGAGCTTGCTTCTTGCGTTAAAGCAGAGTGTGTTTCAGGGATGAGTACTCTGGTCTGAATTTCCGTTCAGAAACGGAGTTAAACCCCAGGATCTGTGTCTTCCTACAAGAAAGAGTTCATTTCTGGTAAAGCAAGTGAATTTTGGGCTCAAATGATTTTTCACAGTTCACCAACCCAAACCGATTCTCACTATTAAATAAAGAGCATTTATGTAAGAGGAGCTGTGCTTTTTTCTCAGTTTCAAAAGCAGAGTTGAACTACATATGGTCTGTATGAGTAGGAAACACAGTTCTTTTATTCTGGGCATGCTCATGTTTCTTGCTGCATTGCAGACGCTGGAAAGAAGAGCTTGCTTCTTGCATTAAAACAGAGTGTGTTTCATGGATGAGAACTCTGGTCTGGATTTCCCTTCAGAAACGGAGTTAAACTCCAGGATCTGTGTCTTCCTAATAGAAAGACTTCATGTCTGGAGACCCAGTTAATTTTGGGCTCAAATGATTTTTCGTAGTTCACGAAACCTACGCTATTCTCACTATTAACTAAAGAGGACTTATGTAAGAGTAGCTGTGGTTTGTATCAGTTTCATAAGCAGAGTTGAACTACATAGGGTCCCTATGAGTAGGAAACATAGTTCTTTTTTTCTGGGCATGGTCATGTTTCTTACTTATTGGAGACACTGGAAAGAATAGGATGATTCTTCCCTTAAAACAGAGTGTTTTTCAGCGATGAGAACTCTGCTCTGAATTTGCCTTCAGAAACGGAGTTAAACCCCAGGATCAGTGTCTTCCTATAAGCAAGAGTTCATTTCTGGTTAACCCAGTGAATTTTTGGCTCAAATGATTTTTCGTAGTTCAGGAACCCAACATGATTCTCACTATTAACTAAAGAGCATTTATGTAAGAGGAGCTGTGGTTTGTATCAGTTTCATAAGCAGAGTTGAACTACATAGAGTCCCTATGAGTAGGTAACACAGTTCTTTTTTTCAGGGCATGCTCATGGTTCTTGCTGTATTTTAGACTCTGGAAAGAAGAACTTGCTTCTTGCGTTAAAGAGAGTGTGTTTCATGGATGAGAACTCTGGTCTGAATTTCCCTTCAGAATTGGAGTTAAACGTCATAATCTGTGTCTCCCTACAAGCAAGTGTTCATTTCTGGTAAACAGAGTGAATTTTCGGATCAAATGACTTTACACAGTTCTAGAACCCAACGCGATTATCACTATTAACTCAAGAGCATTTATGTAAGAGGAGCTGTTGTTTGTATCAGTTTCATAAGCAGAGTTGAACTATGTATGGTCCGTATGAGTAGGTAACAGAGTTCTATTTTTCATGGCATGCTCATGGTTCTTGCTGTATTGGATACGCTGGAAAAAAGAGCTTGCATCTTGCATTAAAACAGGGTGTGTTTCATGGCTAGGAACTCTGGTCTGATTTCCCTTCACAAACGGAGTTAAAAGCCATGATCTGTGTCTTTCTACCAGCAAGAATTCATTTCTGGTTAACAGAGTGAATTTTCGGATCAAATGACTTTACACAGTTCTAGAACCCAACACGATTATCACTATTAACTAAAGAGCATTTATGAAAGAGGAGCTGTGGTCTGTATCATGTCATAAGCAGAGTTGAACTACATATGGTTCGTATGAGTAGGAAACACAGTTCTTTATTTCTGGGCATGCTCATGGTTCTTACTTTATTGGAGACGCTGGAAAGAAGAGGATGATTTTTGCCTTAAAACAGAGTGTTTTTCAGGGATTTGAATTCTGGTCTGAATTTCCCTTCAGAAACGGAGTTAAACCCCAGGATCTGTGTCTTCCTACAAGCAAGAGTTCATTTCAGGTAAATCCACTGAATTTTGGGCTCAAATAATTTTTCGCAGTTCACGAACCCAACGCGATTCTCACTATTAACTAAAGAGGATTTATGTAAGAGGAGTTGTGGTTTGAATCAGTTTCATAAGTAGAGTTTAACTACATATGGTTTGTATGAGTAGGAAACACAGTTCTTTTTTTCTTGGAATGCTCATATAACTTAATGTATTGGAGACACTGGAAAGAAGAGGATGATTCTTGCCTTAAAATAGAGTGTTTTTCAGGATTGAGAATTCTGGTCTGAATTTGCCATCATAAACGGAGTTTAACCCCAGGATCTGTGTCTTCCTACAAGCAAGAGTTCATTTCAGGTAAATCCAGTGAATTTGGGCTCAAATGATTTTTCGCAATTCACAAACCCAACACAATTCACAGTATTAACTAAAGAGGATTTATGTAATATGAGCTGTGGTTTGAATCAGTTTCATAAGCAGAGTTTAACTACATATGGTGTGTATGAGTAGGAAACACAGTTCTTTTTTCTGGGAATGCACATATTTCTTATTGTATTGGAGACGCTGGATAGAAGAGGATGAATCTTGCCTTAAAACAGAGTTTTTTTCAGGGATGAGAACTCTGGTCTGAATTTGCCTTCAGAATCAGAGTTAAACCCCAGGATCTGTGTCTTCCTTCAAGCCAAAGTTCAATTCTGGTAAACCCTGTGAATTTTGGGCTGAAATGATTTTTCGCAGTTCATGAACCCAACGCGATTCTCACTATTAACTAAAGAGCATTTATGTAAGAGGAGCTGTTGTTTGTATCAGTTTCATGGGCAGAGTAGAACTATGTATGGTCTGTATGAGTAGGTAACACAGTTCTATTTTTCAGGGCATGCTCATGGTTCTTGATGTATTGGAGACGCTGGAAAAAAGAGCTTGCTTCTTGCATTAACACAGGTTGTGTTTCATGGCTGAGAACTCTGGTCTGAATTTCCCTTACAAAAAGAGTTAAACCCCATGATCTGAGTCTTCCTACCAGCAAAAGTTCATTTCTGGTAAACCAAGTGAATTTTCGGCTCAAATGACTGTACACAGTTCTAGAACCAAACCCGATTATCACTATTAACTAAAGAGCATTTATGAAAGAGGAGCTGTGGTCTGTATCATTTCATAAGCAGAGTTGAACTACATATGGGGCGTATGAGTAGGAAAAACAGTTCTTTATTTCTGGGCATGCTCATGGTTCTTACTCTATTGGAGACGCTTGAAAGAGGAGGATGATACTTGCATTAAAAGAGAGTGTTTTTCAGGGAAGAGAATTCTGGTCTGAATTTCCCTTCAGAATCGGAGTTAAACCTCATGATCTGTGTCTTCCTATAAGCAAGAGTTCATTTCTGGTAAACCCAGTGAATTTTGGGCTCCAATGATTTTTTCGCAGTTCACGAACCCAACACTATTCTCACTATTACCTAAAGAGCATTTATGTAAGAGGAGCTGTGGTTTGTATCAATTTCATAAGCAGAGTTGAACTACATATTGTCCGTATGAGTGGGAGACACAGTTCTTTTATTCTGGGCATGCTCATGTTTCTTGCTGCACTGGAGACGCTGGAAAGAACAGCTTGCTTCTTGCATTAAAACAGAGTCTGTTTCATGGATGAGAACTCTGGTCTGGATTTCCCTTCAGAAACGGAGTTAAACTCCAGGATCTGTGTCTTCCTAAAAGAAAGAGTTCATTTCTGGAGACCCAGTTAATTGTGGGCTCAAATGATTTTTCGTAGTTCACGAACCCTACGCTATTGTCACTATTAACTAAAGAGGACTTATGTAAAAGGAGCTGTGGTTTGTATCAGTTTCATAAGCAGAGTTGAACTACATATGGTCCGTATGAGTAGGAAACACAGTTCTTTTTTTCTGGGCATGCTCATGTTTCTTACTTATTGGTGACGCTGGAAAGAAGAATATGATTCTTCCCTTAAAACAGAGTGTTTTTCAGGGACGAGAACTCTGCTCTGAATTTCCCTTCAGAAACGGAGTTAAAACCCAGGATCAGTGTCTTCCTATAAGCAAGAGTTCATTTCTGGTTAACCCAGTGATTTTTTGGCTCAAATGATTTTTCGTAGTTCAGGAACCCAACATGATTCTCACTATTAACTAAAGAGCATTTATGAAAGAGAAGCTGTGGTCTTTATCATATCATAAGCAGAGTTGAACTACATATGGTCCGTATGAGTAGGAAACACCGTTCTTTATATCTGGGCTTGCTCATGGTTCTTACTGTATTGGAGACGCTGGAAAGAAGAGGATGATTCTTGCCTTAAAACAGAGTTTTTTTCAGGCATGAGAACTCTGGTCTGAATTTGCCTTCAGAACGGAGTTGAACTCCAGGATCTGTGTCTTCCTACAGGCAAGAGTTCATTTCTGGTAAACCCTGTGAATTTTGGGCTGAAATGATTTTTCACAGTTCATGAACCCAACGCCATTCTCACTTTTAACTAAAGAGCATTTATGTAAGAGGAACTGTTGCTTGTATCAGTTTCATAAGCAGAGTTGAACTACGTATTGTCCGTATGAATAGGAAACATTTCTTTTTTTCAGGGCATACTCATGGTTTTGCTGTATTTTAGACTCTGGAAAGAACAGCTTGCTCCTTGTGTTAAAGCGGAGTGTGTTTCAGGGATGAGTACTCTGGTCTGAATTTCCGTTCAGAAATGGAGTTAAACCCCAGGATCTGTGTCTTCCTACAAGAAAGAGTTCATTTCTGGTAAAGCAAGTGAATTTTGGGCTCAAATGATTTTTCACAGTTCACCAACCCAAACCGATTCTCACTCTTAACTAAAGAGCATTTATGTAAGAGGAGCTGTGGTTTGTATCAGTTTCATAAGCAGAGTTGAACTACATACAGTCCCTATGAGTAGGTAACACAGTTCTTTTTTTCAGGGCATGCTCATGGTTCTTGCTGTATTTTAGAATCTGGAAAGAAGAACTTGCTTCTTGCATTAAAGAGAGTGTGTTTCATGGATGAGAACTCTGGTCTGAATTTCCCTTCAGAATTGGAGTTAAACGTCATAATATGTGTCTCCCTACAAGCAAGAGTTCATTTCTGGTAAACAGAGTGAATTTTCGGATCAAATGACTTTACACAGTTCTAGAACCCAACACGATTATCACTATTAACTCAAGAGCATTTATGTAAGAGGAGCTGTTGTTTGTATCAGTTTCATAAGCAGAGTGGAACTATGTATGGTCCGTATGAGTAGGTAACACAGTTCTATTTTTCATGGCATTCTCATGGTTCTTGCTGTATTGGAGACGCTGTTAAAAAGAGCTTGCTTCTTGCATTAAAACAGGGTGTGTTTCATGGCTAGTAACTCTGGTCTGAATTTCCCGTCACAAACGGAGTTAAACGCCATGATCTGTGTCTTCCTAACAGCAAGCATTCATTTCTGGTTAACAGAGTGAATTTTCGGATCAAATGACTTTACACAGTTCTAGAACCCAACACGATTATCACTATTAACTAAAGAGCATTTATGAAAGAGGAGCTGTGGTCTGTATCATGTCATAAGCAGAGTTGAACTACATATGGTCCGTATGAGTAGGAAACACAGTTCTTTATTTCTGGGCGTGCTCATGGTTCTAACTGTATTGGAGACACTGGAAAGAAGAGGATGATTCTTGCCTTAAAACAGAGTGTTTTTCAGGGATGAGAATTCTGGTCTGAATTTCCCTTCAGAAACGGAGTTAAACCCCATGATCTGTGTCTTCCTACAAGCAAGCGTTCATTTCAGGTAAATCCAGTGAATTTTGGGCACAAATAATTTTTCGCAGTTCACGAACCCAACGCGATTCTCACTATTAACTAAAGAGGATTATGTAAGAGGAGTTGTGGTTTGAATCAGTTTCATAAGTAGAGTTTAACTGCATATGGTTTGTATGAGTAGGAAACACAGTTCTTTTTTTCTTGGAATGCTCATATAACTTAATGTATTGGAGACACTGGGAAGAAGAGGATGATTCTTGCCTTAAAATAGAGTGATTTTCAGGATTGAGAATTCTGGTCTGAATTTGCCATCAGAAACGGAGTTTAACCCCAGGATCTGTGTCTTCCTACAAGCAAGAGTTCATTTCAGGTAAATCCAGTGAATTTGGGCTCAAATGATTTTTCGCAATTCACAAACCCAACGCGATTCACATTATTAACTAAAGAGGATTTATGTAATATGAGCTGTGGTTTGAATCAGTTTCATAAGCAGAGTTTAACTACATATGGTGTGTATGAGTAGGAAACACAGTTCTTTTTTCTGGGAATGCTCATATTACTTACTGTATTGGAGACACTGGATAGAAGAGGATCATTCTTGCCTTAAAACAGAGTTTTTTTTCAGGGATGAGAACTCTGGTCTGAATTTGCCTTCAGAACAGAGTTAAACCCCAGGATATGTGTCTTCCTACAGGCAAGAGTTCAATTCTGGTAAACCAAGTGAATTTTGGGCTGAAATGATTTTTCGCAGTTCATGAAACCAACGCGATTCTCACCCTTAACTAAAGAGGCTTTATGTAAGAGGAGCGATTTTTGTATCAGTTTCATAAGCAGAGTTTAATTACGTAATGTCCGTATAACTAGGAAACACATTTCTTTTTTCAGGGCATGCTCATGGTTCTTGCTGTATTTTAGACTCTGGAAAGAAGAACTTGCTTCTTGCGTTAAAGCAGAGTGTGTTTCATGGATGAGAACTCTGGTCTGAATTTCCCTTCAGAATTGGAGTTAAACCTCATGATCTTTGTCTTCCTACAAGCAAGAGTTTATTTCTGGTAAACCCAGTGAATTTTGGGCTCAAATGTTTTTTCGCAGTTCAAAAACCCAACGCTATTCTCACTATTAACTAAAGAGCATTTATGTAAGAGGAGCTGTGGTTTGTATCAGTTTCATAAGCAGAGTTGAACTACATATGGTCCGTATGAGTAGGAAACACAGTTCTTTTTTTCTGGGCATGCTCATGGTTCTTGCTGTATTGGAGACGCTGGAAAGAAGAGCTTGCTTCTTGCAATAAAACAGAGTGTGTTTCAATGATGAGAACTCTGGTCTGGATTTCCCTTCAGAAACGGAGTTAAACCCCATGATCTGTGTCTTCTTACCAGCAAGAGTTCATTTCTGTTAAACAGTGTGAATTTTCGGATCAAATGACTTTACACAGTTCTAGAACACAACGCGATTATCATTATTAACTAAAGAGCATTTATGTAAGAGGAGCTGTGGTCTGTATCATTTCATAAGCAGAGTTGAACTACAAAGGGTCCGTATGAGTAGGAAACACAGTTCTTTTTTTCTGGGCTTGCTCATTGTTCTTACTATATTGGAGACACTGGAAAGAAGAGGATGATTCTTGCCTTAAAATAGAGTGTTTTTCAGGGATGAGAACTCTGGTCTGAATTTGCCTTCAGAACGGAGTTAAACCCCAGGATCTGTGTCTTCCTACAAGCAAGAGTTCATTTCTGGTAAACCAAGTGAATTTTGGGCTGAAATGATTTTTTGCCGTTCATGAAACCAACGCGATTCTCTATTAACTGAAGAGCATTTATGTAAGAGGAGCTGTTTTTTTGTATCAGTTTCATAAGCAGAGTTGAATTAAGTATGGTCCATATGAGTAGGAAACACATATCTTTTTTTCAGGGCATGCTCATGGTTCTTGCTGTATTTTAGACTCTGGAAAGAAGAACTTGCTTCTTGAGTTAAAGCAGAGTGTGTTTCAGGGATGAGAACTCTGGTCTGAATTTGCCTTCAGAAACGAAGATAAACCCAGGATACGTGTCTTCCTACAAGCAAGAGTTCATTTCTGGTAAACCAAGTGAATTTTTGGCTCAAATGATTTTTGCAGTTCACGAACCCAACGCGATTATCACTATTAACTCAAGAGCATTTATGTAAGAGGATCTGTTGTTTGTATCAGTTTCATAAGCAGAATTGAACTATGTATGGTCCGTATGAGTAAGTAACAGAGTTCTATTTTTCATGGCGTGCTCATGGTTCTTGCTGTATTGGAGACGCTGGAAAAAAGAGCTTGCATCTTGCATTAACACAGCGTGTGTTTCATGGCTAGGTACTCTGTTCTGAATTTCCCTTCACAAACGGAGTTAATACCCATGATCTGTGTCTTCCTACCAGCAAGAGTTCATTTCTGGTAAACTAAGTGAATTTTTGGCTCAAATGACTTTACACAGTTCTAGAACCCAACACAATTATCACTATTAACTAAAGAGCATTTATGAAAGTGGAGCTGTGGTCTGTATCATGTCATAAGCAGAGTTGAACTACATATGGTCTGAATGAGTAGGAAACACAGTTCTTTATTTCTGGGCGTGCTCATGGTTCTTACTGTATTGGAGACGCTGGAAGAAGAGGATGATTCTTGCATTAAAACAGAGTGCTTTTCAGGGATGAGAATTCTGGTCTGAATTTCCCTTCAGAAACGGAGTTAAACCCCAGGATCTGTGTCTTCCTACAAGCAAGAGTTCATTTCAGGTAAATCCAGTGAATTTTGGGCTCAAATAATTTTTCGCAGATCACGAACCCAACACGATTCTCACTATTACCTAAAGAGGATTTATGTAAGAGGAGTTGTGGTTTGAATCAGTTTCATAAGTAGAGTTTAACTACATATGGCTTGTATTAGTAGGAAACACAGTTCTTTTTTTTGTGAATGATCATATCAATTACTGTATTGGAGACACTGGATAGAAGAGGATGATTCTTGCCTTAAAACAGAGTTTTTTTCAGGGATGAGAACTCTTGTCTGAATTTGCCTTCAGAACGGTGTTAAACCCCAGGATCTGTGTCTTCCTACAAGCAAGAGTTCAATTCTGGTAAACCCTGTGAATTTTGGGCTGAAATGAATTTTCACAGTTCATGAACCCAACGCCATGTTCACTATTAACTAAAGAGCATTTATGTAAGAGGAGCTGTTGCTTGTATCAGTTTCATAAGCAGAGTTGAACTACATATGGTCCGTATGTGTAGGAAACACCGTTCTTTATATCTGGGCGTGCTCATGGTTCATACTGTATTGGAGACACTGGAAAGAAGAGGATGATTCTTGCCTTAAAACAGAGTTTTTTTCAGGGATGAGAACTCTGGTCTGAATTTGCCTTCAGAATGGAGTTTAACTCCAGGATCTGTGTCTTTCTACAGGCAAGAGTTCAATTCTGGTAAACCCTGTGAATTTTGGGCTGAAATGATTTTTCGCAGTTCATGAACCAAACGCCATTCTCACTATTAACTAAAGAGCATTTATGTAAGAGGAACTGTTGCTTGTATCAGTTTCAAAAGCAGAGTTGAACTACGTATTGTCCGTATGAATAGGAAACACATTTCTTTTTTTCAGGGCATGATCATGGTTCTTGCTGTATTTTAGACTCTGGAAAGAAGAGCTTGCTTCTTGCGTTAAAGCAGAGTGTGTTTCAGAGATGAGTACTCTGGTCTGAATTTCCATTCAGAAACGGAGTTAAACCCCAGGATCTGTGTCTTCCTACAAGAAAGAGTTCATTTCTGGTAAAGCAAGTGAATTTTGGGCTCAAATGATTTTTCACAGTTCACCAACCCAAACCGATTCTCACTATTAACTAAAGAGCATTTACGTAAGAGGAGCTGTGCTTTTTTTTCAGTTTCAAAAGCAGAGTTGAACTACATATTGTCCGTATGAGTAGGAAACACAGTTCTTTTATTCTGGACATGTTCATGTTTCTTGCTGCATTGCAGACGCTGGAAAGAAGAGCTTGCTTCTTGCATTAAAAGAGAGTGTGTTTCACGGATGAGAACTCTGGTCTGGATTTCCCTTCAGAAACGGAGTTAAACTCCAGGATCTGTGTCTTCCTAAAAGAAAGAGTTCATTTCTGGAGACCCAGTTAATTTTGGGCTCAAATGATTTTTCGTAGTTCACGAACCCAACGCTATTCTCACTATTAACTCAAGAGGACTTATGTAAGAGGAGCTGTGGTTTGTACCAGTTTCATAAGCAGAGTTGAACTACATAGGGTCCCTATGAGTAGGAAACATAGTTCTTTTTTTCTGTTCATGGTCATGTTTCTTACTTATTGGAGACGCTGGAAAGAAAAGGATGATTCTTCCCTTAAAACAGAGTGTTTTTCAGGGACGAGAACTCTGCTCCGAATTTGCCTTCAGAAACGGAGTTAAACCCCAGGATCAGGGTCTTCCTATAAGCAAGAGTTCATTTCTGGTTAACCCAGTGAATTTTTGGCTCAAATGATTTTTTGTACTTCAGGAACCCAACACGATTCTCACTCTTAACTAAAGAGCATTTATGTAAGAGGAGCTGTGGTTTGTATCAGTTTCATAAGCAGAGTTGAACTACATAGAGTCCCTATGAGTAGGTAACACAGGTCTTTTTTTCAGGGCATGCTCATGGTTCTTGCTGTATTTTAGACTCTGGAAAGAAGAACTTGCTTCTTGCGTTAAAGAGAGTGTGTTTCATGGATGAGAACTCTGGTCTGAATTTCCCTTCAGAATTGGAGTTAAACGTCATAATCTGTGTCTCCCTACAAGCAAGAGTTCATTTCTGGTAAACAGATTGAATTTTCGGATAAAATGACTTTACACAGTTCTAGAACCCAACGCGATTATCACTATTAACTCAAGAGCATTTATGTAAGAAGAGCTGTTGTTTGTATCAGTTTCATAAGCAGAGTGGAACTATGTATGGTCCGTATGAGTAGGTAACACAGTTCTATTTTTCATGGCATTCTCATGGTTCTTGCTTTATTGGAGACTCTGGAAAAAAGAGCTTGCTTCTTGCATTAAAACAGGGTGTGTTTCATGGCTAGGAACTCTGGTCTGATTTCCCTTCACAACCGGAGTTAAACACCATGATCTGTGTCTTCCTACCAGCAAGAATTCATTTCTGGTTAACAGAGTGAATTTTCAGATCAAATGACTTTACACAGTTCTAGAACCCAACACGATTATCACTATTAACTAAAGAGCATTTATGAAAGAGGAGCTGTGGTCTGTATCATGTCATAAGCAGAGTTGAACTACATATGGTCCGTATGAGTTGGAAACACAGTTCTTTATTTCTGGGCGTGCTCATGGTTCTTACTGTATTGGAGACGCTGGAAAGAAGAGGATGATTCTTGCCTTAAAATAGTGTGTTTTTCAGGATTGAGAATTCTGGTCTGAATTTGCCATCAGAAACGGAGTTTAACCCCAGGATCTGTGTCTTCCTACAAGCAAGAGGTCATTTCAGGTAAATCCAGTGAATTTGGGCTCAAATGATTTTTCGCAATTCACAAACCCAACGCGATTCACAGTATTAACTAAAGAGGATTTATGTAATATGAGCTGTGGTTTGAATCAGTTTCATAAGCAGAGTTTAACTACATATGGTGTGTATGAGTAGGAAACACAGTTCTTTTTTCTGGGAATGCTCATATTACTTACTGTATTGGAGACACTGGATAGAAGAGGATCATTCTTGCCTTAAAACAGTGTTTTTTTCCGGGATGAGAACTCTGGTCTGAATTTGCCTTCAGAACAGAGTTAAACCCCAGGATATGTGTCTTCCTACAGGCAAGAGTTCAATTCTGGTAAACCAAGTGAATTTTGGGCTGAAATGATTTTTCGCAGTTCATTAAACCAACGCGATTCTCACTCTTAACTAAAGAGGATTTATGTAAGAGGAGCTGTTTTTTGTATCAGTTTCATAAGCAGAGTTTAATTATGTAAGGTCCGTATAACTAGGAAACACATTTCTTTTTTCAGGGCATGCTCATGGTTCTTGCTGTATTTTAGACTCTGGAAAGAAGAACTTGCTTCTTGCGTTAAAGCAGAGTGTGTTTCATGGATGAGAACTCTGGTCTGAATTTCCCTTCAGAATTGGAGTTAAACCTCATGATCTGTGTCTTCCTACAAGCAAGAGTTCATTTCTGTTAAACAGTGTGAATTTTCGGCTCAAATGACTTTACACAGTTCTAGAACACAACGCGATTATCATTATTATCTAAAGAGCATTTATGTAAGAGGAGCTGTGGTCTGTATCATTTCATAAGCAGAGTTGACTACATAGGGTCCGTATGATTAGGAAACACAGTTCTTTTTTTCTGGGCTTGCTCATTGTTCTTACTATATTGGAGACACTGGAAAGAAGAGGATGATTCTTGCCTTAAAATAGAGTGATTTTCAGGATTGAGAATTCTGGTCTGAATTTGCCTTCAGAAACGGAGTTTAACCCCAGGATCTGTGTCTTCCTACAAGCAAGAGTATATTTCAGGTAAATCCCGTGAATTTTGAGCTCAAATGATTTTTCGCAGTTTACGAACCCAACGTGATTCTCACTATTAACTAAAGAGGATTTATGAAATATGAGCTGTGGTTCGAATCAGTTTCATAAGCAGAGTTTAACTACATATGGTGTGTATGAGTAGGAAACACAGTTCTTTTTTCTGGGAATGCTCATATTACTTACTGTATTGGAGACACTGGATAGAAGAGGATGATTCTTGCCTTAAAACAGAGTTTTTTTCAGGGATGAGAACTCTGGTCTGAATATGCCTTCAGAACGGAGTTAAACCCCAGGATCTGTGTCTTCCTACAAGCAAGAGTTCATTTCTGGTAAACCAAGTGAATTTTGGGCTGAAATGATTTTTGACGTTCATGAAACCAACCTGATTCTCTATTAACTAAAGAGCATTTATGTAAGAGGAGCTGTTTTTTTGTATCAGTTTCATAAGCAGAGTTGAATTAAGTATGGTCCGTATGAGTAGGAAACACATATCTTTTTTTCAGGGCATGCTCATGGTTCTTGCTGTATTTTAGACTCTGGAAAGGACTTGCTTCTTGAGGTAAAGCAGAGTGTGTTTCAGGGATGAGAACTCTGGTCTGAATTTCGCTTCAGAAACGAAGATAAACCCAGGATACGTGTCTTCCTACAAGCAAGAGTTCATTTCTGGTAAACCAAGTGAATTTTCGGCTCAAATGATTTTTGCAGTTCACGAACCCAACGCGATTATCACTATTAACTCAAGAGCATTTATATAAGAGGAGCTGTTGTTTGTATCAGTTTCATAAGCAGGGTTGAACTATATATGGTCCGTATCAGTAGGTAACAGAGTTCTATTTTTCATGGCATGCTCATGGTTCTTGCTGTATTGGAGACGCTGGAAAAAAGAGCTTGCATCTTCCATTAAAACAGGGTGTGTTTCATGGCTAGGAACTGTGGTCTGAATTTCCCTTCACAAACGGAGTTAATCCCCATGATCTGTGTCATCCTACCAGCAAGAGTTTATTTCTGGTAAACCAAGTGAATTTTCGGTTCAAATGACTTTACACAGTTCTAGAACCCAACACAATTATCACTATTAACTAAAGAGCATTTATGAAAGAGGAGCTGTGGTCTGTATCATGTCATAAGCAGAGTTGAACTACATATGGTCCGAATGAGTAGGAAACACAGTTCTTTATTTCTGGGCGTGCTCATGGTTATTACTGTATTGGAGACGCTGGAAGAAGAGGATGATTCTTGCATTAAAACAGAGTGTTTTTCAGGGATGAGAATTCTGGTCTGAATTTCCCTTCAGAAACGGAGTTAAACCCCAGGATCTGTGTCTTCCTACAAGCAAGAGTTCATTTCAGGTAAATCCAGTGAATTTTGGTCACAAATAATTTTTCTCAGTTCACGAACCCAACGCGATTCTCACTATTAACTAAAGAGGATTTATGTAAGAGGAGTTGTGGTTTGAATCAGTTTCATAAGCAGTGTTGAACTACATATGGTCTGTATGAGTAGGAAACAGAGTTCTTTTTTTCTGGGCATGCTCATGTTTCTTACTATATTGGAGCCACTGGAAAGAAGAGAATGATTCTTGCCTTAAAAACGAGTATTTGTCAGGGATGAGAACTCTGCTCTGAATTTGCCTTCTGAAACGTAGTTTAACCCCACGATCTCTGTCTTCCTACAGGAAACAGTTCATTTCTGGTAAAGCAAGTGAACTTTGAGCTCAAATATTTTTTTCACATTTCACCAACCCCAACCGATTCTCACTATTAACTAAAGAGCATTTATGTAAGAGGAGCTGTGCTTTGTTTCAGTTTCATAAGCAGAGTTGAACTACATATTGTCTGTATGAGTGGGAGACACAGTTCTTTTTTTCTGGACATGCTCATGGTTCTTGCTGTATTGGAGACGCTGGAAAGAAGAGCTTACTTCTTGCATTAAAACAGAGTGTGATTCATGGATGAAAACCCTGGTCTGAATTTCCCTTCACAAACGGAGTTAAACCCCATGATCTGTGTCTTCCTACCAGCAAGAGTTCATTTCTGGTAAACCAAGTGAATTTTCGGCTCAAATGACTTTACACAGTTCTAGAACCCAACACGATTATCACTATTAACTAAAGAGCATTTATGAAAGAGGAGCTGTGGTCTGTATCATGTCATAAGCAGAGTTGAACTACATATGGTCCGTATGAGTAGGAAACACAGTTCTTTATTTCTGGGCGTGCTCATGGTGCTTACTGTATTGGATACGCTGGAAAGAAGAAGATGATTCTTGCATTAAAACAGAGTGTTTTTCAGGGATGAGAATTCTGGTCCGAATTTCCCTTCAGAAACGGAGTTAAAACCCAGGATCTGTGTCTTCCTACAAGCAAGAGTTCATTTCAGGTAAATCCAGTGAATTTTGGGCTGAAATAATTTTTCGCAGTTAGCGAACACAACGCGATTCTCACTATTAACTAAAGAGCATTTATGTAAGAGGAGTTGTGGTTTGAATCAGTTTCATAAGTAGAGTTTAACTACATATGGCTTGAATAAGTAGGAAACACAGTTCTTTTTTTTGGGAATGATCATATTACTTACTGTATTGGAGACACTGGATAGAAGAGGATGATTCTTGCCTTAAAACAGAGTTTTTTTCAGGGATGAGAACTCTGGTCTGAATTTGCCTTCAGAACGGAGTTAAACCCTAGGATCTGTGTCTTCCTACAAGCAAGAGTTCAATTCTGGTAAACCCTGTGAATTTTGGGCTGAAATGATTTTTCACAGTTCATGAACCCAACGCCATGCTCACTATTAACTAAAGAGCATTTATGTAAGAGGAGCTGTTGCTTGTATCAGTTTCATAAGCAAAGTTGAACTATGTATGGTCCGTATGAGTAGGAAACACAGTTCTTTTTTTCTGGGCATGCTCATGTTTCTTACTATATTGGAGCCGCTGGAAAGAAGAGGATGATTCTTGCCTTAAAAAAGAGTGTTTTTCAGGGATGAGTACTCTGCTCTGAATTTGCCTTCAGAAACGTAGTTTAACACCAGGATCTGTGTCTTCCTACATGAAAGAGTTCATTTCTGGTAAAGCAAGTGAATTTTGGGCTCAAATGATTTTTCACAGTTCACCAACCCAAACCGATTCTCACTATTAACTAAAGAGCATTTATGTAAGAGGAGCTGTGCTTTGTTTCAGTTTCATAAGCAGAGTTGAACTACATATTGTCCGTATGAATGGGAGATACAGTTCTTTTTTTTCTGGGCATGATCATGTTTCTTGCTGTATTGGAGACGCTGGAAAGAAGAGCTTGCTTCTTGCATTAAAACAGAGTGTGTTTCATGGATGAGAACTCTGGTCTGAATTTCCCTTCAGAATCGGAGTTAAACCCCATGATCTGTGTCTTCCTACAAGCAAGAGTTCATTTCTGGTAAACCCAGTGAATTTTGGGCTCAAATGATTTTTTGCAGTTCACGAACCCAACGCTATTCTCACTATTAACTAAAGAGCATTTATGTAAGAGGAGCTGTGGTTAGTATCAGTTTCATAAGCAGAGTTGAACTACATATGGTTCGTATGAGTAGGAAACACAGTTCTTTTATTCTGGGCATGCTCATGGTTCTTGCTGTATTGGAGACCCTGGAAAGAAGAGCTTGCTTCTTGCACTAAAACAGAGTGTGTTTTATAGATGAGTACTCTGGTCCGGATTTCCCTTCAGAAATGGAGTTAAACAGCAGGGTCCGTGTCTTCCTAAAAGAAAGAGTTCATTGCTGGAGACCCAGTTAATATTGGGCTCAAATGATTTTTCGCAGTTCACGAGCCATACGGCATTCACACTATTAACTAAACAGGACTTATGTAAGAGGAGCTGCGGTTTGTATCAGTTTCATAAGCAGAGTTGAACTACATAGGGTCCGTATGAGTAGGAAACACAGTTCTTTTTTTCTGGGCATGCTCATGTTTCTTACTTATTGGAGACGCTGGAAAGAAGAGGATGATACTTCCCTTAAAACAGTGTGTTTTTCAGGGACTAGAACTCTGCTCTGAATTTGCCTTCAGAAACAGAGTTAAACCCCAGATCAGTGTCTTCCTATAAGCAAGAGTTCATTTTTGGTTAACCCAGTGAATTTTGGGCTCAAATGATTTTTTGTAGTTCAGGAACCCAATGCAATTTTCACTCTTAACTAAAGAGCTTTTATGTAAGAGGAGCTGTGGTTTGAATCAGTTTCATAAGTAGAGTTTAACTACATATGGCTTGTATGAGTAGGAAACACAGTTCTTTTTTTTGGGGAATGATCATATTACTTACTGTATTGGAGACACTGGATAGAAGAGGATGATTCTTGCCTTAAAACAGAATTTTTTTCAGGGATGAGAACTCTGGTCTGAATTTGCCTTCAGAACGGAGTTAAACCCCAGGATCTGTGTCTTCCTACAAGCAAGAGTTCAATTCTGGTAAACCCTGTGAATTTTGGGCTGAAATGATTTTTCACAGTTCATTAAACCAACGCGATTCTCACTCTTAACTAAAGAGGATTTATGTAAGAGGAGCTGTTTTTTGTATCAGTTTCATAAGCAGAGTTTAATTATGTAAGGTCCGTATAACTAGGAAACACATTTCTTTTTTCAGGGCATGCTCATGGTTCTTGCTGTATTTTAGACTCTGGAAAGAAGAACTTGCTTCTTGCGTTAAAGCAGAGTGTGTTTCATGGATGAGAACTCTGGTCTGAATTTCCCTTCAGAATTGGAGTTAAACCTCATGATCTGTGTCTTCCTACAAGCAAGAGTTCATTTCTGTTAAACAGTGTGAATTTTCGGCTCAAATGACTTTACACAGTTCTAGAACACAACGCGATTATCATTATTATCTAAAGAGCATTTATGTAAGAGGAGCTGTGGTCTGTATCATTTCATAAGCAGAGTTGACTACATAGGGTCCGTATGATTAGGAAACACAGTTCTTTTTTTCTGGGCTTGCTCATTGTTCTTACTATATTGGAGACACTGGAAAGAAGAGGATGATTCTTGCCTTAAAATAGAGTGATTTTCAGGATTGAGAATTCTGGTCTGAATTTGCCTTCAGAAACGGAGTTTAACCCCAGGATCTGTGTCTTCCTACAAGCAAGAGTATATTTCAGGTAAATCCCGTGAATTTTGAGCTCAAATGATTTTTCGCAGTTTACGAACCCAACGTGATTCTCACTATTAACTAAAGAGGATTTATGAAATATGAGCTGTGGTTCGAATCAGTTTCATAAGCAGAGTTTAACTACATATGGTGTGTATGAGTAGGAAACACAGTTCTTTTTTCTGGGAATGCTCATATTACTTACTGTATTGGAGACACTGGATAGAAGAGGATGATTCTTGCCTTAAAACAGAGTTTTTTTCAGGGATGAGAACTCTGGTCTGAATATGCCTTCAGAACGGAGTTAAACCCCAGGATCTGTGTCTTCCTACAAGCAAGAGTTCATTTCTGGTAAACCAAGTGAATTTTGGGCTGAAATGATTTTTGACGTTCATGAAACCAACCTGATTCTCTATTAACTAAAGAGCATTTATGTAAGAGGAGCTGTTTTTTTGTATCAGTTTCATAAGCAGAGTTGAATTAAGTATGGTCCGTATGAGTAGGAAACACATATCTTTTTTTCAGGGCATGCTCATGGTTCTTGCTGTATTTTAGACTCTGGAAAGGACTTGCTTCTTGAGGTAAAGCAGAGTGTGTTTCAGGGATGAGAACTCTGGTCTGAATTTCGCTTCAGAAACGAAGATAAACCCAGGATACGTGTCTTCCTACAAGCAAGAGTTCATTTCTGGTAAACCAAGTGAATTTTCGGCTCAAATGATTTTTGCAGTTCACGAACCCAACGCGATTATCACTATTAACTCAAGAGCATTTATATAAGAGGAGCTGTTGTTTGTATCAGTTTCATAAGCAGGGTTGAACTATATATGGTCCGTATCAGTAGGTAACAGAGTTCTATTTTTCATGGCATGCTCATGGTTCTTGCTGTATTGGAGACGCTGGAAAAAAGAGCTTGCATCTTCCATTAAAACAGGGTGTGTTTCATGGCTAGGAACTGTGGTCTGAATTTCCCTTCACAAACGGAGTTAATCCCCATGATCTGTGTCATCCTACCAGCAAGAGTTTATTTCTGGTAAACCAAGTGAATTTTCGGTTCAAATGACTTTACACAGTTCTAGAACCCAACACAATTATCACTATTAACTAAAGAGCATTTATGAAAGAGGAGCTGTGGTCTGTATCATGTCATAAGCAGAGTTGAACTACATATGGTCCGAATGAGTAGGAAACACAGTTCTTTATTTCTGGGCGTGCTCATGGTTATTACTGTATTGGAGACGCTGGAAGAAGAGGATGATTCTTGCATTAAAACAGAGTGTTTTTCAGGGATGAGAATTCTGGTCTGAATTTCCCTTCAGAAACGGAGTTAAACCCCAGGATCTGTGTCTTCCTACAAGCAAGAGTTCATTTCAGGTAAATCCAGTGAATTTTGGTCACAAATAATTTTTCTCAGTTCACGAACCCAACGCGATTCTCACTATTAACTAAAGAGGATTTATGTAAGAGGAGTTGTGGTTTGAATCAGTTTCATAAGCAGTGTTGAACTACATATGGTCTGTATGAGTAGGAAACAGAGTTCTTTTTTTCTGGGCATGCTCATGTTTCTTACTATATTGGAGCCACTGGAAAGAAGAGAATGATTCTTGCCTTAAAAACGAGTATTTGTCAGGGATGAGAACTCTGCTCTGAATTTGCCTTCTGAAACGTAGTTTAACCCCACGATCTCTGTCTTCCTACAGGAAACAGTTCATTTCTGGTAAAGCAAGTGAACTTTGAGCTCAAATATTTTTTTCACATTTCACCAACCCCAACCGATTCTCACTATTAACTAAAGAGCATTTATGTAAGAGGAGCTGTGCTTTGTTTCAGTTTCATAAGCAGAGTTGAACTACATATTGTCTGTATGAGTGGGAGACACAGTTCTTTTTTTCTGGACATGCTCATGGTTCTTGCTGTATTGGAGACGCTGGAAAGAAGAGCTTGCTTCTTGCATTAAAACAGAGTGTGATTCATGGATGAAAACCCTGGTCTGAATTTCCCTTCACAAACGGAGTTAAACCCCATGATCTGTGTCTTCCTACCAGCAAGAGTTCATTTCTGGTAAACCAAGTGAATTTTCGGCTCAAATGACTTTACACAGTTCTAGAACCCAACACGATTATCACTATTAACTAAAGAGCATTTATGAAAGAGGAGCTGTGGTCTGTATCATGTCATAAGCAGAGTTGAACTACATATGGTCCGTATGAGTAGGAAACACAGTTCTTTATTTCTGGGCGTGCTCATGGTGCTTACTGTATTGGATACGCTGGAAAGAAGAAGATGATTCTTGCATTAAAACAGAGTGTTTTTCAGGGATGAGAATTCTGGTCCGAATTTCCCTTCAGAAACGGAGTTAAAACCCAGGATCTGTGTCTTCCTACAAGCAAGAGTTCATTTCAGGTAAATCCAGTGAATTTTGGGCTGAAATAATTTTTCGCAGTTAGCGAACACAACGCGATTCTCACTATTAACTAAAGAGCATTTATGTAAGAGGAGTTGTGGTTTGAATCAGTTTCATAAGTAGAGTTTAACTACATATGGCTTGAATAAGTAGGAAACACAGTTCTTTTTTTTGGGAATGATCATATTACTTACTGTATTGGAGACACTGGATAGAAGAGGATGATTCTTGCCTTAAAACAGAGTTTTTTTCAGGGATGAGAACTCTGGTCTGAATTTGCCTTCAGAACGGAGTTAAACCCTAGGATCTGTGTCTTCCTACAAGCAAGAGTTCAATTCTGGTAAACCCTGTGAATTTTGGGCTGAAATGATTTTTCACAGTTCATGAACCCAACGCCATGCTCACTATTAACTAAAGAGCATTTATGTAAGAGGAGCTGTTGCTTGTATCAGTTTCATAAGCAAAGTTGAACTATGTATGGTCCGTATGAGTAGGAAACACAGTTCTTTTTTTCTGGGCATGCTCATGTTTCTTACTATATTGGAGCCGCTGGAAAGAAGAGGATGATTCTTGCCTTAAAAAAGAGTGTTTTTCAGGGATGAGTACTCTGCTCTGAATTTGCCTTCAGAAACGTAGTTTAACACCAGGATCTGTGTCTTCCTACATGAAAGAGTTCATTTCTGGTAAAGCAAGTGAATTTTGGGCTCAAATGATTTTTCACAGTTCACCAACCCAAACCGATTCTCACTATTAACTAAAGAGCATTTATGTAAGAGGAGCTGTGCTTTGTTTCAGTTTCATAAGCAGAGTTGAACTACATATTGTCCGTATGAATGGGAGATACAGTTCTTTTTTTTCTGGGCATGATCATGTTTCTTGCTGTATTGGAGACGCTGGAAAGAAGAGCTTGCTTCTTGCATTAAAACAGAGTGTGTTTCATGGATGAGAACTCTGGTCTGAATTTCCCTTCAGAATCGGAGTTAAACCCCATGATCTGTGTCTTCCTACAAGCAAGAGTTCATTTCTGGTAAACCCAGTGAATTTTGGGCTCAAATGATTTTTTGCAGTTCACGAACCCAACGCTATTCTCACTATTAACTAAAGAGCATTTATGTAAGAGGAGCTGTGGTTAGTATCAGTTTCATAAGCAGAGTTGAACTACATATGGTTCGTATGAGTAGGAAACACAGTTCTTTTATTCTGGGCATGCTCATGGTTCTTGCTGTATTGGAGACCCTGGAAAGAAGAGCTTGCTTCTTGCACTAAAACAGAGTGTGTTTTATAGATGAGTACTCTGGTCCGGATTTCCCTTCAGAAATGGAGTTAAACAGCAGGGTCCGTGTCTTCCTAAAAGAAAGAGTTCATTGCTGGAGACCCAGTTAATATTGGGCTCAAATGATTTTTCGCAGTTCACGAGCCATACGGCATTCACACTATTAACTAAACAGGACTTATGTAAGAGGAGCTGCGGTTTGTATCAGTTTCATAAGCAGAGTTGAACTACATAGGGTCCGTATGAGTAGGAAACACAGTTCTTTTTTTCTGGGCATGCTCATGTTTCTTACTTATTGGAGACGCTGGAAAGAAGAGGATGATACTTCCCTTAAAACAGTGTGTTTTTCAGGGACTAGAACTCTGCTCTGAATTTGCCTTCAGAAACAGAGTTAAACCCCAGATCAGTGTCTTCCTATAAGCAAGAGTTCATTTTTGGTTAACCCAGTGAATTTTGGGCTCAAATGATTTTTTGTAGTTCAGGAACCCAATGCAATTTTCACTCTTAACTAAAGAGCTTTTATGTAAGAGGAGCTGTGGTTTGAATCAGTTTCATAAGTAGAGTTTAACTACATATGGCTTGTATGAGTAGGAAACACAGTTCTTTTTTTTGGGGAATGATCATATTACTTACTGTATTGGAGACACTGGATAGAAGAGGATGATTCTTGCCTTAAAACAGAATTTTTTTCAGGGATGAGAACTCTGGTCTGAATTTGCCTTCAGAACGGAGTTAAACCCCAGGATCTGTGTCTTCCTACAAGCAAGAGTTCAATTCTGGTAAACCCTGTGAATTTTGGGCTGAAATGATTTTTCACAGTTCATGAACCCAACGCCATGCTCACTATTAACTAAAGAGCATTTATGTAAGAGGAACTGTTGCTTGTATCAGTTTCATAAGCAGAGTTGAACTATGTATGGTCCGTATGAGTAGGAAACACAGTTCTTTTTTTCTGGGCATGCTCATGTTTCTTACTATATTGGAGCCGCTGGAAAGAAGAGGATGATTCTTGCCTTAAAAAAGAGTGTTTTTCAGGGATGAGTACTCTGCTCTGAATTTTCCTTCAGAAACGTAGTTTAACACCAGGATCTGTGTCTTCCTACATGAAAGAGTTCATTTCTGGTAAAGCAAGTGAATTTTGGGTTTCAAATGATTTTTCACAGTTCACCAACCCAAACTGATTCTCACTATTAACTAAAGAGCATTTATGTAAGAGGAGCTGTGCTTTGTTTCAGTTTCATAAGCAGAGTTGAACTACATATTGTCCGTATGAATGGGAGATACAGTTCTTTTTTTCTGGGCATGCTCATGTTTCTTGCTGTATTGGAGACGATGGAAAGAAGAGCTTGCTTCTTGCATTAAAACAGAGTGTGTTAAATGGATGAGAACTCTGGTCTGAATTTCCCTTCAGAATCGGAGTTAAACCACATGATCTGTGTCTTCCTACAAGCAAGAGTTCATTTCTGGTAAACCCAGTGAATTTTGGGCTCAAATGATTTTTTTTGCAGTTCTATTCTCACTATTAACTAAAGAGCATTTATGTAGGAGGAGCTGTGGTTAGTATCAGTTTCATAAGCAGAGTTGAACTACATATGGTTCGTATGAGTAGGAAACACAGTTCATTTATTCTGGGCATGCTCATGGTTCTTGCTGTATTGGACAGGCTGGAAAGAAGAGTTTGCTTCTTGCACTAAAACAGAGTGTGTTTTATAGATGAGTACTCTGGTCTGGATTTCCCTTCAGAAATGGAGTTAAACAGCAGGGTCTGTGTCTTCCTAAAAGAAAGAGTTCATTGCTGGAGACCCAG
The DNA here is from genome assembly GCA_949786385.1 of Onychomys leucogaster. Taxonomy (NCBI): domain Eukaryota; kingdom Metazoa; phylum Chordata; class Mammalia; order Rodentia; family Cricetidae; genus Onychomys; species Onychomys leucogaster. The sequence goes on along the minus strand of CATKUP010000301.1, from coordinate 283,304 downwards.
TTAATATTGGGCTCAAATGATTTTTCGCAGTTCACGAGCCATACGGCATTCTCACTATTAACTAAACAGGACTTATGTAAGAGGAGCTGTGGTTTGTATCAGTTTCATAAGCAGAGTTGAACTACATAGGGTCCGTATGAGTAGGAAACACAGTTCTTTTTTTCTGGGCATGCTCATGTTTCTTACTTATTGGAGATGCTGGAAAGAAGAGGATGATTCTTCCCTTAAATCAGTGTGTTTTTCAGGGACGAGAACTCTGCTCTGAATTTGCCTTCAGAAACGGAGTTAAACCCCAGGATCAGTGTCTTCCTATAAGCAAGAGTTCATTTTTGGTTAACCCAGTGAATTTTGGGCTCAAATGATTTTTTGTAGTTCAGGAACCCAATGCGATTCTCACGATTAACTAAAGAGCTTTTATGTAAGAGGAGCTGTGGTTTGTATAAGTTTCATAAGCAGAGTTGAACTACATAGGGTCCATATGAGTAGGTAACACAGTTCTTTTTTTCAGGGCATGCTCATGGTTCTTGCTGTATTGGAGACGCTGGAAAGAAGAGCTTCCTTCTTGCATTAAAACAGGGTGTGTTTCATGGATGAGAACTCTGGTCTGAATTTCCCTTCACAAACGGAATTAAACCCCACTATCTGTGTCTTCCTACCAGCAAGAGTTCATTTCTGGTAAACAGAGTGAATTTTGGGCTCAAGTGACTTTACACAGTTCTAGAACCCAACGCGATTATCACTATTAACTAAAGAGCATTTATGTAATAGGACCTGTGGTCTGTATCATTTCATAAGCAGAGTTGAATTAAATATGGTCCATATGAGTAGGAAACTCAGTTTTTTTTTCTGGGATTGCTCATTGTTCTTACTATATTGGAGACACTGGAAAGAAGAGCTTGCTTCTTGCGTTAAATCAGAGTGTGTTTCAGGGATGAGAACTCTGGTCTGAATTTCACTTCAGAAACGGAGTTAAACCCCAGGATATGTGTCTTCCTACAAGCAAGAGTTCATTTCTGGTAAACCCAGTTAATTTTGGGCTCAAATGTTTTTTCGCAGTTCACGAACCCAACGGGATTCTCACTATTAACTAAAGAGGATTTATGTAAGAGGAGCTGTGTTTTGAATAAGTTCCATAAGCAGAGTTTAACTACATATGGTTTGTATGAGTAGGAAACACATTTCTTTTTTTCAGGGCATGCTCATGGTTCTTGCTGTATTTTAGAGTGTGGAAAGAAGAGGCTGCTTCTTGCGTTAAATCAGAGTGTGTTTGAGGGATGAGAACTCTGGCCTCAATTTCCCTTCAGAAACAGAGTTAAACCCCAGGATCTTTGTCTTTCTACAAGCAAGAGTTCATTACTGGTAAAGCAAGTGAATTTTGGGCTCAAATGATTTTTCACAGTTCACCAACCCAAACCGATTCTAACTATTAACTAAAGAGCATTTATGTAAGAGGAGCTGTGGTTTCTTTCAGTTTCATAAGCAGAATTGAATGACATATTTTCGTATGAGTAGGAGACACAGTTCTTTTTTTCTGAGCACGCTCATGGTTCTTGCTTTATTGGAGACGGTGGAAAGAAGAGCTTGCTTCTTGCATTAAAACAGAGGGTGTTTCATAGAGGAGAACTCTGGTCGGAATTTCTCTTCAGAAACGGAGTTAAACCCCATTATCTGTGTCTTCCTACAAGCAAGAGTTCATTTCTGGTAAACCAAGTGAATTTTCGGCTCATATGATTTTTGCAGTTCTCGAACCCAACGCTATTCACTATTAACTAAAGAGCATTTATGTAAAAGGAGCTGTGGTCTGTATCAGTTTCATAAGCACAGTTGAAATACATAACGTCCGTATGAATAGGAAACACAGTTCTTTTTTCAGGCCATGCTCATTGTTCTTGCTGTATTTTAGACTCTGGAAAAAAGAGCTTGCTTCTTCATTAAAACAGAGTGTGTTTCAGGGATGAGAGCTCTGGTCTGGATTTCCTTCAGAAATAGAGTTAAACCCCAGGATCTGTGTCTTCCTACAAGCAAGAGTTCATTTCTGGTAAACCCAGTGAATTTTGGGCTCAAATGATTTTTCACAGTTCACCAACCCAAACCGATTCTCACTATTAACTATAGAGCATTTAAGTAAGAGGAGCTGTGGTTTGTTTCAGTTTCATAAGCAGAATTGAATGACATATTGTCCATATGAGTCGGAGACACAGTTATTTTTTTCTGGGCATGCTCATGGTTCTTGCTGTATTGGAGACGCTGGAATGAAGAGCTTGCTTCTTGCATTAAAACAGGGTGTGTTTCATGGATGAGACCTCTGGTCTGAATTTCCCCTCACAAATGGAGTTAAACCCCATGATCTGTGTCTTCCTACCAGCAAGAGTTCATTTCTGGTAAACCTAGTGTTTTTTCGGCTCAAATGACTTTACACAGTTTCAGAACCCAACGCGATTATCACTATTAACTAAAGAGCATTTTTGTAAGAGGACCTGTGGTCTGTATCATTTCATAAGAGGAGCTGTGGTTTGTTTCAGTTTCATAAGCAGAATTGAATGACATATTTTCGTATGGGTAGGAGACACAGTTCTTTTTTTCTGGGCATGCTCATGGTTCTTGCTATATTTTAGACTCTGGAAAGAAGAGCTTGCTTCTTCATTAAAACAGAGTGTGTTTCAGGTATGAGAACTCTGGTCTGGATTTCCTTCAGAAACGGAGTTAAACCCCAGGATCAGTGTCTTCCTACAAGGAAGAGTTCCTTTCCTATAAACCCAGTTAATTTTGGGCTCAAATGATTTTTCGCAGTTCATGAACACTACGCTGTTCTCACTATTAATTAAAGAGGATTTATGAAAGAGGAGCTGTGGTTTGTATCAGTTTCATAAGGAGAGTTGAACTACATATGGTCTGTATGAGTAGGAAACACAGTTGGTTTTTTCTGGGCATGCTCATTTTTCTTACTATATTGGAGACGCTGGAAAGAAGAGGATGATACTTGCCTTAGAACAGAGTGTTTTTCAGGGTTGAGAATTCTGGTCTGAATTTGCCTTCAGAAACGGAGTTAAACCCCAGCATCTGTGTCTTCCTACAAGCAAGAGTTCATTTCTGGTAAACCCAGTGAATTTTGGGCTCAAATGATTTTTCGCAGTTCACGACCCAATGCTAATCTCACTATTAACTAAAGAGCATTTATGTAAGAGGAGCTGTGGTTAGTATCAGTTTCATAAGCAGAGTTGAAATACATATTGTCCGTATGAGTAGTTAACAGAGTTCTTTTATGGGGGCATGCTCATGGTTCTTGCTGTATTGGAGATGCTGGAAAGAAGATATTTCTTCTTGCATTAAAACAGAGTGTGTTTCATGGATGAGAACTCTGGTCTCGATTTCCCCACAGAAACGGAGTTAAACCCCACGATCTGTGACTGCCTAAAAGGAAGAGTTCATTTCTGGAGACCCAGTTAATTTTAGGCTCAAATGATTTTTCGCAGTTCACCAACCCTACGGTATTCTCACTATTAACTAAACAGGACTTATGTAAGAGGAGCTGTGGTCTGTATCAGTTCCATAAGCAGAGTTGAACTACATAAGGTCCGTATGAATAGGAAACACAGTTCATTTTTCAGGCCAAGCTCATGGTTCTTGCTGTATTTTGGACTCTGGAAAGAAGAGCTTGCTTCTTCATTAAAACAGAGTGTGTTTCAGGGATGAGAAAACTGGTCTGGATTTACCTTCAAAATCAGAGATAATATCCAGGATCTGTGTCTTCCTACATGGAAGAGTTTATTTCTAGAAAACCCAGTGAATTTTGGTCCAAATGATTTTACACAGTTCAAAAACCCAATGCGATTCTCACTATTAACTAAACAGCATTTATTTAAGAGGTGCTGTGGTTTGTGTCAGTTTCAAAACGAGAGTTGATCTACATATGGTCTGTATGAGTAGGAAACACAGTTCTTTTTTCTGGGCATGCTCATTGTTCTTACTGTATTGGGGAAGCTGGAAAGAAGAGGACGACTCTTGCCATAAAACAGAGAGTGTTTCAGGGATGAGAACTCTGGTCTGAATTTGCCCTCAGAAACGGAGTTAAACCCCAGTTCTGTGTCTTCTTACAAGCAAGAGTTCATTTCTGGTAAACCAAGTGAATATTTAGATCAAATGATTTTTTGCAGTTCACCAAACCAAACCGATATCTCACTATTAACTAAAGAGCATTTATGTAAGAGGAGCTGTGGTTTGTATCAGTTTCATAAGCAGAGTTGAACTACATATTGTCCGTATGAGTAGGAGACACAATTCTTTTATTCTGGGCATGCTCATGGTTCTTGCTGTATTGGAGATGCTGGAAAGAAGAGCTTTCTTCTTGCGTTAAACAGATTATGTTTCAGGGATGAGAACTCTGGTCTGAATTTCCCTTCACAAACGGAGTTCAACCCCATGATCTGTGTCTTCCTACAAGCAAGAGTTCATTTCTCGTAATCCAAGCGAATTTTCGTCTCAAATGACTTCACACAGTTCTAGTACCCAACGCGATTATCACTAATAACTAAAGAGCATTTATGTAAGAGGAGTTCTGGTCTGTATTAGTTTCATAAGTAGAGTTGAACTACATAAGGTCCCTATGAGTAGGAAACACAGTTCTTTTTTTCTGGGCATGCTCATGGTTCTTACTCTATTGGAGACGCTGGAAAGAAGAGGATGATACTTGCGTGAAAACAGATTGTGTTTCATTAATGAGAAAACTGGTCTGAATTTACCTTCAAAATCAGAGATAATATCCAGGATCTGTGTCTTCCTACATGGAAGAGTTTATTTCTAGAAAACACAGTGAATTTTGGTCCAAATGATTTTACTCAGTTCAAAAACCCAATGCGATTCTCACTATTAACTAAACAGCATTTATTTAAGAGGTGCTGTGGTTTGTATCAGTTTCATAAGCAGAGTTGAACTACATATGGTCCGTATGAGTAGGACACACAGTTCTTATTCTCAGGGCATGCTCATTGTTCTTGCTGTATTTTAGACTCTGGAAAGAAGAGCTTGTTTCTTGCATTAAATCAGAGTGTGTTTCAGGGATGAGAACTCTGGTCTGAATTTCCCTTCAGAAACGAAGTTATACCCCACGATCAGTGTCTTCCTACAAGCAAGAGTTCATTTCTGGTAATCTCAGTGAATTTTGGGCTCAAATGATTTTTCGCAGTTCTCGAACCCAACGCGATTCTCACTATTAACTAAAGAGCATTTATATAAGTGGAGCTGTGGTTTGTATCAGTTTCATGAGCAGAGTTGAACTACATATGGTCCGAAAGAGTAGGAAACACAGTACTTTTTTTCAGGGCATGGTCATGGTCCTTGCTGTATTTCAGACTCTGGAAAGAAGTGCTTGCTTCCTGGGTTAAATCAGAGTGTGTTTCAGGGCTGAGAAATCTGATCTGAATTTGACATCAGAAACGGTGTTAAACCCCAGGATCAGTGGCTTCCTACAAGCAAGAGTTCAATTCTGGTAAACCAAGTGAATTTTGTGCTCAAATGCTTTACACAGTTCAAATACCCAATGTGATTCTCACTATTAGCTAAAGAGCATTTATTTAAGAGTTGCTGTGGTTTGTATCAGTTTCATAAGCAGAGTTGAACTACATATGGTCCGTATGAGTAGGAAACCCAGTTCTTTTTTTCAGGGCATGCTCATGGTAACTGCTGCATTTTAGACTCTGGAGCTTGCTTCTTGCGTTAAAATAGTGTGTGTTTCATGGATGAGAACACTGGACTGAATTTCCCTTCAGAAACGGAATTAAACCCCATGATCTGTGTCTTTAGACAAGCAAGAGTTCATTTCAGGTAAACCCAGTGATTTTTCGGCTCAAATTACTTTACACAGTTCTATAAACCACGCGATTCTCACTATTAACTAAAGAGGATTTATGAAAGAGAAGCTCTAGTTTTTATCAGTTTCATAAGCAGAGTTGAACTACATATGGTCCGTATGAGTAGGAAACACAGTTCATTTTTTTCTGGGCATGCTCATTGTTCTTGCTATATTGGAGACTCTGGAAAGAAAAGCTTGCTTCTTGCAATAAAACAGAGTTTGTTTCATAGATGAGAACACTGGTCTGAATTTCCCTTCTGAAACGGAGTTAAACCACAGGATCTGTCTCTTCCTACAAGCAAGAATTCATGTATGGTAAAAAAAAAAAGTGAATTTTAGGCTTAAATGATTTTACACAGTTTAAAAACCCAGTGCGATTCTCACTATTAAGTAAAGATTATTTATTTAAGAGGTGCTCTGTTTTGTATCAGTTTCATAAGCACAGTTGAACTACATATGGTCTGTATGAGTAGGAAACACAGTTCTTTTTTTCAGGGCAAGCTCATGTTTCAAGCTGTATTGGATACGCTGGATAGAAGAGCTTACTTCTTGCGTTAAAACAGAGTGTGTTTTTTGGATGAAAACCCTGGTATGAATTTCCCTTCAGAAACGGAGTTAAACCCCAGATTCAGTGTCTTCCCTCAAGCAAGAGTTCATTTCTGGTAAACGCAGTGAATTTTGGGCTCAAATGATTTTTCGCAGTTATAGAACCGAACACGATTATTAATATTAACTAACAAACATTTATGTAAGAGGAGATGTGGTTTGTATCAGTTTCATAAGCAGAGTTGGACTACATATGGTCCGTATGAGTAGGAAACACAGTTCTTTTTTTCAGGGCATGCTCATGGTTCTTAATGTATTGGGACCCTGGACAGAAGAGGATGATGCATGCCTTAAAACAGAGTGTTTTTCACGGTTGAGAATTCTTGTCTGAATTTGTCTTCAGAAACGGAGTTAAAAACCCAGGATCTGTGTCTTCCTACAAGCAAGAGTTCACTTCTGGTAAACCAAGTGAATTTTGGGCTCAAATTATTTTTCGCAGTTCAGGAACCCAACGCTATTCTCACTATTAACTAAAGAGCATTCATATAACCGGAGCTGTGGTTTGTATCAATTTCATAAGCAGAGCTGAACTACATATGGTCTGTATGAGTAGGAAACACAGTTCTTTTTTTCTGGGCATGCTCATGGTTCTTGATGTATTGGAGATGCTGGAAAAAAGAGCTTGCTTCTTGCATTGAAACAGAGTGTGTTTCATGGATGAGAACTCTGGTCTGAATTTCCCTTCAGAAACGGAGTTAAACCCCAGGATCTGTGTCTTCCTACAAGCAGGAGCTCATTTCTGTTAAACCCAGTGAATTTTGGGCTCAAATGATTTTACACAGTTAACGAACAATACGCGGTTCTCACTAATAAGAAAAGAGCATTTATGAAAGAAGAGTTGTGGTTTGTTTCAGTTTCATAAGCAGAGTTGAACTATGTATGGTCCGTATGAGTAAGATACACAGTTCTAATATCTGGGCATGCTCATGGTTCTTGCTGTATTGGAGACGCTGGAAAGAAGAGCTTGCTTCTTCGATAAAACAGAGTGTGTTTCAGGGATGAGACCTCTGGTCTGAATTTCACTGCAGAAACGAAGTTAAACCCCATGATCTGTGTCTTCAGACAAGCAAGATTTCATTTCTGGTAAACCAAGTGAATTTTCGGCTCAAATTACTTTACACAGTTCTAGAATCCAAGGCGATTCTCACTATTAACTAAAGGGCATTTACGTAAGAGGAGATCTGGTCTGTATCATTTCATAAGCAGAGTTGAACTACATATGGTACGTATGAATACGAAACACAGTTCATCTTATCAGGGAAAGCTCATGGTTCTTGCTGTATTTTAGACTCTGGAAATAAGAGCTTGCTTCTTGCATTAAAACAGAGTGTGTTTCAGGGATGAGAACTCTGGTCTGAATTTCCCTTCAGAAACGGAGTTAAACCCCAGGATGTGTGTCTTCCTACAAGCAAGAGTTCATTTCTGGTAAACCCAGTGAATTTTGGGCTCAAATGATTTTTTGCAGTTCTAGAACCGAACACAATTATCAGTATTAACTAACGAGCATTTATGAAAGAGGAGATGTGGTCTGTATCAGTTTCATAAGCAGAGTTGGACTACATATGGTCTGTATGAGTAGGAAACATAGTTCTTTTTTTCTTTGCATGCTCATGGTTCTTAATGTATTGGGACCCTGGACAGAAGAGGATGGTGCATGCCTTAAAACAGAGTGTTTTTCAGGGTTGAGAATTCTTGTCTGAATTTGTCTTCAGAAACGGAGTTAAAAACCCAGGATCTGTGTCTTCCTACAAGCAAGAGTTCACTTCTGGTAAACCAAGTGAATTTTGGGCTCAAATTATTTTTCGCAGTTCAGGAACCCAACGCTATTCTCACTATTAACTAAAGAGCATTTATGTAAGAGGATTTGTGGTCTGTATCAGTTTCATAATCAGAGTTGGACTACATATGGTCCGTATGAATAGGAAACACAGTTCATTTTATCAGGGCATGCTCATGGTTCTTGCTGTATTTTAGACTCTGGAAATAAGAGCTAGCTTCTTGCGTTAAAACAGAGTGTCTTTCACGGATGAGAACTTTGGTCTGAATTTCCCTTCAGAAACGGAGTTAAACCCCAGGATCTGTGTCTTCCTACAAGCAAGAGTTCATTTCTTGTAAACGCAGTGAATTTTGGGCTCAAATGACTTTACACAGTTCTAGAACCCAACACGATTATCACTATTAACTAAAGAGCATTTATGTAGGAGGAGGTGTGGTCTGTATCAGTTTTATATGCAGAGTTGAACTACCTATGGTCTGTATGAATAGGAAACACAGTTCTTTTTTTCAGGCCATGCTCATGGTTCTTGCTGTATTTTAGAGTCTGGAAAGAAGAGCTTGCTTCTTCGTTTAAACAGAGTGTGTTTCAGGGATGAGAACTCTGGTCTGAATTTCCCTGCAGAAAAGGAGTTAAACCCCAGGGTCTGTGTTTTCCTACAAGAAAGAGTTCATTTCTGGTAAACCCAGTGAATTTTGGGCACAAATGATTTTTCCCAGTTCACGAACCCAAGGAGATTCTCACTATTAACTAAAGGGCATTTTTGTAAGAGGAGCTGTTGTTTGTATCAGTTTCATAAGCAGAGTTGAACTACATATGGTCCGTATGAAAACGAAACACAGTTCTTTTTTTCTGGGCATGCTCATGGTTCTTACTGTATTGGAGATGCTGGAAAGAAGAGGATGATTCTTGCCTTAAAACAGAGTGTTTTTCAGGGTTGAGAATTCTGGTCTGAATTTGACTTCAGAAACGGAGTTAAACCCCTGGATCTTGTCTTCCTACAAGCAATAGTACATTTCAGGTAGACCAGGGAATGTTGGGCTCAAATGATTTTTCGCAGTTCATGAATCCAAGCGATTCTCACTATTAACTAAAGTGCATTTATGTAAGCAGAGATATGGTTTGTATCAGTTACATAAGCAGAGTTGAACTACATATGGTCTGTATGAGTAGGAAACACAGTTCTTTTTTTCAGGGCATTGTCATCGTTCTTGCTGTATTTTAGACTCTGGAAAGAAAAGCTTGCTTCTTGCGTTAAATCAGAGTGTGTTTCAGCGATGAGACCTCTGGTCTGAATTTCCCTTCAGAAACGGAGTTGAACCCCAGGATCTGTGTCTTCCAAAAAGTAAGAGTTCATTTCCGGTAAACCAAGTGAATTTTGGGCTCAAATGATTTTTCGCAGTTCACCAACCCCAACCGATTCTCACTATTAACTAAAGAGCATTTATGTAAGAGGAGCTGTGGTTTGCTTCAGTTTCATAAGCAGAGTTGAACTAAATATGGTCCGTTAGAGTAGGAAACACAATTCTTTATTTCTAGGCATGCTCATGGTTCTTGCTGTAATGGAGAGGCTGGAAAGAAGAGGATGATTCTTGCCTTAAAACACAGTGTTTTTCAGGGATGAGAACTCTCGTCTTAATTTCCGTTCAGAAATGGAGTTATACCCCAGGATCGGTGTCTTCCTAAAAGCAAGAGTTCATTTCTGGTTAACCCAGTGAATTTTGGCATCAAATGAATTTTTTGCAGTTCATGAACCCAACGCTATTCTCACTATTAACTAAAGAGCATTCATATAAGCAGAGCTGTGGTTTGTATCAGTTTCATAAGCAGAGTTGAACTACATATGGTCTGTATGAGTAGGAAACACAGTTCTTTTTTTCTGGGCATGCTCATGGTTCTTGATGTATTGGAGATGCTGGAAAAAAGAGCTTGCTTCTTGCATTGAAACAGAGTGTGTTTCATGGATGAGAACTCTGGTCTGAATTTACTTCAGAAACGGAGTTAAACCCCATGATCTGTGTCTTCCTACAATCAAGAGTTCATTTCTGGTAAACCCAGTGAATTTTCGGCTCAAATGATTTTACACAGTTCTAGAACCCAACGCGATTATCACTATTAACTAACGAGCATTTATGTAAGAGGAGATGTGGTCCGTATCAGTTTCATAAGCAGAGTTGGACTACATATGGTCTGTATGAGTAGGAAACACAGTTCTTTTTTTCTTTGCATGTTCATGGTTCTTAATGTATTTGAGCTGCTGAAAAGTAGAGCTTGCTTCTTGCGTGAAACAGAGTGTTTTTCATGGATGAGAACACTGGACTGAATTTTCCTTCAGAAACGGAGTTAAACCACAGGATCTGTGTCTTCCTACAAGCAAGAGTTGATATCTGGTAAACCCAGTGAATTTAGGGATGAAATGATTTTACACAGTTCATGAACCCAACACGATTCTCACTATTAACTAAAGAGCATTTATGTAAGAGGAGCTGTGGTTTATATCAGTTTCATCAGCAGAGTTGAACTACATATGGTCTGTACGAGTAGGAAACACAGTTCATTTTTCAGGGCATGCTCATGTTTCAAGCTGTATTGGATATGCTGGAAAGAAGAGCTTGCTTCTTGCGTTAAAACAGAGTGTGTTTTTTGGATGAAAACACTGGTCTGAATTTCCCTTCAGAAACGGAGTTAAACCCCAGATTCAGTGTCTTCCCTCAAGCAAGAGTTCATTTCTGGTAAACCCAGTGAATTTTGGGCTCAAATGATTTTTCGCAGTTATAGAGCCGAACACGATTATTAATATTAACTAACGAGCATTTATGTAAGAGGAGATGTGGTCTGTATCAGTTTCATAAGCAGAGTTGGACTACATATGGTCTGTATGAGTAGGAAACACAGTTCTTTTTTTCTTTGCATGCTCATGGTTCTTAAGGTATTGGAGACCTTGGACAGAAGAGGATGATTCATGCCTGAAAACAGACTGTTTTTTGGGTTGAGAATTCTTGTCTAAATTTGTCTTCAGAAACGGAATTAAACCCCAGGATCTGTGTCTTCCTACAAGCAAGAGTTCAGTTCTGGAAAACCAAGTAAATTTTGGGCTCAAATGATTTTTCGCAGTTCAGGAACCCAACGCTATTCTCACTATTAACTAAAGAGCATTTATGTAAGAGGAGTTGTGTTCTGTATCAGTTTCATATGCAGAATTGAACTACATATGGTCCATATGAGTAGGAAACACTGTTCTTTATTTCAGGCCATGCTCATGGTTCTTGCTGTATTTTAGACTCAGAAAGAGGAGCTTGCTTCTTGCGTTATAACAGAGTGTGTTTTAGGGATGAGAACTCTGGTCTGAATTTCCCTTCAGAAACGGAGTTAAACCCCATGATCTGTGTCTTCCTACAAGCAAGAGTTCACTTCTGGTAAACCAAGTGAATTTTGGGCTCAAATGACTTTTCGCAGTTCAGGAACCCAACGCTATTCTCACTATTAACTAAAGAGCATTTATGTAAGAGGAGTTGTGGTCTGTATGATTTTCATATGCAGAGTTGAACTACATATGGTCCATATGAATAGGAAGCACAGTTCTTTTTTTCAGGCCATGCTCATGGTTCTTGCTGTCTTGGTGACGCTGGAAAGAAGAGCTGGCTTCATGTATTAAAACAGAGTGTGTTTCATGGAGGAGAACTCTGGTCTGAATTTCCCTTCACAAACGTAGTTAAACCCCATGATCTGTGTCTTCCTACCATCAAGAGTTCATTTATGGTAATTCAAGTGAATTTTCGGCTCAAATGAATTTACACAGTTCTAGAACCCAACACGATTATCACTATTAACTAAAGAGCATTTATGTAGGAGGAGGTGTGGTCTGTATCAGTTTCATATGCAGAGTTTAACTACCTACGGTCTGTATTAATAGGAAACACAGTTCTTTTTTTCAGGCCATGCTCATGGTTCTTGCTGTATTTTAGACTCTGGAAAGAAGAGCTTGCTTCCTCTTTTAAACAGCGTGTGTTTCAGGGATGAGAACTCTGGTCTGAATTTCCCTGGAGAAACGGAGTTAAACCCCAGGGTCTGTGTCTTCCTACAAGAAAGAGTTCATTTCTGGTAAACTCAGTGAATTTTGGGCACAAATGATTTTTCCCTGTTCACGACCCCAAAGCGATTCTCACTATTAAGTAAAGAGCATGTATGTAAGAGGAGCTGTGGTTTGTATCAGTTTCATAAGCAAAGTTGAACTACATAGTGTCTGTATGAGTAGGAAACCCTGTTCTTTTTTTCAGGGCATGCTCATGGTAATTGCTGAATTGGAGATGCTGGAAAGAAGAGCTTGCTTCTTGCGTTAAAACAGAGTGTGTTTTTTGGATGAAAACGCTGGTCTGAATTTCCCTTCAGAAACGGAATTGAACCACAGGATCTGTGTCTTCAGACAAGCAAGAGTTCATTTCTGGGAAACCAAGTGAATTTAAGGCTGAAATGATTTTACAGCGATTAAAAACCCAATGAGATTCTCACTATTAACTAAATATTATTTATTTAAGAGGTGCTCTGGTGTGTATCAGTTTCATAAGCAGAGTTGAACTACATATGGTCCTTATGAGTAGGATACCCAGTTCTTTTTCAGGTCATGCTCATGGTTCTTGCTGTATTTTAGACTCTGGAGCGTGCTTCTTGCGTTAAAACAGAGTGTGTTTCAGGGATGAGACCTCTGGTATCAATTTCTCTTCAGAAATGGAGTTAAACCCAAGGATCTGTGTCTTCCTACAAGCAAGCGTTCATCTCTGGTTAACCCAGTGAATTTTGGGCTCAAATGATTTTTCCCAGTTCACGAACCCAACGTTATTCTCACTATTAACTAACGAGCATTTATGCAAGAGGAGCGGTGGTTTGTATCAGTTTCATAAACAGAGTTGAACTACATACGGTCTGTATGAGTAGGAAACACAGTTCTTTTTTTCAGGGCATGCTCATGGTTCTTGCTGTATTGGAGACGCTGGAAAGAAGAGCTTGCTTCTTCCGTAAAAATAGAGTGTGTTTCACGGATGAGAACCTGGTCTGAATTTCCATCAGAAACGGAGTTAAACCACAGGATCTATGTCTTCCTACAAGCAAGAGTTCATGTCTGGTCAACCCAGTGAATTGTGGGCTCAAAGGATTTTACACAGTTCACAAACCCAACACGATTCTCACTATTAACTAAAGAGCGTTTTTGTAAGAGGAGCTGTGGTTTGTTTCAGGTTCATAAGCAGAGTTGAACTAAAAATGGTCCGTATGAGTAGGAAACACAATTCTTTTTTCTAGGCAGTCTCATGGTTCTTGCTGTATTGGAGACACTGGAAACAAGAGCATGCTTCTTTCGTTAAAACAGAGTGTGTTTCATGGATGAGAACACTGGTCTGAATTTCCCTTCAGAAACGGAGTTAAACCACAGGATCTGTGTCTTCCTACAAGCAAGAGTTCATTTCTGGTAAACCAAAGATTTTTGGGCTCAAATGATTTTACACAGTTCAAAAACCCAATGTGATTCTCACTTTCAACTAAAGAGCATTTATGTAATTGGAGCTGTGGTTTGTATCAGTTTCATAAGCACAGTTGAACTACATAGTGTCCGTATGTGTAGGAAAACCAGTTTTTTTTTTTCATGGCATGCTCATTGTTCTTGCTGCATTTTATACTATGGAGCTTGCATCTTGCGTTAAAACAGAGTGTGTTTCAGGGATGAGATCTCTGGTCTGAATTTCCCTTCAGAAACAGAGTTAATCCCCATGATCTGTGTCTTCCTGCAATCAAGCGTTTATTTCTGGTTAAACCAGTGAATTTTGGGCTCAAATGATTTTTTGCAGTTCACAAACCCAACGCGATTCTCACTATTAAGTAAAGAGCATTTATGTAAGAGGAGCTGTGGTTTGTATCAGTTTCATAAGGAAAGTTGAACTACATAGTGTCTGTATGAGTAGGAAACCCTGTTCTTTTTTTCCGGGCATGCTCATGGTACTTGCTGAATTTGAGACGCTGGAAAGAAGAGCTTGCTTCTTGCGTTAAAACAGAGTGTGTTTTTTGGATGAAAACGCTGGTCTGAATTTCCCTTCAGAAACGGAGTTAAACCCCAGGATACGTGTCTTCCTAGAAGCAAGAGTGCATTTCTGATAAACCAAGTGGATTTTCGGCTCAAATGATTTTTCACAGTTCACGAACCCAACACGATTCTCACTATTAACTACAGAGGATTTATGTAAGAGGAGCTGTGGTTTGTATCAGTTTCATAAGCAAAGTTGCACTTCATATGGTCCGTATGAGTAGGAAACACAGTGCCTTTTTTCAGGGCATGCTCATGGTTCTTGCTGCATTTTATACTCTGGGCTTGCTTCTTGCGTTAAAACAGAGTGTGTTTCAGGGATGAGATCTCTGGTCAGAATTTCCCTTCAGAAACAGAGTTAATCCCCAGGATCTGTGTCTTCCTACAATCAAGCGTTCATTTCTGGTTAAACCAGTGAATTTTGGGCTCAAATGATTTTTTCCAGTTCACAAACTCAACGCGATTCTTAATATTAAGTAAAGAGCATTTATGTAAGAGGAGCTGTGGTTTGTATCAGTTTCATAAGCAAAGTTGAACTACATATGGTCCGTATGAGTAGGAAACACAGTGCCTTTTTTCAGGGCATTCTCATGGTTCTTGCAGTATTGGAGACGCTGGAAAGAAGAGCTTGCTTCTTCCGTAAAAGTAGAGTGTGTTTCATGGATGAGAACCTGGTATGAATTTACCTTCAGAATAGGAGTTAAAATCCAGGATCTGTGTCTTCCTACAAGCAGGAGCTCATTTCTGTTAAACCCAGTGAATTTTGGGCTCAAATGATTTTACACAGTTAACGAACAATACGCGATTCTCACTAATAAGAAAAGAGCATTTATGAAAGAAGAGTTGTGGTTTGTTTCAGTTTCATAAGCAGAGTTGAACTATGTATGGTCCGTATGAGTAAGATACACAGTTCTAATATCTGGGCATGCTCATGGTTCTTGCTGTATTGGAGACGCTGGAAAGAAGAGCTTGCTTCTTCGATAAAACAGAGTGTGTTTCAGGGATGAGACCTCTGGTCTGAATTTCACTGCAGAAACGAAGTTAAACCCCATGATCTGTGTCTTCAGACAAGCAAGATTTCATTTCTGGTAAACCAAGTGAATTTTCGGCTCAAATTACTTTACACAGTTCTAGAATCCAAGGCGATTCTCACTATTAACTAAAGGGCATTTACGTAAGAGGAGATCTGGTCTGTATCATTTCATAAGCAGAGTTGAACTACATATGGTACGTATGAATACGAAACACAGTTCATCTTATCAGGGCAAGCTCATGGTTCTTGCTGTATTTTAGACTCTGGAAATAAGAGCTTGCTTCTTGCATTAAAACAGAGTGTGTTTCAGGGATGAGAACTCTGGTCTGAATTTCCCTTCAGAAACGGAGTTAAACCCCAGGATGTGTGTCTTCCTACAAGCAAGAGTTCATTTCTGGTAAACCCAGTGAATTTTGGACTCAAATGATTTTTTGCAGTTCTAGAACCGAACACAATTATCAGTATTAACTAACGAGCATTTATGAAAGAGGAGATGTGGTCTGTATCAGTTTCATAAGCAGAGTTGGACTACATATGGTCTGTATGAGTAGGAAACATAGTTCTTTTTTTCTTTGCATGCTCATGGTTCTTAATGTATTGGGACCCTGGACAGAAGAGGATGATGCATGCCTTAAAACAGAGTGTTTTTCAGGGTTGAGAATTCTTGTCTGAATTTGTCTTCAGAAACGGAGTTAAAAACCCAGGATCTGTGTCTTCCTACAAGCAAGAGTTCACTTCTGGTAAACCAAGTGAATTTTGGGCTCAAATTATTTTTCGCAGTTCAGGAACCCAACGCTATTCTCACTATTAACTAAAGAGCATTTATGTAAGAGGATTTGTGGTCTGTATCAGTTTCATAATCAGAGTTGGACTACATATGGTCCGTATGAATAGGAAACACAGTTCATTTTATCAGGGCATGCTCATGGTTCTTGCTGTATTTTAGACTCTGGAAATAAGAGCTAGCTTCTTGCGTTAAAACAGAGTGTCTTTCACGGATGAGAACTTTGGTCTGAATTTCCCTTCAGAAACGGAGTTAAACCCCAGGATCTGTGTCTTCCTACAAGCAAGAGTTCATTTCTTGTAAACGCAGTGAATTTTGGGCTCAAATGACTTTACACAGTTCTAGAACCCAACACGATTATCACTATTAACTAAAGAGCATTTATGTAGGAGGAGGTGTGGTCTGTATCAGTTTTATATGCAGAGTTGAACTACCTATGGTCTGTATGAATAGGAAACACAGTTCTTTTTTTCAGGCCATGCTCATGGTTCTTGCTGTATTTTAGAGTCTGGAAAGAAGAGCTTGCTTCTTCGTTTAAACAGAGTGTGTTTCAGGGATGAGAACTCTGGTCTGAATTTCCCTGCAGAAAAGGAGTTAAACCCCAGGGTCTGTGTTTTCCTACAAGAAAGAGTTCATTTCTGGTAAACCCAGTGAATTTTGGGCACAAATGATTTTTCCCAGTTCACGAACCCAAGGAGATTCTCACTATTAACTAAAGGGCATTTTTGTAAGAGGAGCTGTTGTTTGTATCAGTTTCATAAGCAGAGTTGAACTACATATGGTCCGTATGAAAACGAAACACAGTTCTTTTTTTCTGGGCATGCTCATGGTTCTTACTGTATTGGAGATGCTGGAAAGAAGAGGATGATTCTTGCCTTAAAACAGAGTGTTTTTCAGGGTTGAGAATTCTGGTCTGAATTTGACTTCAGAAACGGAGTTAAACCCCTGGATCTTGTCTTCCTACAAGCAATAGTACATTTCAGGTAGACCAGGGAATGTTGGGCTCAAATGATTTTTCGCAGTTCATGAATCCAAGCGATTCTCACTATTAACTAAAGTGCATTTATGTAAGCAGAGATATGGTTTGTATCAGTTACATAAGCAGAGTTGAACTACATATGGTCTGTATGAGTAGGAAACACAGTTCTTTTTTTCAGGGCATTGTCATCGTTCTTGCTGTATTTTAGACTCTGGAAAGAAAAGCTTGCTTCTTGCGTTAAATCAGAGTGTGTTTCAGCGATGAGACCTCTGGTCTGAATTTCCCTTCAGAAACGGAGTTGAACCCCAGGATCTGTGTCTTCCAAAAAGTAAGAGTTCATTTCCGGTAAACCAAGTGAATTTTGGGCTCAAATGATTTTTCGCAGTTCACCAACCCCAACCGATTCTCACTATTAACTAAAGAGCATTTATGTAAGAGGAGCTGTGGTTTGCTTCAGTTTCATAAGCAGAGTTGAACTAAATATGGTCCGTTAGAGTAGGAAACACAATTCTTTATTTCTAGGCATGCTCATGGTTCTTGCTGTAATGGAGAGGCTGGAAAGAAGAGGATGATTCTTGCCTTAAAACACAGTGTTTTTCAGGGATGAGAACTCTCGTCTTAATTTCCGTTCAGAAATGGAGTTATACCCCAGGATCGGTGTCTTCCTAAAAGCAAGAGTTCATTTCTGGTTAACCCAGTGAATTTTGGCATCAAATGAATTTTTTGCAGTTCATGAACCCAACGCTATTCTCACTATTAACTAAAGAGCATTCATATAAGCAGAGCTGTGGTTTGTATCAGTTTCATAAGCAGAGTTGAACTACATATGGTCTGTATGAGTAGGAAACACAGTTCTTTTTTTCTGGGCATGCTCATGGTTCTTGATGTATTGGAGATGCTGGAAAAAAGAGCTTGCTTCTTGCATTGAAACAGAGTGTGTTTCATGGATGAGAACTCTGGTCTGAATTTACTTCAGAAACGGAGTTAAACCCCATGATCTGTGTCTTCCTACAATCAAGAGTTCATTTCTGGTAAACCCAGTGAATTTTCGGCTCAAATGATTTTACACAGTTCTAGAACCCAACGCGATTATCACTATTAACTAACGAGCATTTATGTAAGAGGAGATGTGGTCCGTATCAGTTTCATAAGCAGAGTTGGACTACATATGGTCTGTATGAGTAGGAAACACAGTTCTTTTTTTCTTTGCATGTTCATGGTTCTTAATGTATTTGAGCTGCTGAAAAGTAGAGCTTGCTTCTTGTGTGAAACAGAGTGTTTTTCATGGATGAGAACACTGGACTGAATTTTCCTTCAGAAACGGAGTTAAACCACAGGATCTGTGTCTTCCTACAAGCAAGAGTTGATATCTGGTAAACCCAGTGAATTTAGGGATGAAATGATTTTACACAGTTCATGAACCCAACGCGATTCTCACTATTAACTAAAGAGCATTTATGTAAGAGGAGCTGTGGTTTATATCAGTTTCATCAGCAGAGTTGAACTACATATGGTCTGTATGAGTATGAAACACAGTTCATTTTTCAGGGCATGCTCATGTTTCAAGCTGTATTGGATATGCTGGAAAGAAGAGCTTGCTTCTTGCGTTAAAACAGAGTGTGTTTTTTGGATGAAAACACTGGTCTGAATTTCCCTTCAGAAACGGAGTTAAACCCCAGATTCAGTGTCTTCCCTCAAGCAAGAGTTCATTTCTGGTAAACCCAGTGAATTTTGGGCTCAAATGATTTTTCGCAGTTATAGAGCCGAACACGATTATTAATATTAACTAACGAGCATTTATGTAAGAGGAGATGTGGTCTGTATCAGTTTCATAAGCAGAGTTGGACTACATATGGTCTGTATGAGTAGGAAACACAGTTCTTTTTTTCTTTGCATGCTCATGGTTCTTAAGGTATTGGAGACCTTGGACAGAAGAGGATGATTCATGCCTGAAAACAGACTGTTTTTTGGGTTGAGAATTCTTGTCTAAATTTGTCTTCAGAAACGGAATTAAACCCCAGGATCTGTGTCTTCCTACAAGCAAGAGTTCAGTTCTGGTAAACCAAGTAAATTTTGGGCTCAAATGATTTTTCGCAGTTCAGGAACCCAACGCTATTCTCACTATTAACTAAAGAGCATTTATGTAAGAGGAGTTGTGTTCTGTATCAGTTTCATATGCAGAATTGAACTACATATGGTCCATATGAGTAGGAAACACTGTTCTTTATTTCAGGCCATGCTCATGGTTCTTGCTGTATTTTAGACTCAGAAAGAGGAGCTTGCTTCTTGCGTTATAACAGAGTGTGTTTTAGGGATGAGAACTCTGGTCTGAATTTCCCTTCAGAAACGGAGTTAAACCCCATGATCTGTGTCTTCCTACAAGCAAGAGTTCACTTCTGGTAAACCAAGTGAATTTTGGGCTCAAATGACTTTTCGTAGTTCAGGAACCCAACGCTATTCTCACTATTAACTAAAGAGCATTTATGTAAGAGGAGTTGTGGTCTGTATGATTTTCATATGCAGAGTTGAACTACATATGGTCCATATGAATAGGAAGCACAGTTCTTTTTTTCAGGCCATGCTCATGGTTCTTGCTGTCTTGGTGACGCTGGAAAGAAGAGCTGGCTTCATGTATTAAAACAGAGTGTGTTTCATGGAGGAGAACTCTGGTCTGAATTTCCCTTCACAAACGTAGTTAAACCCCATGATCTGTGTCTTCCTACCATCAAGAGTTCATTTATGGTAATTCAAGTGAATTTTCGGCTCAAATGAATTTACACAGTTCTAGAACCCAACACGATTATCACTATTAACTAAAGAGCATTTATGTAGGAGGAGGTGTGGTCTGTATCAGTTTCATATGCAGAGTTTAACTACCTACGGTCTGTATTAATAGGAAACACAGTTCTTTTTTTCAGGCCATGCTCATGGTTCTTGCTGTATTTTAGACTCTGGAAAGAAGAGCTTGCTTCCTCTTTTAAACAGCGTGTGTTTCAGGGATGAGAACTCTGGTCTGAATTTCCCTGGAGAAACGGAGTTAAACCCCAGGGTCTGTGTCTTCCTACAAGAAAGAGTTCATTTCTGGTAAACCCAGTGAATTTTGGGCACAAATGATTTTTCCCTGTTCACGACCCCAAAGCGATTCTCACTATTAAGTAAAGAGCATGTATGTAAGAGGAGCTGTGGTTTGTATCAGTTTCATAAGCAAAGTTGAACTACATAGTGTCTGTATGAGTAGGAAACCCTGTTCTTTTTTTCAGGGCATGCTCATGGTAATTGCTGAATTGGAGATGCTGGAAAGAAGAGCTTGCTTCTTGCGTTAAAACAGAGTGTGTTTTTTGGATGAAAACGCTGGTCTGAATTTCCCTTCAGAAACGGAATTGAACCACAGGATCTGTGTCTTCAGACAAGCAAGAGTTCATTTCTGGGAAACCAAGTGAATTTAAGGCTGAAATGATTTTACAGCGATTAAAAACCCAATGAGATTCTCACTATTAACTAAATATTATTTATTTAAGAGGTGCTCTGGTGTGTATCAGTTTCATAAGCAGAGTTGAACTACATATGGTCCTTATGAGTAGGATACCCAGTTCTTTTTCAGGTCATGCTCATGGTTCTTGCTGTATTTTAGACTCTGGAGCGTGCTTCTTGCGTTAAAACAGAGTGTGTTTCAGGGATGAGACCTCTGGTATCAATTTCTCTTCAGAAATGGAGTTAAACCCAAGGATCTGTGTCTTCCTACAAGCAAGCGTTCATCTCTGGTTAACCCAGTGAATTTTGGGCTCAAATGATTTTTCCCAGTTCACGAACCCAACGTTATTCTCACTATTAACTAACGAGCATTTATGCAAGAGGAGCGGTGGTTTGTATCAGTTTCATAAACAGAGTTGAACTACATACGGTCTGTATGAGTAGGAAACACAGTTCTTTTTTTCAGGGCATGCTCATGGTTCTTGCTGTATTGGAGACGCTGGAAAGAAGAGCTTGCTTCTTCCGTAAAAATAGAGTGTGTTTCATGGATGAGAACCTGGTCTGAATTTCCATCAGAAACGGAGTTAAACCACAGGATCTATGTCTTCCTACAAGCAAGAGTTCATGTCTGGTCAACCCAGTGAATTGTGGGCTCAAAGGATTTTACACAGTTCACAAACCCAACGCGATTCTCACTATTAACTAAAGAGCGTTTTTGTAAGAGGAGCTGTGGTTTGTTTCAGGTTCATAAGCAGAGTTGAACTAAAAATGGTCCGTATGAGTAGGAAACACAATTCTTTTTTCTAGGCAGTCTCATGGTTCTTGCTGTATTGGAGACACTGGAAACAAGAGCATGCTTCTTTCGTTAAAACAGAGTGTGTTTCATGGATGAGAACACTGGTCTGAATTTCCCTTCAGAAACGGAGTTAAACCACAGGATCTGTGTCTTCCTACAAGCAAGAGTTCATTTCTGGTAAACCAAAGATTTTTGGGCTCAAATGATTTTACACAGTTCAAAAACCCAATGTGATTCTCACTTTCAACTAAAGAGCATTTATGTAATTGGAGCTGTGGTTTGTATCAGTTTCATAAGCACAGTTGAACTACATAGTGTCCGTATGTGTAGGAAAACCAGTTTTTTTTTTCATGGCATGCTCATTGTTCTTGCTGCATTTTATACTATGGAGCTTGCATCTTGCGTTAAAACAGAGTGTGTTTCAGGGATGAGATCTCTGGTCTGAATTTCCCTTCAGAAACAGAGTTAATCCCCATGATCTGTGTCTTCCTGCAATCAAGCGTTTATTTCTGGTTAAACCAGTGAATTTTGGGCTCAAATGATTTTTTGCAGTTCACAAACCCAACGCGATTCTCACTATTAAGTAAAGAGCATTTATGTAAGAGGAGCTGTGGTTTGTATCAGTTTCATAAGGAAAGTTGAACTACATAGTGTCTGTATGAGTAGGAAACCCTGTTCTTTTTTTCCGGGCATGCTCATGGTACTTGCTGAATTTGAGACGCTGGAAAGAAGAGCTTGCTTCTTGCGTTAAAACAGAGTGTGTTTTTTGGATGAAAACGCTGGTCTGAATTTCCCTTCAGAAACGGAGTAAAACCCCAGGATACGTGTCTTCCTAGAAGCAAGAGTGCATTTCTGATAAACCAAGTGGATTTTCGGCTCAAATGATTTTTCACAGTTCACGAACCCAACACGATTCTCACTATTAACTACAGAGGATTTATGTAAGAGGAGCTGTGGTTTGTATCAGTTTCATAAGCAAAGTTGCACTTCATATGGTCCGTATGAGTAGGAAACACAGTGCCTTTTTTCAGGGCATGCTCATGGTTCTTGCTGCATTTTATACTCTGGGCTTGCTTCTTGCGTTAAAACAGAGTGTGTTTCAGGGATGAGATCTCTGGTCAGAATTTCCCTTCAGAAACAGAGTTAATCCCCAGGATCTGTGTCTTCCTACAATCAAGCGTTCATTTCTGGTTAAACCAGTGAATTTTGGGCTCAAATGATTTTTTCCAGTTCACGAACTCAACGCGATTCTTAATATTAAGTAAAGAGCATTTATGTAAGAGGAGCTGTGGTTTGTATCAGTTTCATAAGCAAAGTTGAACTACATATGGTCCGTATGAGTAGGAAACACAGTGCCTTTTTTCAGGGCATTCTCATGGTTCTTGCAGTATTGGAGACGCTGGAAAGAAGAGCTTGCTTCTTCCGTAAAAGTAGAGTGTGTTTCATGGATGAGAACCTGGTATGAATTTACCTTCAGAATAGGAGTTAAAATCCAGGATCTGTGTCTTCCTACATGTAAGAGTTCATTTCTGGTAAACGAAGTGAATTTTGGACTCAAAAGATTTTACACAGTTCAAAAACCAATGCGATTCTCACTATTAACTAAACAGCATTTATTTAAGAGGTGCTGTGGTGTGTATCAGTTTCATAACCAGAGTTGATCTACATATGGTCGGTATGAGAAGGAAACACAGTTCTTTTTTTCTGGGCATGCTCATGGTTCTTGATGTATTGGAGCCGCTGGAAAGAAGAGCTTGCTTTTTGCCTGAAAACAGAGTGTGTTTCATGGATGAGAACACTGGACTGAATTTCCCTTCAGAAACAGAGTTAAACCACAGGATCTGTGTCTTTCTACAAGCAAGAGTTCATGTCTGGTAAACCCAGTGAATTTTGGGCTCAAAGGATTTTACACAGTTCACGAACCCAACGCGAGTCTCACTATTAACTAAAGAGCTTTTTTTGTAAGAGGAGCTGTGGTTTATTTCAGTTTCATAAGCAGAGTTGAACTACATATGGTCTGTATGAGTAGGAAACACAGTTTTTTTTTCAGGGCATGCTCATGGTTCTTGCTTTATTGGATACGCTGGAAAGAAGAGCTTGCTTCTTGCGTTAAAACAGAGTGTGTTTTTTGGATGAAAACACTGGTCTGAATTTCCCTTCAGAAACGGAGTTAAACCCCAGATTCAGTGTCTTCCCTCAAGCAAGAGTTCAATTCTGGTAAATCAAGTGAATTTTTTGCTCAAATGCTTTTACACAGAACAAAAACCCAATGAGATTATCACTATTAACCAAAGAGCATTTATTTTAATGGTTCTGGGGTTTGTATCAGTTTCATAAGCAGAGTTGAACTACATATGGTCGGTATGAGTAGGAAACCCAGTTTTTTTTTTCAGGGCATGCTCATGGTTCTTGCTGCATTGGAGACTCTGGAAAGAAAACCTTGCTTCTTGCATTAAAACAGAGTGTGTTTCATAGATGAGAACTCTGGTCTGTATTTCCCTTCAGAAACAGAGTTGAACCACAGGATCTGTGTCTTCAGACAAGCAAGAGTTCATTTCTGGGAAACCACGTGAATTTTGGGCTGAAATGATTTTACACAGATTAAAAACCCAATGAGATTCTCACTATTAACTAAATATTATTTATTTAAGAGGTGCTCTGGTTTGTATCAGTTTCATAAGCAGAGTTGAACTACATATGGTCCTTATGAGTAGGAAACCCAGTTCTTTTTTTCAGGGCATGCTCATGGTTCTTGCTTTATTGGATACGCTGGAAAGAAGAGCTTCTTCCTAAAAGCCAGAGTTCATTTCTGGTAAACCAAGTGAATATTCGGCACAAATGATTTTTCGCAGATCACGAACCCAACGCGATTCTCACATTTAACTAAAGAGCATTTATGCAAGAGGAGCTGTGGTTTGTTTCAGATTCATAAGCAGAGTTGAACTACATATGGTCCGTATGAGTAGAAAACACAGTTCTTTTTTTTCTGGGCATTATCTTTGTTCTTGTTGTATTGGAGACTCTGGAAAGAAAAGCTTGCTTCTTGCATTTCTACAGAGTGTGTTTCATGGATGAGAACACGGGACTGAATTTCCCTTTAGAAACGGAGTTGAACCACAGGATCTGTGTCTTCCTAGAAGCAAGATTTCATTTCTGGTTAAAAAAAGTGAATTTTGGGCATAAATGATTTTACACAGATTAAAAACCCAATGTGATTCTCACTATTAACGAAATATTATTTATTTAAGAGGTGCTCTGGTTTGTATCAGTTTCATAAGCAGAGTTGAACTACATATGGTCCATATGATTTGGAAACCCAGTTCTTTTTTTCAGGGCATGCTCATGGTTCTTGCTGTATTTTAGACTCTGGAGCTTGCTTCTTGCGTTAAAACAGAGTGTGTTTTTTGGATGAAAACACTGGTCTGAATTTCCGTTCTAAAACGGAGTTAAACCCCAGATTCAGTGTCTTCCCTCAAGCAAGAGTTCAATTCTGGTAAATCAAGTGAATTTTTTGCTCAAATGCTTTTACACAGTACAAAAACCCAATGAGATTCTCACTATTAACCAAAGAGCATTTATATAAGAGGTGCTGTGGTTTGGATCAGTTTCATAAGCAGAGGTGATCTACATACGGTCTGTATGACAAGGAAACACAGTTCTTTTTTGAGGACATGCTCATGGTCCTTGCTGTATTGGAGATGCTGGAAAGAAGATCTTGCTTCTTGCATTAATACAGAGTGTGTTTCATGGATGAGAACTCTGGTCTGAATTTCCCTTCAGAAACGGAGTTAAACCATAGGATCTGTGTCTTCCTACAAGCAAGAGTTCATTTCTGGTAATCCAATGAATTTTGGGCTCAAATGATTTTACACAGTTCAAAAACCCAATGTGATTCTCACTTTCAACTAAAGAGCTTTTACGTAAGTGGAGCTGTGGTTTGTATCAGTTTCATAAGCACAGTTGAACTACATAGTGTCCGTATGAGTAGGAAACACAGTTCTTTTTTCAGGGCATGCGCATGGTTCTTGCAAAATTGGAGACGCTGGAAAGAAGAGCTTGCTTCCTGCGTTAAAACAGAGTGTGTGTTTTGGATGAAAACGCTGGTCTGAATTTCCCTTCAGAAACGGAGTTGAACCACAGGATCTGTGTTTTCAGACAAGCAAGAGTTCATTTCTGGGAAACCAAGTGAATTTTGGGCTGAAATGACTTTACACCGATTAAAAACCCAATGAGATTCTCACTATTAACTAAATATTATTTATTTAAGACGTGCTCTGGTTTGTATCAGTTTCATAAGCAGAGTTGAACTACATATGGTCCTTATGAGTAGGAAACCCAGTACTTTTTTTCAGGTCATGCTCATGGTTCTTGCTGTATTTTAGACTCTGGAGCTTGCTTCTTGCGTTAAAACAGAGTGTGTTTCAGGGATGAGATCTCTGGTATCAATTTCTCTTCAGAAATGGAGTTAAACCCAAGGATCTGTGTCTTCCTACAAGCAAGCGTTCATCTCTGGTTAACCCAGTGAATTTTGGGCTCAAGTGATTGTTCCCAGTTCACTAACCCAACGTTATTCTCACTATTAACTAAAGAGCATTTATGCAAGAGGAGCTGTGGTTTGTATCAGTTTCATAAGCAGAGTTGAACTACATATGGTCCGTATGAGTAGGAAACACAGTTCTTTTTTTCAGGGCATGCTCATGGTTCTTGCTGTATTGGAGACGCTGGAAAGAAGAGCTTGCTTCTTGCGTATAAATAGAGTTTGTTTCATGGTTGTGAACCTGGTCTGAATTTCCTTCAGAAACGGAGTTAAACCACAGGATCTATGTCTTCCTACAAGCAAGAGTTCATGTCTGGTAAACCCAGTGAATTTTGGGCTCAAAGGATTTTACACAGTTCACGAACCCAACGCGATTCTCACTATTAACTAAAGAGCGTTTTTGTAAGAGGAGCTGTGGTTTGTTTCAGTTTCATAAGCAGAGTTGAACTAAAAATGGTCCGTATGAGTAGGAAACACAATTCTTTTTTCTAGGCAGTCTCATGGTTCTTGCTGTATTGGAGACACTGGAAACAAGAGCATGCTTCTTTCGTTAAAACAGAGTGTGTTTCATGGATGAGAACACTGGACTGAATTTCTCTTCAGAAACGGTGTTAAACCCCAGATTCAGTGTCTTCCATCAAGCAAGAGTTCAGTTATGGTAATCCAAGTGAATTTTTTGTTCAAAAGATTTTACACAGTACAAAAATCCAATGAGATTGTCACTATTAACCAAAGAGCATTTATTTAACAGGTGCTGTGGTTTGTATCAGTTTCATAAGCAGAGTTGATCTACATATGGTCTGTATGAATAGGAAACACAGTACTTTTTTGAGGGCATGGTCATGGTTCTTGCTGTATTGGAGACGCTGGAAAGAAGAGCTTGCTTCTTGCATTAAAACAGAGAGTGTTTAATGGATGAGAACTCTGGTATGAATTTCACTTCAGAAATGGAGTTAAACCCCAGGATCTGTGTCTTCCTACAAGCAATAGTTTATTTCTGGTAAACCAATTGAATATTCGGCTCAAATGATTTTTTGCAGTTCACAAACCCAACGCGACTCTCACTATTAACTAAAGAGGATTTATGTAAGAGGAGCTGTGGTTTGTATCAGTTTCACAAGCAGAGTTGAACTACTTATAGTCCGTATGATTAGGAAACACAGTTCTTTTTTTTCTGGGCATGCTCATTGTTCTTGCTGTATTGGAGACTCTGGAAAGAAAAGCTTGCTTCTTGCATTAAAACAGAGTGTGTTTCATGGATGAGGACTCTGGTCTGAATTTCCCTTCAGAAACGGAGTTAAACCATAGGATCTGTGTCTTCCTACAAGCAAGAGTTCATTTCTGGTAAACCAATGAATTTTGGGCTCAAATGATTTTAAACAGTTCAAAAACCCAACGTGATTCTCACTTTCAACTAGAGAGCAATTATGTAAGTGGAGCTGTGGTTCGTATCAGTTTCATAAGCACAGTTGAACTACATAGTGTCCGTATGTGTAGCAAACCCAGTTCTTTTTTTCAGGGCATGCTCATGGTTCTTGCTGTATTGGAGACGTAGGAAAGAAGAGCTTGCTTCTTGCGTTATAACAGAGTGTGTTTTTTGGAAGAAAACACTGGTCTGAATTTCCCTTCAGAAACGGAGTTAAACCCCAGATTCAGTGTCTTCCCTCAATCAAGAGTTCAATTCTGGTAAACCAAGTGAATTTTTGCTCAAATGCTTTTACACAGTACAAAAACCAAATGAGATTCTCACTATTAACTAAAGAGCATTTATTTAAGAGGTGCTGTGGTTTGTATCGTTTCATAATCAGAGTTGATCTACATATGGTGTGTATGAGTAGGAAACATAGTTCTTTTTTGAGGGCATGCTCATGGTTCTTACTGTATTGGAGACGCTGGAAAGAAGAGCTTTCTTCTTGCATTAAAACAGAGCGTGTTTCATGGATGAGAACTCTGGTCTGAATTTCCCTTCAGAAACGGAGTTAAACCCCAGGATCTGTGTCTGCTACCAGCAAGAGTTCATTTCTGGTAAACCTAGTCAAATTTGGGCTGAAATGATTTTTCACAGTTCACGAACCCAACGTGATTCTCACTATTAACTAAAGAGCATTTATGTAAGAGGAGCTGTGGTTTGTATCAGTTTCATAAGCAGAGTTGAACTACATATGGTCCGTATGAGTAGGAAACACAGTTCTTTTTTCCGGGCATGCTCATGGTTCTTGCTGTATTTTCAATTTGGAAAGAAGAACTTGCTTCTTGCGTTAAAACAGATT
Organism: Onychomys leucogaster; assembly: GCA_949786385.1. Lineage (NCBI taxonomy): Eukaryota > Metazoa > Chordata > Mammalia > Rodentia > Cricetidae > Onychomys > Onychomys leucogaster. The sequence goes on along the minus strand of CATKUP010000301.1, from coordinate 255,136 downwards.
GTGTTTCTGGGAGGAGAACTCTGCTCTGAATTTCCCTTCTGAAAAGGAGTTAAACGCCAGGGTCTGTGTCATAATACAAGCAAGAGTTCATTTCTGGTAATCAAAGTGAATTTTGGGCTCAAATGATATTATACATTTCTTGAACCCAACGCGATTCTCACTATTAACTAAAGAGCATTTATGTAAGAGGAGCTGTGATTTGTTTCAGTTTCATAAGCATAGTGAATTACATATGGTCCTTATGAGTAGGAAACACAGTTCTTTTTTTCTGGGCATGCTCATGATTCATGCTGTTTCGGAGACGCTGGAAAGAAGAGCTTGCTCCTTGCGATAAAAGAGAGTGTGTTTCATGGATGAGAACACTGGTCTGAATTTCCCTTCTGAAATGGAGTTCAAACACAGGATCTGTGTCTTCCTACAAGCAAGAGTTCATTTCTGGTAAACCATGTGAATTTTGGGCTGAAATGATTTTACACAGTTCAAAACCCAATGCGATTCTCAGTATTAACTAAAGAGCATTTATGTAAGAGGAGCTGTGGTTTGTATCAGTTTCATAAGCAGAGTTGGACTACATATGGTCCATATGAGTAGGAACACAGTTCTTTTTTTCTTGGCATGCTCATGGTTTTTACTTTATTGGATACCCTGGAAAGAAGAGGATGATTCATGCCTTAAAACAGAGTGTATTTCAGGGATGAGAATTCTGGTCTGAATTTCCCTACAGAAATGGAGTTAAACCCCAGGTTCTGTGTCTTCCTACCAGCAAGACTTCATTTCTGGTAAACCCAGTGAATTTTGGGCTCAAATGATTTTTTACAGTTCACGAACCCAACGCAATTCTCTCTATTAACCTAGGAGCATTTATTTAAGAGGAGCTGTGGTTTGTATCAGTCTCATAAGCAGAGTTGAACTACATATGGTCCGTATGAGTAGGAAACACAGTTCTTTTTTTCAGGGCATGCTCATGGTTTTTGCTGTATTTTAGACTCTGGAAAGAAGAGCTTGCTTCTTGCCTTAAAACAGATTGTGTTTCAGGGATGAGAACTCTGGTCTGAATTTCCCTTCAGAAATGGAGACAAACCCCAGGATCTGTGTCTTCCTACAAGCAAGAGTTCATTTCTGGTAAATCCAATGAATTTTGAGCTCAAATGATTTTACACAGTTCATGAACCCAACACGATTCTCACTATTAACTAGATAGCATTTACGTAAGAGTAGATTTGGTTTGTTTCAGTTTCATAAGCAGAGTTGAATTATATATGGTCCTTAAGAGTAGGAAACACAGTTCTTTTTTTCTGGGCATGCTCATGATTCTTGCTGTATTGGAGCCTCTGGAAAGAAGAGCTTGCTTCTTGCATTAAAACAGAGTGTGTTTCATGGATGAGAACTCTGGTTTGAATTTCCATTCAGAAACACATTAAAACCCCATGATCTGTGTCTTCCTACAAGAATGAGTTCATTTCTGTTAAACCAAGTGAATTTCGGTTCAAATGATTTTACACAGTTCTAGAATCCAACGCGATTATCACTATTAACTAAAGAGCATTTATTTAAGAGGTGCTGTGGTTTGTATCAGTTTCATAAGCAGAGTTGAACAAATATGGTCCGTAGTAGTAGGAAACACAGTTCTTTCTTTCTGAGCATGCTCATGGTTCTTGATGTATGGGACCCGCTGGAAAGAATAGCTTGCGTCTTGCGTGAAAACAGAGTGTTTTTCAGGGATGAGAACTCTGGTCTGAATTTGCCTTCAAAACGGAGTTAAACCCCAGGATCTGTGTATTCCTACCAGCAAGAGTTCATTTCTGGTAAACCCAGTCAAATTTGGGCTCAAATGATTTTTCGCAGTTCACGAACCCAACGTGATTCTCACTATTAACTAAAGAGCATTTATGTAAGTGGAGCTGTCGTTTGTATCAGTTTCATAAGCAGAGTTGAACTACATATGGTCCGTATGAGTAGGAAACACAGTTCTTTTTTTCAGGGCATGCTCATGGTTCTTGCTGTATTTTATACTCTGGAAAGAAGAGCTTGCTTCTTGCCTTACAACAGAGTATGTTTCAGGCATGAGAACTCTGATCTCAATTTCCCTTCAGAAACGGAGTTAAACTCTGGGATCTGTATCTTCCTGCAAGCAAGATTTCATTTCTGCTTAAACCAGTGAATTTTGGGCTCAAATGATTTTTCGCAATTCATGAAACCAACGTGATTCTCACTATTAACTAAAGAGCATTTCTGTAAGAGGAGCTGTGGTTTATATCAGTTTCTTCTGCAGAGTTGAACTACATATGGTGTGTACGAGTAGGAAACACAGTTCATTTTTTCTAGGAATGCTCATGGTTCTTGCTGTATTGGAGACGCTGGAAAGAAGAGCTTGCTTCTTGCATTAAAACAGAGTGTGTTTCATGGATGAGAACACTGGTCTGAATTTCCCTTCAGAAACAGAGTTAAACCCCATGATCTGTGTCTTCCTACAAGCATGAGTTCATTTCTTGTAAACCCAGTGAATTCTCGGCTCAAATGATTTTACACAGTTCACAAACCCAACTTGATAATCCCTTTTAACTAAAGAAAATTTATGTAAGAGGAGCTCTGGTTTGTATCAGTTTCAAAAGGAGTTGAACTACATATGGTCCGTATGAGTAGGAAACACAGTTCTTCTTTCAGGGCAAGCTCATGGTTCTTGCTGTATTTTAGAATTTGGAAAGTATAGCTTGCTTATTGCGATAAAACAGATTGTGTTTCAGGGATGAGAACTATGCACTGAATTTCACTTCATAAACGGAGTTAAACGCCAGGATCTGTGTCATCATACAAACAAGAGTTCATTTCTGGTAAACCCAGTGAATTTTGGGCTTAAATGATTTATACATTTCTAGAACCCAACGCGATTCTCACTATTAACTAACGAGCATTTATGTAAGGGGAGCTGTGGTTTGTATCAGTTTCATAAGCAGAGTTGGACTACATATGGTCCGTATGAGTAGGAAGACAGTTCTTTTTTTCTTGGCATGCTCATGGTTCTTAATTTATTGGAGACCCTGGAAAGAAGAGTATGATTCATGCCTTAAAACAGAGTGTATTTCAGGGATGAGAATTCTGGTCTGAATTTCCCTACAGAAACGGAGTTAAACCCCAGGTTCTGTGTCTTCCTACCAGCATGAGTTCATTTCTGGTAAACCTTGTGAATTTTGGGCTCAAATGATTTTTCGCAGTTCAGAACACAACGCTATTCTCACTAGTATCTAAAGAGCATTTATGTAAGAGGAGGTGTGGTCTGTATCCGTTTCATAAGCAGAGTTGAACTACATATGGTCCGCATGAGTAGGAAACACAGTTCATTTTTTCAGGGCATGCTCATGGTTCTTGCTGTATTTTAGTCTCTGGAAAGAAGAGCTTGTTTCTTCGTTAAAACTGAGTGTGTTTCAGGGATGAGAACTCTGGTCTGAATTTCCCTTCAGAAATGGAGATAAACCCCAGGATCTGTGTCTTCCTACAAGCAAGATTTCATTTTTGCTTAAAACAGTGAATTTTGGGCTCAAATGATTTTTCGCAGTTCATGAAACCAACGTGATTCTCACTATTAACTAAAGAGCATTTATGTAAGAGGAGCTGTGGTTTATATCAGTTTCATCAGCAGAGTTGAACTACATATGGTCTGTACGAGTAGGAAACACAGTTCATTTTTTCTAGGAATGCTCATGGTTCTTACTGTATTGGAGACGCTGGATAGAAGAGGATGATTTTTGCCTTAAAACAGAGTTTTTTTTCAGGGATGAGAACTGTGGTCTGAATTTGCCTTCAGAAACGGAGTTAAACCCCAGCATCTGAGTCTTCCTACAGGTTAGATTTCATTTGTGGTATACAAAGTAAATGTTGGGCTCAAATGATTTTACACAGTTCAAAACCCAATGCGATTCTCACTATTAACTAAAGAGCATTTATGTAAGAGGAGCTGGGGTTTGTATCAGTTTCATAAGCAGAGTTGAACTACATATGGTCCTTATGAGTAGGAAACACAGTTCTTTTTTTCAGGGCATGCTTGTGGTTCTTACTGTATTGGAGACGGTTGAAAGATGAGGATGATTCTTGCCTTAAAACAGAGAGGTTTTCAGTTATGAGAACTCTGGTCTGAATTTGCCTTCAAAACGGAGTTAAACCCCAGGATCTGTGTCTTCCTACCAGCAAGAGTTCATTTCTGGTAAACCCAGTCAAATTTGGGCTCAAATGATTTTTTCGCAGTTCACGAACCCAACGTGATTCTCACTATTAACTAAAGAGCATTTATGTAAGAGGAGCTGTGGTTTGTATCAGTTTCATAAGCAGAGTTGAACTACATATGGTCCGTAGGAGTAGGAAACACAGTTCTTTTTTTCAGGGCATGCTCATGGTTCTTGCTGTATTTTATACTCTGGAAAGAAAAGCTTGCTACTTGCCTTACAACAGAGTATGTTTCAGGCATGAGAACTCTGGTCTCAATTTCCCTTCAGAAACGGAGTTAAACTCCAGGATCTGTATCTTCCTACAAGCAAGATTTCATTTCTGCTTAAACCAGTGAATTTTGGGCTCAAATGATTTTTCGCAAATCATGAAACCAACGTGATTCTCACTATTAACTAAAGAGCATTTATGTAAGAGTAGCTGTGGTTTGTATCAGTCTCATAAGCAGAGTTGAACTACATATGGTCCTTATGAGTAGGAAACACAGTTCTTTTTTTCTGGGCATGCTCATGATTCTTGCTGTTTTGGAGACGCTGGAAAGAAGAGCTTGCTCCTTGCGATAAAAGAGAGTGTGTTTCATGGATGAGAACACTGGTCTGAATTTCCCTACTGAAACGGAGTTCAACCACAGGATCTGTGTCTTCCTACAAGCAAGAGTTCATTTCTGGTAAACCATCTGAATTTTGGGCTGAAATGATTTTACACAGTTCAAAACCCAATGCGATTCTCAGTATTAACTAAAGAGCATTTATGTAAGAGGAGCTGTGGTTTGTATCAGTTTCATAAGCAGAGTTGGACTACATATGATCCGTATGAGTAGGAAGACAGTTCTTTTTTTCTTGGCATGCTCATGGTTCTTAATTTATTGGAGACCCTGGAAAGAAGAGTATGATTCATGCCTTAAAACAGAGTGTATTTCAGGGATGAGAATTCTGGTCTGAATTTCCCTACAGAAACGGAGTTAAACCCCAGGTTCTGTGTCTTCCTACCAGCATGAGTTCATTTCTGGTAAACCTTGTGAATTTTGGGCTCAAATGATTTTACGCAGTTCAGAACACAACGCTATTCTCACTAGTATCTAAAGAGCATTTATGTAAGAGGAGATGTGGTCTGTATCCGTTTCATAAGCAGAGTTGAACTACATATGGTCCGTATGAGTAGGAAACACAGTTCTTTTTTTCAGGGCATGCTCATGGTTCTTGCTATATTTTAGACTCTGGAAAGAAGAGCTTGCTTCTTGTGTTAAAACAGAGTGTGTTTCTGGGAAGAGAACTCTGTTCTGAATATCCCTTCAGAAACGGAGTTAATCCCCGGGATCTGTGTCTTCCTACAAGCAATAGCTCATTTCTGGTAAACTCAGTGAATTTTAGGCTGAAATGATTTTTCTCCGTTCATGATCCCAACGCGATTCTCACTATTAACTAAAGAGCATTTATGTAAGAGGAGCTGAGGTTGTATCAGTTTCAAAAGTAGAGTTGAACTACACATGGTTCATATGAGTAGGAAACACAGTTCTTTTTGTTAGGGCATGCTCATGGTTCTTGCTGTATTGTAGACAATGGAAGAAGAGGTTGCTTCTTGCGTTAAAACCGAGTGTGTTTCATGGATGATATCTCTGGTCTGAATTTCCCTTCAGAAATGTAGTTAATCCCCAGGATCTATGTCTTCCTACAAGAAGATTTCATTTCTGGTAAACCAAGTGAATTTTCAGCTCAAATGATTTTACACAGTTCAGAATCCCAATCGTGATTCTCACTATAAACTACAGAGAATTTATGTAAGAGGAGCTGTGGTTTGTGTCAGTATCATAAGCAGAGTTGAACTGCATATGGTCTGTATGAGGAGGAAACGCAGTTATTTTTTTCTGTCCATGCTCATGTTTCTTGGTGTATTTTAGCTTCAGGAAAGAAGACGTTGCTTCTTGCGTTAAAACAGAGTGTGTTTCAGGGATGAGAACTCTGGTCAGAATTTGCCTTCAGAAACGGAGTTAATCCCCAGGATCTGTGTCTTCCTACAAGCAAGAGTTCATTTCTGGTAAACCCAGTGAATTTTGGGCTCAAATGATTTTTCGCAGTTCATGAACCCAATGCGATTCTCACTATTAACTAAAGAGCATTTATGTAAGAGGAGCTGTGGTTTGTATCAGTTTCATAAGCAGAGTTGAACTACATATGGTCCGTATGAGTAGGAAACACAGTTCTTTTTTTCTGGGCATGATCATGGTTCTTGCTTTATTGGAGACGCTAGAAAGAAGAGCTTGCTTCTTGCATTAAAACAGAGTGTTTTTCAGGGATGAGAACACTGTTCTGAAATTACCTTCGGAAACAGAGTTAAACCAAAGGATTTGTGTCTTCCTACAAGCAAGAGATCATTTCTGGTAAACAAAGTGAATTTTGGGCACAAATGATTTTTCACAGTTCAGAAACCCATCGCGATTCTCACTATTAACTAAAGAGAATTTATGTAAGAGGAGCTGTGGTTTGTGTTAGTTTCATAAACAGAGTTGAACTGCATATGGACTGTATAAGGAGGAAACACAGTAATTTTTTTTTTGGACATTATCATGATTCTTCCTGTATTGGAGAGGCTGCAAAGAAGAGGATGCTTCTTGCGTTAAAAAAAACATGTGTTTCATGGATGGGAACACTGGTCTGAATTTACCTTCAGAATCGGAGTTAACACCAGGATCTGTGTCTTCCTACAAGCAAGCGTTCATTTCTGGTAAACCCAGTGAATTTAGGGCTCAAATGATTTTTCGCAGTTCACGAACCCTGCGCTAATCTCACTATTAACTAAATAGGATTTATGTAAGAGGAGCAGAGGTTTGTATCAGTTTCATAAGCAGAGTTGAACTACATATGGTGTGTATGAGTAGGGAACACAGTTCTTTTTTTCTGTGCATGTTCATGTTTCTTGCTGTATTGGAGACCATGGATAGAAGAGGATGATTGATGCCTTAAAACAGAGTGATTTTCAGGGATGAGAATTATGGTCTGAATTTCCCTTCAGAAACAGAGTTAAACCCCATGATCTGTGTCTTCCTACAATCAAGAATTCATTTCTGGTAAAGCAAGTGAATTTTGGGCTCAAATGATTTTTCGCAGTTCAGCACCCCAAGCAGATTCTCACTATTAACTAAATAGCATTTATGTAAGAGGAGCTGTGGTTTGTATCAGTTTCATAAGCAGAGTTGGACTACATATGGTCCGTAAGAGTAGGAAACACAGTTCTTTTTTTCCTGGCATGCTCATGGTTCTTACTGTATTGTAGACCCTGGATAGAAGAGGATGATTCATGCCTTAAAACAGAGTGATTTTCAGGGATGATAATTATGGTCTCAATTTCCCTTCAGAAACGGAGTTAAACCCCTGGATATGTGTCTTCCTACAAGCGAGAGTTCATTAGTGGTAAACCCATTGAATTTTGTGCTCAAATGATTTTTCGCACTTCAAGAACCCAAAGCTATAGTCACTATTACCTAAAGAGCATTTATGTAAGAGAAGCTGTGGTGTGTATCAGTTTCATAAGCAGAGTTAAACTACATATGGTTCGTATTAGTAGGAAACACAGTTCTTTTTTTCTGGGCATTCTCATGGTTCTTGCTGTATTGGAGACGCCGGAAAGAATAGCTTGCTTCTTGCATTAAAACAGAGTGAGTTTCATGGATGAGAACTCTGGTCTGAATTGTCCTTCAGAAACGGAGTTAAACTCCATGATCTGTGTCTTCCTACAAGCAAGACATCATTTCTGGTAAACCAAGTGAATTTTGGGCTCAAATAATTTTACACAGGTCTAGAAACGAACACGATTATCACTAGTAACTAACGAGCATTTATCTAAGAGTAGGTGTGGTCTGTATCAGTTCATAAGCAGAGTTGAACTACATATGGTCCCAAAGAGTAGGAAACACAGTTCTTTTAGTCTGGGCATGCTCATGGTTCTTGCTCTATTGGAGACGCTGGAAAGAAGAGCTTGCTGCTTGCATTAAAACAGAGTGTGTTTCATGGATGAGAACTCGGGTCTGAATTTCCCTTCAGAAACGGAGTTAAACCCCATGATCTGTGTCTTCCTACAAGCAAGATTTCATTTCAGGTTAACCCAGTGAATTTTGGGCTCAAATGATTTTTCCCTGTTCACGACCCCAACGCGATTCTCACTATTAACTAAAGAGCATTTATGTAAGAGGAGCTGTGGTTTGTATCAGTTTCATAAGCAGAGATGGACTACATATGGTCCGTAAGAGTAGGAAACACAGTTCTTTTTTTCATGGCATGCTCATGGTTCTTACTGTATTGTAGACCCTGGATAGAAGAGGATGATTCATGCCTTAATACAGAGTGATTTGCAGGGATGAGAATTATGGTCTGAATTTCCCTTCAGAAACAGAGTTAAACCCCAGGATCTGTGTCTTCCTACAAGCAAGAGTTCATTACTGGTAAACACATTGAATTTTGTGCTCAAATGATTTTTCGCACTTCAAGAACCCAACGCTATTCTCACTATTAACTAAAGAGCATTTATGTAAGAGAAGCTGTTGTGTGTATCAGTTTCATAAGCAGACTTGAACTACATATGATCCGTATGAGTAGGAAACACAGTTCTTTTAGTCTGGGCATGCTCATGGTTCTTGCTTTATTGGAGACCCTGGAAAGAAGAGCTTGCTGCTTGCATTAAAACAGAGAGTGTTTCAGGGATGAGAACTCTGGTCTGAATTTCCCTTCAGAAACGGAGTTAAACCCCATGATCTGTGTCTTCCTACAAGCAAGAGTTAATTTCTGGTAAACCAAGTGAATTTTGGGCTCATATGATTTTACACAGTTCTAGAACCGAATACGATTATCACTATTAACTAAAGAGCATTTAGTTAACAGGAGCTGTGGTTTGTGTCAGTTTCCTAAGCAGAGTTGGACTACATATGGTCCGTATGAATAGGAAATTCAGTTCTTTTTTTCAGGGCATGCTCATGGTTCTTGCTGTATTGTAGACTCTGGAAAGAAGAGCTAGATTCTTCGTTTAAAGAGAGTGTGTTTCAGGGATGAGAACTCTGGCCTGAATGTCCCAGAAGATACAGAGTTAAACCCCTGAATCTGTGTCTTCCTACAACCAAGAGTTCATTTCTGGTAAACCCAGTGAATTTTGGGCTCAAATGATTTTTTGCAGTTCACGAACCCTGCGCTATTCTCACTATTAACTAAATAGGATTTATGTAAGAGGAGCTGAGGTTTGTATCAGTTTCATAAGCAGAGTTGAACTACATATGGTGTGTATGAGTAGGGAACACTTCTTTTTTTCTGTGCAAGTTCATGTTTCTTGCTGTATTGGAGACCATGGATAGAAGAGGAAGATTCATGCCTTAAAACAGAGTGATTTTCAGGGATGAGAATTATGGTCTGAATTTCCCTTCAGAAACAGAGGTAAACCCCATGATCTGTGTCTTCCTACAATCAAGAATTCATTTCTGGTAAAGCATGTGAATTTTGGGCTCAAATGATTTTTTGCAGTTCAGCACCCCAAGCAGATTCTCACTATTAACTAAAGAGCATTTATGTAACAGGAGCTGTGGTTTGTATCTGTTTCATAAGCAGAGTAGAACTACATATGGTCCGTATGAGTAGGAAACACAGTTCTGTTAGTCTGGGCCTGCTCATGGTTCTTGCTGTATTGGAGACGCCGGAAAGAAGAGCTTGCTTTTTGCATTAAAACAGAGTGTGTTTCATGGATGAGAACTCTGGTCTGAATTTTCCTTCAGAAACAGAGTTAAACTCCATGATCTGTGTCTTCCTATAAGCAAGAAATCATTTCTGGTAAACCAAGTGAATTTTGGGCTCAAATAATTTTACACAGTTCTAGAAACGAACACGATTATCACTAGTAACTAACGAGCATTTATCTAAGAGTAGGTGTGGTCTGTGTCAGTTCATAAGTAGTGTTGAACTAGATATGGGACGTATGAGTAGGAAACACAGTTCTTTTTTTCTGGGAATGCTCATGGTTCTTGCTATATTTTAGACTCTTGAAAGAAGAGCTTGCATCTTGTGTTAAAACAGAGTGTGTTTCAGGGATCAGAACTCTGGTCTGAATTTCCCTTCAGAAACGGAGTTAAACCCCATGATCTCTGTCATCCTCAAAGCAAGAGTTCATTTCTGGTACCAAGTGAATTTTGGGCTCAAATGATTTTTCGCTATTCATGAACCAAACGTGATTATCACTATTAACTAAAGAGCATTTATGTAATAGTAGCTGTGGTTTGTATCTGTTTCATAAGCAAAGTTGAACTACATATGGTCCATATGAGTAGGAAACACAGTTCTTTTAGTCTGGGCATGCTCATGGTTCTTGCTCTATTGGAGACGCTGGAAAGAAGAGCTTGCTGCTTGCATTAAAACAGAGTGTGTTTCAAGGATGAGAACTCTGGTCTGAATTTCCCTTCAGAAACGGAGTTAAACCCCATGATCTGTGTCTTCCTACAAGCAAGAAATCATTTCTGGTAAACCAAGTGAATTTTGGGCTCAAATAATTTTACACAGTTCTAGAAACGAACACGATTTTCACTAGTAACTAACGAGCATTTATCTAAGAGTAGGTGTGGTCTGTGTCAGTTCATAAGTAGTGTTGAACTTGATATGGTCCGTATGAGTAGGAAACACAGTTCTTTTTTTCTGGGAATGCTCATGGTTCTTGCTATATTTTAGACTCTTGAAAGAAGAGCTTGCATCTTGTGTTAAAACAGAGTGTGTTTCAGGGATCAGAACTCTGGTCTGAATTTCCCTTCAGAAACGGAGTTAAACCCCATGATCTGTGTCATCCTACAAGCAAGAGTTCATTTCTGGTACCCAGTGAATTTTGGCTCAAATGATTTTTCGCTATTCATGAACCAAACGTGATTATCACTATTAACTAAAGAGCATTTATGTAATAGGAGCTGTGGTTTGTATCTGTTTCATAAGCAAAGTTGAACTACATATGGTCCATATGAGTAGGAAACACAGTTCTTTTAGTCTGGGCATGCTCATGGTTCTTGATCTATTGGAGACGCTGGAAAGAAGAGCTTGCTGCTTGCATTAAAACAGAGTGTGTTTCATGGATGAGAACTCTGGTCTCAATTTCCCTTCAGAAATGGAGATAAACCCCAGGATCTGTGTCTTCCTACAAGCAAGATTTCATTTGTGCGTAAACCAGTGAATTTTGGGCTCAAATGATTTTTCGCAGTTCATGAAACCAACGTGATTCTGACTATTAACTAAAGAGCATTTATGTTAGAGGAGCTGTGGTTTATATCAGTTTCATCAGCAGAGTTGAACTACATATGGTCTGTACGAGTAGGAAACACAGTTCATTTTTTCTAGGAATGCTCATGGTTCTTACTGTATTGGAGACGCTGGATAGAAGAGGATGATTTTTGCCTTAAAACAGAGTTTTTTTTCAGGGATGAGAACTGTGGTCTGAATTTGCCTTCAGAAACGGAGTTAAACCCCAGCATCTGAGTCTTCCTACAGGTTAGATTTCATTTGTGGTATACAAAGTAAATTTTGGGCTCAAATGATTTTACACAGTTCAAAACCCAATGCGATTCTCACTATTAACTAAAGAGCATTTATGTAAGAGGAGCTGTTGTTTGTATCAGTTTCATAAGCAGAGTTGAACTACATATGGTCCTTATAAGCAGGAAACACAGTTCTTTTTTTCAGGGCATGCTTGTGGTTCTTACTGTATTGGAGACGGTTGAAAGATGAGGATGATTCTTGCCTTAAAACAGAGAGGTTTTCAGTTATGAGAACTCTGGTCTGAATTTGCCTTCAAAACGGAGTTAAACCCCAGGATCTGTGTCTTCCTACCAGCAAGAGTTCATTTCTGGTAAACCCAGTCAAATTTGGGCTCAAATGATTTTTCGCAGTTCACGAACCCAACGTGATTCTCACTATTAACTAAAGAGCATTTATGTAAGAGGAGCTGTGGTTTGTATCAGTTTCATAAGCAGAGTTGAACTACATATGGTCCGTATGAGTAGGAAACACAGTTCTTTTTTTCAGGGCATGCTCATGGTTCTTGCTGTATTTTATACTCTGGAAAGAAAAGCTTGCTTCTTGCCTTACAACAGAGTATGTTTCAGGCATGAGAACTCTGGTCTCAATTTCCCTTCAGAAACGGAGTTAATCTCCAGGTTCTGTATCTTCCTACAAGCAAGATTTCATTTCTGCTTAAACCAGTGAATTTTGGGCTCAAATGATTTTTCGCAATTCATGAAACCAACGTGATTCTCACTATTAACTAAAGAGCATTTATGTAAGAGTAGCTGTGGTTTGTATCAGTCTCATAAGCAGAGTTGAACTACATATGGTCCTCATGAGTAGGAAACACAGTTCTTTTTTTCTGGGCATGCTCATGATTCTTGCTGTTTTGGAGACGCTGGAAAGAAGAGCTTGCTCCTTGCGATAAAAGAGAGTGTGTTTCATGGATGAGAACACTGGTCTGAATTTCCCTACTAAAACGGAGTTCAACCACAGGATCTGTGTCTTCCTACAAGCAAGAGTTCATTTCTGGTAAACCATCTGAATTTTGGGCTGAAATGATTTTACACAGTTCAAAAACCCAATGCGATTCTCAGTATTAACTAAAGAGCATTTATGTAAGAGGAGCTGTGGTTTGTATCACTTTCATAAGAAGAGTTGGACTACATATGGTCCGTATGAGTAGGAAGACAGTTCTTTTTTTCTTGGGATGCTCATGGTTCTTAATTTATTGGAGACAGTGGAAAGAAGAGTATGATTCATGCCTTAAAACAGAGTGTATTTCAGGGATGAGAATTCTGGTCTGAATTTCCCTACAGAAACGGAGTTAAACCCCAGGTTCTGTGTCTTCCTACCAGCATGAGTTCATTTGTGGTAAACCTTGTGAATTTTGGGCTCAAATGATTTTTCGCACTTCAAGAACCCAACGCTATTCTCACTATTAACTAAAGAGCATTTATGTAAGAGGAGCTGTGGTTTGTATCAGTTTCATAAGCAGAGTTGAACTACATATGGTCCGTATGAGTAGGAAACACAGTTCTTTTTTTCAGGGCATGCTCATGGTTCTTGCTGTATTTTAGACTCTGGAAAGAAGAGCTTGCTTCTTGTGTTAAAACAGAGTGTGTTTCTGGGAAGAGAACTCTGTTCTGAATATCCCTTCAGAAACGGAGTTAATCCCCGGGATCTGTGTCTTCCTACAAGCAATAGCTCATTTCTGGTAAACTCAGTGAATTTTAGGCTGAAATGATTTTTCTCCGTTCATGATCCCAACGCGATTCTCACTATTAACTAAAGAGCATTTATGTAAGAGGAGCTGAGGTTGTATCAGTTTCAAAAGTAGAGTTGAACTACACATGGTTCATATGAGTAGGAAACACAGTTCTTTTTGTTAGGGCATGCTCATGGTTCTTGCTGTATTGTAGACAATGGAAGAAGAGGTTGCTTCTTGCGTTAAAACCGAGTGTGTTTCATGGATGATATCTCTGGTTTGAATTTCCCTTCAGAAATATAGTTAATCCCCAGGATCTATGTCTTCCTACAAGAAGATTTCATTTCTGGTAAACCAAGTGAATTTTCAGCTCAAATGATTTTACACAGTTCAGAATCCCAATCGTGATTCTCACTATAAACTACAGAGAATTTATGTAAGAGGAGCTGTGGTTTGTGTCAGTATCATAAGCAGAGTTGAACTGCATATGGTCTGTATGAGGAGGAAACGCAGTTATTTTTTTCTGTCCATGCTCATGTTTCTTGGTGTATTTTAGCTTCAGGAAAGAAGACGTTGCTTCTTGCGTTAAAACAGAGTGTGTTTCAGGGATGAGAACTCTGGTCAGAATTTGCCTTCAGAAACGGAGTTAATCCCCAGGATCTGTGTCTTCCTACAAGCAAGAGTTCATTTCTGGTAAACCCAGTGAATTTTGGGCTCAAATGATTTTTTGCAGTTCATGAACCCAATGCGATTCTCACTATTAACTAAAGAGCATTTATGTAAGAGGAGCTGTGGTTTGTATCAGTTTCATAAGCAGAGTTGAACTACATATGGTCCGTATGAGTAGGAAACACAGTTCTTTTTTTCTGGGCATGATCATGGTTCTTGCTTTATTGGAGACGCTAGAAAGAAGAGCTTGCTTCTTGCATTAAAACAGAGTGTTTTTCAGGGATGAGAACACTGTTCTGAAATTACCTTCGGAAACAGAGTTAAACCAAAGGATTTGTGTCTTCCTACAAGCAAGAGATCATTTCTGGTAAACAAAGTGAATTTTGGGCACAAATGATTTTTCACAGTTCAGAAACCCATCGCGATTCTCACTATTAACTAAAGAGAATTTATGTAAGAGGAGCTGTGGTTTGTGTTAGTTTCATAAACAGAGTTGAACTGCATATGGACTGTATAAGGAGGAAACACAGTAATTTTTTTTTTGGACATTATCATGATTCTTCCTGTATTGGAGAGGCTGCAAAGAAGAGGATGCTTCTTGCGTTAAAAAAACATGTGTTTCATGGATGGGAACACTGGTCTGAATTTACCTTCAGAATCGGAGTTAACACCAGGATCTGTGTCTTCCTACAAGCAAGCGTTCATTTCTGGTAAACCCAGTGAATTTAGGGCTCAAATGATTTTTCGCAGTTCACGAACCCTGCGCTAATCTCACTATTAACTAAATAGGATTTATGTAAGAGGAGCAGAGGTTTGTATCAGTTTCATAAGCAGAGTTGAACTACATATGGTGTGTATGAGTAGGGAACACAGTTCTTTTTTTCTGTGCATGTTCATGTTTCTTGCTGTATTGGAGACCATGGATAGAAGAGGATGATTGATGCCTTAAAACAGAGTGATTTTCAGGGATGAGAATTATGGTCTGAATTTCCCTTCAGAAACAGAGTTAAACCCCATGATCTGTGTCTTCCTACAATCAAGAATTCATTTCTGGTAAAGCAAGTGAATTTTGGGCTCAAATGATTTTTCGCAGTTCAGCACCCCAAGCAGATTCTCACTATTAACTAAATAGCATTTATGTAAGAGGAGCTGTGGTTTGTATCAGTTTCATAAGCAGAGTTGGACTACATATGGTCCGTAAGAGTAGGAAACACAGTTCTTTTTTTCCTGGCATGCTCATGGTTCTTACTGTATTGTAGACCCTGGATAGAAGAGGATGATTCATGCCTTAAAACAGAGTGATTTTCAGGGATGATAATTATGGTCTCAATTTCCCTTCAGAAACGGAGTTAAACCCCTGGATATATGTCTTCCTACAAGTGAGAGTTCATTAGTGGTAAACCCATTGAATTTTGTGCTCAAATGATTTTTCGCACTTCAAGAACCCAAAGCTATAGTCACTATTACCTAAAGAGCATTTATGTAAGAGAAGCTGTGGTGTGTATCAGTTTCATAAGCAGAGTTAAACTACATATGGTTCGTATTAGTAGGAAACACAGTTCTTTTTTTCTGGGCATTCTCATGGTTCTTGCTGTATTGGAGACGCCGGAAAGAATAGCTTGCTTCTTGCATTAAAACAGAGTGAGTTTCATGGATGAGAACTCTGGTCTGAATTGTCCTTCAGAAACGGAGTTAAACTCCATGATCTGTGTCTTCCTACAAGCAAGACATCATTTCTGGTAAACCAAGTGAATTTTGGGCTCAAATAATTTTACACAGGTCTAGAAACGAACACGATTATCACTAGTAACTAACGAGCATTTATCTAAGAGTAGGTGTGGTCTGTATCAGTTCATAAGCAGAGTTGAACTACATATGGTCCCAAAGAGTAGGAAACACAGTTCTTTTAGTCTGGGCATGCTCATGGTTCTTGCTCTATTGGAGACGCTGGAAAGAAGAGCTTGCTGCTTGCATTAAAACAGAGTGTGTTTCATGGATGAGAACTCGGGTCTGAATTTCCCTTCAGAAACGGAGTTAAACCCCATGATCTGTGTCTTCCTACAAGCAAGATTTCATTTCAGGTTAACCCAGTGAATTTTGGGCTCAAATGATTTTTCCCTGTTCACGACCCCAACGCGATTCTCACTATTAACTAAAGAGCATTTATGTAAGAGGAGCTGTGGTTTGTATCAGTTTCATAAGCAGAGATGGACTACATATGGTCCGTAAGAGTAGGAAACACAGTTCTTTTTTTCATGGCATGCTCATGGTTCTTACTGTATTGTAGACCCTGGATAGAAGAGGATGATTCATGCCTTAATACAGAGTGATTTGCAGGGATGAGAATTATGGTCTGAATTTCCCTTCAGAAACAGAGTTAAACCCCAGGATCTGTGTCTTCCTACAAGCAAGAGTTCATTACTGGTAAACACATTGAATTTTGTGCTCAAATGATTTTTCGCACTTCAAGAACCCAACGCTATTCTCACTATTAACTAAAGAGCATTTATGTAAGAGAAGCTGTTGTGTGTATCAGTTTCATAAGCAGACTTGAACTACATATGGTCCGTATGAGTAGGAAACACAGTTCTTTTAGTCTGGGCATGCTCATGGTTCTTGCTTTATTGGAGACCCTGGAAAGAAGAGCTTGCTGCTTGCATTAAAACAGAGAGTGTTTCAGGGATGAGAACTCTGGTCTGAATTTCCCTTCAGAAACGGAGTTAAACCCCATGATCTGTGTCTTCCTACAAGCAAGAGTTAATTTCTGGTAAACCAAGTGAATTTTGGGCTCATATGATTTTACACAGTTCTAGAACCGAATACGATTATCACTATTAACTAAAGAGCATTTAGTTAACAGGAGCTGTGGTTTGTGTCAGTTTCCTAAGCAGAGTTGGACTACATATGGTCCGTATGAATAGGAAATTCAGTTCTTTTTTTCAGGGCATGCTCATGGTTCTTGCTGTATTGTAGACTCTGGAAAGAAGAGCTAGATTCTTCGTTTAAAGAGAGTGTGTTTCAGGGATGAGAACTCTGGCCTGAATGTCCCAGAAGATACAGAGTTAAACCCCTGAATCTGTGTCTTCCTACAACCAAGAGTTCATTTCTGGTAAACCCAGTGAATTTTGGGCTCAAATGATTTTTTGCAGTTCACGAACCCTGCGCTATTCTCACTATTAACTAAATAGGATTTATGTAAGAGGAGCTGAGGTTTGTATCAGTTTCATAAGCAGAGTTGAACTACATATGGTGTGTATGAGTAGGGAACACTTCTTTTTTTCTGTGCAAGTTCATGTTTCTTGCTGTATTGGAGACCATGGATAGAAGAGGAAGATTCATGCCTTAAAACAGAGTGATTTTCAGGGATGAGAATTATGGTCTGAATTTCCCTTCAGAAACAGAGGTAAACCCCATGATCTGTGTCTTCCTACAATCAAGAATTCATTTCTGGTAAAGCATGTGAATTTTGGGCTCAAATGATTTTTTGCAGTTCAGCACCCCAAGCAGATTCTCACTATTAACTAAAGAGCATTTATGTAACAGGAGCTGTGGTTTGTATCTGTTTCATAAGCAGAGTAGAACTACATATGGTCCGTATGAGTAGGAAACACAGTTCTGTTTGTCTGGGCCTGCTCATGGTTCTTGCTGTATTGGAGACGCCGGAAAGAAGAGCTTGCTTTTTGCATTAAAACAGAGTGTGTTTCATGGATGAGAACTCTGGTCTGAATTTTCCTTCAGAAACAGAGTTAAACTCCATGATCTGTGTCTTCCTATAAGCAAGAAATCATTTCTGGTAAACCAAGTGAATTTTGGGCTCAAATAATTTTACACAGTTCTAGAAACGAACACGATTATCACTAGTAACTAACGAGCATTTATCTAAGAGTAGGTGTGGTCTGTGTCAGTTCATAAGTAGTGTTGAACTAGATATGGGACGTATGAGTAGGAAACACAGTTCTTTTTTTCTGGGAATGATCATGGTTCTTGCTATATTTTAGACTCTTGAAAGAAGAGCTTGCATCTTGTGTTAAAACAGAGTGTGTTTCAGGGATCAGAACTCTGGTCTGAATTTCCCTTCAGAAACGGAGTTAAACCCCATGATCTCTGTCATCCTACAAGCAAGAGTTCATTTCTGGTACCAAGTGAATTTTGGGCTCAAATGATTTTTCGCTATTCATGAACCAAACGTGATTATCACTATTAACTAAAGAGCATTTATGTAATAGTAGCTGTGGTTTGTATCTGTTTCATAAGCAAAGTTGAACTACATATGGTCCATATGAGTAGGAAACACAGTTCTTTTAGTCTGGGCATGCTCATGGTTCTTGCTCTATTGGAGACACTGGAAAGAAGAGCTTGCTGCTTGCATTAAAACAGAGTGTGTTTCAAGGATGAGAACTCTGGTCTGAATTTCCCTTCAGAAACGGAGTTAAACCCCATGATCTGTGTCTTCCTACAAGCAAGAAATCATTTCTGGTAAACCAAGTGAATTTTGGGCTCAAATAATTTTACACAGTTCTAGAAACGAACACGATTTTCACTAGTAACTAACGAGCATTTATCTAAGAGTAGGTGTGGTCTGTGTCAGTTCATAAGTAGTGTTGAACTAGATATGGTCCGTATGAGTAGGAAACACAGTTCTTTTTTTCTGGGAATGCTCATGGTTCTTGCTATATTTTAGACTCTTGAAAGAAGAGCTTGCATCTTGTGTTAAAACAGAGTGTGTTTCAGGGATCAGAACTCTGGTCTGAATTTCCCTTCAGAAACGGAGTAAAACCCCATTGATCTGTGTCATCCTACAAGCAAGAGTTCATTTCTGGTACCCAGTGAATTTTGGGCTCAAATGATTTTTCGCTATTCATGAACCAAACGTGATTATCACTATTAACTAAAGAGCATTTATGTAATAGGAGCTGTGGTTTGTATCTGTTTCATAAGCAAAGTTGAACTACATATGGTCCATATGAGTAGGAAACACAGTTCTTCTAGTCTGGGCATGCTCATGGTTCTTGATCTATTGGAGACGCTGGAAAGAAGAGCTTGCTGCTTGCATTAAAACAGAGTGTGTTTCATGGATGAGAACTCTGGTCTCAATTTCCCTTCAGAAATGGAGATAAACCCCAGGATCTGTGTCTTCCTACAAGCAAGATTTCATTTGTGCGTAAACCAGTGAATTTTGGGCTCAAATGATTTTTCGCAGTTCATGAAACCAACGTGATTCTGACTATTAACTAAAGAGCATTTATGTTAGAGGAGCTGTGGTTTATATCAGTTTCATCAGCAGAGTTGAACTACATATGGTCTGTACGAGTAGGAAACACAGTTCATTTTTTCTAGGAATGCTCATGGTTCTTACTGTATTGGAGACGCTGGATAGAAGAGGATGATTTTTGCCTTAAAACAGAGTTTTTTTTCAGGGATGAGAACTGTGGTCTGAATTTGCCTTCAGAAACGGAGTTAAACCCCAGCATCTGAGTCTTCCTACAGGTTAGATTTCATTTGTGGTATACAAAGTAAATTTTGGGCTCAAATGATTTTACACAGTTCAAAACCCAATGCGATTCTCACTATTAACTAAAGAGCATTTATGTAAGAGGAGCTGTTGTTTGTATCAGTTTCATAAGCAGAGTTGAACTACATATGGTCCTTATAAGTAGGAAACACAGTTCTTTTTTTCAGGGCATGCTTGTGGTTCTTACTGTATTGGAGACGGTTGAAAGATGAGGATGATTCTTGCCTTAAAACAGAGAGGTTTTCAGTTATGAGAACTCTGGTCTGAATTTGCCTTCAAAACGGAGTTAAACCCCAGGATCTGTGTCTTCCTACCAGCAAGAGTTCATTTCTGGTAAACCCAGTCAAATTTGGGCTCAAATGATTTTTCGCAGTTCACGAACCCAACGTGATTCTCACTATTAACTAAAGAGCATTTATGTAAGAGGAGCTGTGGTTTGTATCAGTTTCATAAGCAGAGTTGAACTACATATGGTCCGTATGAGTAGGAAACACAGTTCTTTTTTTCAGGGCATGCTCATGGTTCTTGCTGTATTTTAGACTCTGGAAAGAAGAGCTTGCTTCTTGTGTTAAAACAGAGTGTGTTTCTGGGAAGAGAACTCTGTTCTGAATATCCCTTCAGAAACGGAGTTAATCCCCGGGATCTGTGTCTTCCTACAAGCAATAGCTCATTTCTGGTAAACTCAGTGAATTTTAGGCTGAAATGATTTTTCTCCGTTCATGATCCCAACGCGATTCTCACTATTACCTAAAGAGCATTTATGTAAGAGGAGCTGAGGTTGTATCAGTTTCAAAAGTAGAGTTGAACTACACATGGTTCATATGAGTAGGAAACACAGTTCTTTTTGTTAGGGCATGCTCATTGTTCTTGCTGTATTGTAGACAATGGAAGAAGAGGTTGCTTCTTGCGTTAAAACCGAGTGTGTTTCATGGATGATATCTCTGGTCTGAATTTCCCTTCAGAAATGTAGTTAATCCCCAGGATCTATGTCTTCCTACAAGAAGATTTCATTTCTGGTAAACCAAGTGAATTTTCAGCTCAAATGATTTTACACAGTTCAGAATCCCAATCGTGATTCTCACTATAAACTACAGAGAATTTATGTAAGAGGAGCTGTGGTTTGTGTCAGTATCATAAGCAGAGTTGAACTGCATATGGTCTGTATGAGGAGGAAACGCAGTTATTTTTTTCTGTCCATGCTCATGTTTCTTGGTGTATTTTAGCTTCAGGAAAGAAGACGGTGCTTCTTGCGTTAAAACAGAGTGTGTTTCAGGGATGAGAACTCTGGTCAGAATTTGCCTTCAGAAACGGAGTTAATCCCCAGGATCTGTGTCTTCCTACAAGCAAGAGTTCATTTCTGGTAAACCCAGTGAATTTTGGGCTCAAATGATTTTTCACAGTTCATGAACCCAATGCGATTCTCACTATTAACTAAAGAGCATTTATGTAAGAGGAGCTGTGGTTTGTATCAGTTTCATAAGCAGAGTTGAACTACATATGGTCCGTATGAGTAGGAAACACAGTTCTTTTTTTCTGGGCATGATCATGGTTCTTGCTTTATTGGAGACGCTAGAAAGAAGAGCTTGCTTCTTGCATTAAAACAGAGTGTTTTTCAGGGATGAGAACACTGTTCTGAAATTACCTTCGGAAACAGAGTTAAACCAAAGGATTTGTGTCTTCCTACAAGCAAGAGATCATTTCTGGTAAACAAAGTGAATTTTGGGCACAAATGATTTTTCACAGTTCAGAAACCCATCGCGATTCTCACTATTAACTAAAGAGCATTTATGAAAGAGGTGCTGTGGTTTGTATCAGTTTCATAAGCAGAGTTGAACTACATATGGTGCGTATGAGGAGGAAACACAGTTCTTTTTTTCTTGGCATGCTCATGGATCTTGCTTTATTAGAGACCCTGGATATAAGAGGATGATTAATGCCTTAAAACAGAGTGTGTTTCATGGATGTGAACTCTGCTCTGAATTTCCCTTCAGAAACAGAGTTAAACCCCATGATCTGTGTCTTCCTACAAGCAAGAATTCATTTCTGGTAAACCATGCTCATGGTTCTTACTGTATTGGAGACCCTGGATAGAAGAGGATGAAACAATCCTTAAAACAGAGTGTTTTTCAGGGATGAAAATTATGGTCTGAATTTCCCTTCAGAAACGGAGTTAAACCCCTAGATCTGTGTCTTCCTATAAGCAAGAGTTCATTTCTGGTAAACCCAGCGAATTTTGTGCTCAAATGATTTTTCGCATGTTCACGAACCCAACGCTATTCTTACTATTAAATAAAGAGCATTTATGTAACGGGAGGTGTAGTCTGTATCAGTTTCAGAAGCAGAGTTGAACTACATATGGTCCGTATGAGTAGGAAACACAGTTCTTTTTTTCTGGGCATGATCATGGTTCTTGCTTTATTGGAGACGCTAGAAAGAAGAGCTTGCTTCTTGCATTAAAACAGAGTGTTTTTCAGGGATGAGAACTCTGGTCTGAATTTCCCTTCAGAAACGGAGTTAAACCCCATGATCTGTGTCTTCCTACAAGCAAGAGTTCATTTCAGGTTAACACAGTGTATTTTGGGCTCAAATGTTTTTTCACAGTTCATGAACCAAACGCGATTCTCACTATTAACTAAAGTGCATTTATGTAAGAGGAGGTGTGGTCTGTATCACTTCTATAACAGAGTTGAACTAAATAGGATACGTATGAATAGGAAACACAGTTCATTTTTTCAGGCCATGCTCATGGTTCTTGCTGTATTTTAGACTCTGGAAATAAGTGCTTGCATCTTGCGTTAAAACATAGTGTGTTTCAAAGATGAGAACTCTGGTCTGAATTTCCCTGCAGAAAAGGTGTTAAACCCCATGATCTGTGTCTTCCTACAATCAAGAGTTCATTTCTGGTAAACCCAGTGAATTTTCGGCTCAAATGATTTTACACAGTTCTAGAACCCAACGCGATACTCACTATTAACTAAAGAGCATTTATGTAAGAGGAGCTGTGGTCTGTATCAGTTTCATAAGCATAGTTGTACTACATATGGTCCGTATGAGTAGGAAACACAGTTCTTTTTTTCTGGTCATGGTCATGTTTCTTATTATATTGGAGACTCTGGAAAGAATAGGATGATTCTTTCCTTAAAACAGAGTTTTTGTCAGGGATGAGAACTCTGCTCTGAATTTGCCTTCAGAAACGGAGTTAAACCCCAGGATCAGGGTCTTCCTACTAGCAAGAGTTCATTTTGGGGAAACCCAGTGAATTTTGTGCTCAAATAATTTTTCGCAGTTCACGAACCAAACATGATTCTCACTATTAACTAAAGAGCATTTATGTAAGAGGAGCTGTGGTTTGTATCAGTTTCATAAGCAGAGTTGAACTACATATGGTCCGTATGAGTAGGAAACACAGTTCTTTTTTACTGGGCATGCTCATGGTTCTTGCTGTATTTTAGACTCTGGAAAGAAGTGCCTGCATCTTGCGTTAAAACATAGTGTGTTTCAAAGATGAGAACTCTGGTCTGAATTTCCCTGCAGAAAAGGATTTAAACCCCAGGATCTGTGTCTTCCTACAAGCAAGAGTTCATTTCTCGTAAACCTAGTGACTTTTGGGCTCAAATGATTTTTCGCAGTTCAAGAACCCTACGCTATTCTCACTATTAAGTAAAGAGGATTTATGTCAGAGGAGCTGTGGTTTGTATCAGTTTCATAAGCAGAGTTGAACTACATATGGTCTGTAAGAGTAGGAAACACAGTTCTTTTTTTCTGGGCATGCTCATGGTTCTTGCTGTATTGGAGACGCTGGAAAGAAGAGCTTGCTTCTTGCATTACAACAGACTGTGTTTCATGGATAAGAACTCTGGTCTGAATTTCCCTTCAGAAACAGAGTTAAACCCCACGATCTGTGTCTTCCTACCAACAATAGTTCATTTCTGGTAAACAAATTTATTTTTCGGCTCAAATGACTTTACACAGTTCTAGAACCCAATGCGATTATCACTATTAACTTAAGAGCATTCATCTAAGAGGAGGTGTGGTCTGTATCAGTTTCATGAGCATAGTTGAACTACTCTTGGTCCGTATGAATAGGAAACACAGTTCTTTTATTCAGGCCATGCTCATGGTTCTTGCTATATTTAAGACTCTGGAAAGAAGAGCTTGCTTCTTCGTTTAAACAGAGTGTGTTTCAGGGATGAGAACTCAGGTTTGAATTTCCCTTCGGAAATGCAGTTAATCCCCAGGATATGTGTCTTCCTACAAGCAAGAGTTCATTTCTGGTAAACCCAGTGAATTTTGGGCTCAAATGATTTTTTGCAGTTCACGAACGCTACACAATTCTCACTATTAACTAAAGAGGATTTATGTAAGAGGAGCTTTGGTTTGTATCAGTTTCATAAGCTGCGTTGAACGACATAGGGTCTGTATGAGTAGGAAACACAGATCTTTTTTTCCGGGCATGCTCATGTTTCTTACTATATTAGAGACACTGGAAAGAAGAGGATGATTATTGCCTTAAAACAGAGTGTTTTTCAAGGATGAGAATTCTGGTTTGAATTTGCCTTCAGACGAGGAGTTAAACCCCAGGATCAGTGTCTTCCTAAATGCAAGAGTTAATTTCTGGTTAATCCTGTGAATTTTGGGCTCAAATCATTTTTTGCAGTTGACGAACCCAACTCGATTCTCACTAATACCTAAAGAGCATTCATGTAACAGGAGCTGTGGTTTGTATCAGTATCATTGGCAGAGTTGAACTGGATAAGGTCCGTATGAGTAGGAAACACAGTTCTTTTTTTCAGGGCATGCTCATTGTTCTTGCTGTAATTTAGACGCTGGAAAGAAGAGCTTGCTTCTTGCCTTAAAACAGAGTGCGTTTCAGGGATGAGAACTCTGGTGAGAATTTCCCTTCAGAAACTGAGTTAAACCCCAGGATCTGTGTCTTCCTACAATCAAGAGTTCATTTCTGGTAAACCGAGTGAATTTTCGGCTCAAGTGATTTTACACAGTTCTAGAACCCAACGCGATACTCACTATTAACTAAAGAGCATTTATGTAAGAGGAGCTGTGGTCTGTATCAGTTTCATAAGCAGAGTTGGACTACATATGGTCCGTATGAGTAGGAAACACAGTTCTTTTTTTCTGGTCATGCTCATGTTTCTTATTATATTGGACACTCTGGAAAGAATAGGATGATTCTTTCCTTAAAACAGAGTTTTTGTCAGGGATGAGAACTCTGGTCTGAATTTCCCTTCAGAAACGGAGTTAAACCCCATGATCTGTGTCTTCCTACAATCAAGAGTTCATTTCTGGTAAACCCAGTGAATTTTCGGCTCAAATGACTTTACACACTTCTAGAACCCAACGCGATACTTTCTATTAACTAAAGAGCATTCATGTAACAGGAGCTGTGGTCTGTATCAGTTTCATAAGCGGAGTTGGACTACATATGGTCCGTATGAGTAGGAAACACAGTTCTTTTTTTCAGGGCATGCTCATTGTTCTTGCTGTAATTTAGACGCTGGAAAGAAGAGCTTGCTTCTTGCCTTAAAACAGAGTGTGTTTCAGGGATGAGAACTCTGGTGAGAATTTCCCTTCTGAAACCGAGTCAAACCCCAGGATCTGTGTCTTCCTACAAGCAAGCGTTCATTTCTGGTTAACCCAGTGAATTTTGGGCTCAAATGATTTTTAGCTGTTCACGAACCCAACGCGATTCTCACTATTAACTAAAGAGCATTTATGTAAGAGGAGCTGTGGTTTGTATCAGTTTCATAAGCAGAGTTGAACTACATATAGTCCTTATGAGTAGGAAACACAGTACTTTTTTCAGGGCATGCTCATTGTTCTTGCTGTATTTTAGACTCTGGAAAGAAGAGCTTGCCTCTTTCGTTATAACAGAGTGTGTTTTAGGGATGAGAACACTGGTCTGAATTTCCCTTCAGAAACGGCGGTAAACCCCCGGATCTGTGTCTTCCTACAAGCAAGAGTTCATTTCAGGTTTAAACAGTGAATTTTGGGCTCAAATGATTTTTCGCAGTTCAGGAACCAAACGCTATTCCCACTATTAAATAAAGAGCAATTATGTAAGAGGAGGTGTGGTCTGGATCAGTTTCATAAGCAGAGTTGAACTAAATACAGTCCTATGAATAGGAAACACAGTTGTTTTTTTCAGGCCATGATCATGGTTCTTGCTGTATTTTAGACTCTGAAAAGAAGAGCTTGCTTCTTGCGTTAAAACCTAGTGTGTTTCAAAGATGAGAACTCTGGTCTGAATTTCCCTGCAGAAACGGAGTTAAACCCCAGGATCAGTGTCTTCCTACAAGCACGAGTTCATTTCTGGTAAACCCAGTGTATTTTGGGCTCAAATGATTTTTCGCAGTTCTAGAACCGAACACGATTATCAATATTAACTAACGAGCATTTATGTAAGTGGAGATGTGGTCTGTATCAGTTTCATAAGCAGAGTTGGACTACATATGGTCTGTATTAGTAGGAAACACAGGTCTTTTTTTCTTTGCATGCTCATTGTTCTTAATGTATTGGAGACCCTGGACAGAAGAGGATGATTCATGCCTTAAAACATAGTGTTTTTCGGGGTTGATAATTCTTGTCTGAATTTGTCTTCAGAAACGGAGTTAAACCCCAGGATCTGTGTCTTCAGACATGCAAGAGTTCAGTTCTGGTAAACCAAGTGAATTTTGGTCTCAAATGATATTTCGCAGTTCAGGAACCCAACGCTATTCTCACTATTAACTAAAGAGCATTTATGTAAGAGGAGTTGTGGTCTGTATCAGTTTCATATGCAGAGTTGAACTACATATGGTCCGTATGAATAGGAAACACAGTTCTTTTTTTCAGGCCATGCTCATGGTTCTTGCTGTATTGCTGACGCAGGAAAGAAGAGCTTGCTTCTTACATTAAAAGAAGGTATGTTTCACGGATGAGAACTCTGGTCTGAATTTGCCTTCAGAAACGGAGTTAACCTCAGGATCAGTGTCTTACTACAAGCAAGAGTTCATTTCTGGTGAACCCAGTGAATTTTGGGCTCAAATGATATTTTGCAGTTCACCATCTCAACATGATTCTCACTATTAACTAAAGTGCAAGTATGTAAGCGGAGCCGTGGATTGTATCAGTATCATAAGCAGAGTTGAACTATATATGGTCTTTATGAGTTGGAAACACAGTTCTTTTTTCAGGGCAAGCTCATGGTTCTTGCTGTATTTTAGACTCTGGAAATTAGAGCTTGCTTCTTGCATTAAAACAGAGTGTGTTTCATGGATGAGAACTCTGGTCTGAATTTACTTCAGAAATTGAGTTAAACCCCATGATCTGTGTCTTCCAACAAACAAGAGTTCATTTCTGGTAAACACAGTGAATTTTCAGCTCAAATGACTTTACACAGTTCTAGAACCCAACGCGATTATCACTATTAACTAAAGAGCATTCATGTAAGAGGAGCTGCGGTCTGTATCAGTTTCATAAGCAGAGTTGGACTACAAATGGTCCGCATGAGTAGGAAACACAGTTCTTTTTTTCAGTGCATGCTCATGGTTCTTGCTGTATTTTAGACTCTGGAAATAAGAGCTTGCTTCTTGCGTTAAAACAAAGTGTGTTTCAGGGATGAGAACTCTGGTCTGAATTTCCCTTCAGAAACGGAGATAAACCCCAGGATGTGTGTATTCCTACAATCAAGAATTCATTTCTGGTAAACCCAGTGAATTTTGGGCTCAAATGATTTTTTGCAGTTCTAGAACCGAACACAATTATCAATATTAACTAACGAGCATTTATGTAAGTGGAGATGTGGTCTGTATCAGTTTCATAAGCAGAGCTGGACTACATATGGTCTGTATGAGTAGGAAACACAGTTCTTTTTTTCTTTGCATGCTCATTGTTCTTAATGTATTGGAGACCCTGGACAGAAGAGGATGATTCATGCCTTAAAACATAGTGTTTTTCGGGGTTGATAATTCTTGTCTGAATTTGTCTTCAGAAACGGAGTTAAACCCCAGGATCTGTGTCTTCAGACAAGCAAGAGTTCAGTTCTGGTAAACCAAGTGAATTTTGGTCTCAAATGATTTTTCGCAGTTCAGGAAACCAACGCTATTCTCACTATTAACTAAAGAGCATTTATGTAAGAGGAGTTGTGGTCTGTATCAGTTTCATATGCAGAGTTGAACTACATATGGTCCGTATGAATAGGAAACACAGTTCTTTTATCAGGCCATGCTCATGGTTCTTGCTGTATTGGTGACGCTGGAAAGAAGAGCTTTCTTCTTCCATTAAAACAGGGTATGTTTCATGGATGAGAACTCTGGTCTGAATTTGCCTTCAGAAACGGAGTTAAACCTCAGGATCATTGTCTTACTACAAACAAGAGTTCATTTCTGGTAAACCCAGTGAATTTTGGGCTCAAATGATATTTTGCAGTTCACCATCCCAACATGATTCTCACTATTAACTAAAGTGCAAGTATGTAAGAGGAGCCGTGGTTTGTATCAGTTTCATAAGCAGAGTTGAACTACATATGGTCCTTATGAGTAGGAAACACAGTTCTTTTTTTCAGGGCATGCTCATGGTTCTTGCTGTATTTTAGTCTCGGAAAGAAGAGCTTGCTTTTGGCGTTAAAACAGAGTGTGTTTCAGGGATGAGAACTCTGGTCTGAATTTCCCTGCAAACGGAGTTAAACCCCAGGATTGGTGACTTCCTACAAGCAAGAGTTCATTTTTGGTAAACCTAGTGAATTTTGGGCTCAAATGATTTTTCGCAGTTCACAAAACCTACACAATTCTCACTATAAACTAAAGAGGATTTATGTAAGAGGAGCTGTGGTTTGTATCAGTTTCATAATCAGACTTGAACTACATATGGTCTGTCTGAGTAGGAAACAGTTCTTTTTTTCAGGGCATGCTCATGTGTCTTACTATATTGAAGAATCTGGAAAGAAGAGCTTGCTTCTTGCGTAAAAAATAGTGTGTTTCAAAGATGAGAACTCTGGTCTGAATTTCCCTGCAGAAACGGAGTTAAACCCCAGGATCTGTGTCTTCCTACAAGCAAGCGTTCATTGCTGGTAAACCCAGTGAATTTTTGGCTCAAATGATTTTACACAGTTCTAGGACCCAACGCGATTATCACTATTAACTAAAGAGCATTTATGTAAGAGGAGCTGTGGTCTGTATCAGTTTCATAAGCAGAGTTGGACTACATATGGTCCGTATGAGTAGGAAACACAGTTCTTTTTTCAGGGCATGCTCATGGTTCTTGCTGTATTTTAGACTCTGGAAATAAGAGCTTGCTTCTTGCGTTTAAACAGAGTGTGTTTCAGGGATGAGAACTCTGTTCTCAATTTGCCTTCAGAAATGGAGTTAAACCCCAGGATGTGTGTCTTCCTACAAGCAAGAGTTCTTTTCTGGTAAACCCAGTTAATTTTGGGCTCAAATGATTTTTCGCAGTTCTAGAACCGAACACGATTATCAATATTAACTAACAAGCATTTATGTAAGTGGAGATGTGGTCTGTATCAGTTTCATAAGCAGAGTTGGACTACATATGGTCTGTATGAGTAGGAAACACAGTTCTTTTTTTCTTTGCATGCTCATTGTTCTTAATGTATTGGAGACCCTTGAAGGAAGAGGATGATTCATGCCTTAAAACATAGTGTTTTTCGGGGTTGATAATTCTTGTCTGAATTTGTCTTCAGAAACGGAGTTAAACCCCAGGATCTGTGTCTTCCTACATGCAAGAGTTCAGTTCTGGTAAACCAAGTGAATTTTGGTCAAAAATGATTTTTCTCAGATCAGGAACCCAACGCTATTCTCACTATTAACTAAAGAGCATTTATGTAAGAGGAGTTGGGGTCTGTTTCAGTTTTATATGCAGAGTTGAACTACATATGGTCCGTATGAATAGGAAACACAGTTCTTTTTTTCAGGCAATGCTCATGGTTCTTGGTGTATTGGTGATGCTGGAAAGAAGAGCTTGCTTCTTACATTAAAACAGGGTATGTTTCATGGATGAGAACTCTGGTCTGAATTTCCCTTCAGAAACGGAGTTAATCCTCAGGATCAGTGTGTTACTACAAGCAAGAGTTCATTTCTGGTAAACCCAGTGACTTTTGGGCTCAAATGATATTTTGCAGTTCACCATCCCAACATGATTCTCACTATTAACTAAATTGCACTTATGTAAGAGGAGCCGTGGATTGTATCATTTTCATAAGCAGAGTTGAACTACATATGGTCCTTATGAGTAGGAAACACAGTTCTTTTTTTCAGGGCATGCTCATGGTTCTTGCTGTCTTTTAGAATCGGAAAGAAGACCTTGCTTCTTGCGTTAAAACAGAGTGTGTTTCAGGGATGAGAACACTGGTCTGAATTTCCCTGCAGAAAAGGAGTATACCCCCGGATCTGTGTCTTCCTACAAGCAAGAGTTCATTTCAGGTTTAAACAGTGAATTTTGGGCTCAAATGATTTTTCGCAGTTCAGGAACCAAACGCTATTCCCACTATTAAATAAAGAGCAATTATGTAAGAGGAGGTGTGGTCTGTATCAGTTTCATAAGCAGAGTTGAACTAAATACAGTCCGTATGAATAGGAAACACAGTTCTTTTTTTCAGGCCATGATCATGGTTCTTGCTGTATTTTAGACTCTGAGAAGAAGAGCTTGCTTCTTGCGTTAAAACATAGTGTGTTTCAAAGATGAGAACTCTGGTCTGAATTTCCCTGCAGAAACGGAGTTAAACCCCAGGATCAGTGTCTTCCTACAAGCAAGAGTTCATTTGTGGTAAACCCAGAGAATTTTCAGCTCAAATGACTTTACACAGTTCTAGAACCCAACGCGATTATCACTATTAACTAAAGAGCATTTATGTAAGAGGAGCTGCGGTCTGTATCAGTTTCATAAGCAGAGTTGGACTACAAATGGTCCGCATGAGTATGAAACACAGTTCTTTTTTCAGGGCATGCTCATGGTTCTTGATGTATTTTAGACTCTGGAAATAAGAGCTTGCTTCTTGCGTTAAAACAGAGTGTGTTTCAGGGATGAGAACTCTGGTCTGAATTTCCCTTCAGAAACGGAGATAAACCCCAGGATGTGTGTCTTCCTACAAGCAAGAGTTCATTTCTGGTAAACCCAGTGAATTTTGGGCTCAAATGATTTTTCGCAGTTCTAGAACCGAAAACGATTATCAATATTAACTAACAAGCATTTATGTAAGTGGAGATGTGGTCTGTATCAGTTTCATAAGCAGAGTTGGACTACATATGGTCTGTATGAGTAGGAAACACAGTTCTTTTTTTCTTTGCATGCTCATTGTTCTTAATGTATTGGAGACCCTGGAAGGAAGAGGATGATTCATGCCTTAAAACATAGTGTTTTTCGGGGTTGATAATTCTTGTCTGAATTTGTCTTCAGAAACGGAGTTAAACCCCAGGATCTGTGTCTTCCTACAAGCAAGAGTTCAGTTCTGGTAAACCAAGTGAATTTTGGTCGCAAATGATTTTTCTCAGTTCAGGAACACAACGCTATTCTCACTATTAACTAAAGAGCATTTATGTAAGAGGAGTTGGGGTCTGTTTCAGTTTCATATGCAGAGTTGAACTACATATGGTCCGTATGAATAGGAAACATAGTTCATTTTTCAGGCCATGCTCATTGTTCTTGGTGTATTGGTGACGCTGGAAAGAAGAGCTTGCTTCTTACATTAAAACAGGGTATGTTTCATGGATGAGAACTCTGGTCTTAATTTCCCTGCAGAAACGGAGTTAATCCTCAGGATCAGTGTCTTACTACAAGCAAGAGTTCATTTCTGGTAAACCCAGTGACTTTTGGGCTCAAATGATATTTTGCAGTTCACCATCCCAACATGATTCTCACTATTAACTAAAGTGCAAGTATATTAGGGGAGCCGTGGATTGTATCAGTTTCATAAGCAGAGTTGAACTACATATGGTCCTTATGAGTAGGAAACACAGTTCTTTTTTTCAGGGCATGCTCATGGTTCTTGCTGTCTTTTAGACTCGGAAAGAAGACCTTGCTTCTTGCGTTAAAACAGAGTGTGTTTCAGGGATGAGAACTCTGGTCTGAATTTCCCTGCAAACGGAGATAAACCCCAGGATCTGTGACTTCCTACAAGCAAGAGTTCATTTCTCGTAAACCTAGTGACTTTTGGGCTCAAATGATTTTTCGCAATTCAAGAACCCTACGCTATTTGCACTATTAAGTAAAGAGGATTTATGTCAGAGGAGCTGTGGTTTGTATCAGTTTCATAAGCAGAGTTGAACTACCTATGGTCTGTATGAGTAGGAAACACAGTTCTTTTTTTTCTGGTCATGCTCATGGATCTTACTGTATTGGAGAAGCTGAAAGGAGAGGATGATTCTTGCCTTAAAACAGAGTGTTTTTCAGAGATGAGAACTCTTATCTGAATTTCCCTGCAGAAACGGAGTTAAACCCCAGGATCTGTGTCTTCCTACAAGCAAGAGTTCATTTCTGGTTAACCCAGTGAATTTTGGGCTCAAATGTTTTTTCACAGTTCACGAACCAAACGCGATTCTCACTATTAACTAAAGTGCATTTATGTAAGAGGAGGTGTGGTCTGTATCACTTTCATAAGCAGAGTTGAACTAAATAGGATACGTATGAATAGGAAACACAGTTCATTTTTTCAGGCCATGCTCATGGTTCTTGCTGTATTTTAGACTCTGGAAAGAAGTGCTTGCATCTTGCGTTAAAACATAGTGTGTTTCAAAGATGAGAACTATGGTCTGAATTTCCCTGCAGAAAAGGAGTATACCCCAGGATCTGTGTCTTCCTACAAGCAAGAGTTCATTTCTCGTAAACCTAGTGACTTTTGGGCTCATATGATTTTTCGCAATTCAAGAACCCTACGCTATTTGCACTATTAAGTAAAGAGGATTTATGTCAGAGGAGCTGTGGTTTGTATCAGTTTCATAAGCAGAGTTGAACTACATATGGTCTGTATGAGTAGGAAACACAGTTCTTTTTTTCTGGGCATGCTCATGGTTCTTGCTCTTTTGGAGACGCTGGAAAGAAGAGCTCGCTTCTTGCATTACCACAGACTGTGTTTCAGGGATAAGAACTCTGGTCTGAATTTCCCTTCAGAAACGGAGTTAAACCCCACGATCTGTGTCTTCCCACCAACAATAGCTCATTTTTGGTAAACAAATTGAATTTTCGTGTCAAATGACTTTACACAGTTCTAGAACCCAATGCGATTATCACTATTAACTAAAGAGCATTTATCTAAGAGGAGGTATGGTCTGTATCAGTTTCATAAGCAGAGTTGAACTACTTGTGGTCCGTATGAATAGGAATCACAGTTCTTTTATTCAGGCCATGCTCATGGTTCTTGCTATATTTAAGACTCTGGAAAGAAGAGCTTGCTTCTTCGTTTAAACAGAGTGTGTTTCAGGGATGAGAACTCAGGTTTAAATTTCCCTTCTGAAATGCAGTTAAACCCCAGGATATGTGTCTTCCTACAAGCAAGAGTTCATTTCTTGTAAACCCAGTGAATTTTGGGCTCAAATAATTTTTTGCAGTTCACGAACCCTACGCAATTCTCACTATTAATTACAGAGGATTTCTGTAAGAGGAGCGGTGGTTTGTATCAGTTTCATAAGCAGAGTTGAACTACATATGGTCTGTATGAGTAGGAAACACAGATCTTTTTTTCTGGGCATGCTCATGTTTCTTACTATATTGGAGACGCTAGAAAGAAGAGGATGATTCTTACCTTAAAACAGAGTGTTTTTCAGGGTTGAGAACTCTGGTCTGAATTTCCATGCAGAAATGGAGTTATACCCCAGGGTCTGTATGAGTAGGAAACACAGTTCTTTTTTTGGGGGGGCCTACTCATGTCTTCAGAAACGGAGTAAAACCCCAGGATCAGTGTCTTCCTACAAGCAAGAGTTCATTTCTGGTAAACCCAGTGATTATTGGGTCAAATGATTTGTCGCAGTTCACCAACCAAACATGATTCTCACTATTAACTAAAGTGCATTTATGTAAGAGGAGCCGTGGTTTGTATCAGTTTCATAAGCAGAGTTGAACTACATATGGTCCTTATGAGTAGGAAACACAGTACTTTTTTCAGGGCATGCTCATTGTTCTTGCTGTATTTTAGACTCTGGAAAGAAGAGCTTGCCTCTTTCGTTATAACAGAGTGTGTTTTAGGGATGAGAACACTGGTCTGAATTTCCCTTCAGAAACGGCGGTAAACCCCCGGATCTGTGTCTTCCTACAAGCAAGAGTTCATTTCAGGTTTAAACAGTGAATTTTGGGCTCAAATGATTTTTCGCAGTTCAGGAACCAAACGCTATTCCCACTATTAAATAAAGAGCAATTATGTAAGAGGAGGTGTGGTCTGTATCAGTTTCATAAGCAGAGTTGAACTATATACAGTCCGTATGAATAGGAAACACAGTTCTTTTTTTCAGGCCATGATCATGGTTCTTGCTGTATTTTAGACTCTGAAAAGAAGAGCTTGCTTCTTGCGTTAAAACATAGTGTGTTTCAAAGATGAGAACTTTGGTCTGAATTTCCCTGCAGAAACGGAGTTAAACCCCAGGATCTGTGTCTTCCTACAAGCAAGAGTTCATTTCTGGTAAACCTAGTGAATTTTGGGCTCAAATGATTTTTCGCAGTTCACAAAACCTACGCAATTCTCACTATAAACTAAAGAGGATTTATGTAAGAGGAGCTGTGGTTTGTATCAGTTTCAGAAGCAAACTTGAACTACATATGGTATGTATGAGTAAGAAACAGTTCTTTTTTTCAGGGCATGCTCATGTGTCTTACTATATTGAAGAATCTGGAAAGAAGAGCTTGCTTCTTGCGTTAAAACATAGTGTGTTTCAAAGACGAGAACTCTGGTCTGAATTTCCCTGCAGAAACGGAGTTAAACCACAGGATCTGTGTCTTCCTACAAGCAAGAGTTCATTTCTGGTAAACCCAGTGAATTTTCGGCTCAAATGATTTTACACAGTTCTAGAACCCAACGCGATTATCACTATTAACTAAAGAGCATTTATGTAAGAGGAGCTGTGGTCTGTATCAGTTTCATAAGCAGAGTTGGACTACATATGGTCCCTATGAGTAGGAAACACAGTTCTTTTTTCAGGGCATGCTCATGGTTCTTGCTGTATTTTAGACTCTGGAAATAAGAGCTTGCTTCTTGCGTTTAAACAGAGTGTGTTTCAGGGATGAGAACTCTGTTCTCAATTTGCCTTCAGAAACGGAGTTAAACCCCAGGATCTGTGTGTTCCTACCATCAAGAGTTCATTTCTGGTAAACCCAGTGAATTTTGGGCTCAAATGATTTTTCACAGTTCTAGAACCGAACACGATTATCAATATTAACTAACGAGCATTTATGTAAGAGGAGATGTGGTCTGTATCAGTTTCATTAGCAGAGTTGGACTACATATGGTCTGTATGAGTAGGAAACACAGGTCTTTTTTTCTTTGCATGTTCATGGTTCTTAATGTATTGGAGACCCTGGACAGAAGAGGATGATTCATGCCTTAAAACAGAGGGTTTTTTGGGGTTGAGAATTCTTGTCTGAATTTCACTGCAGAAACGGAGTTAAACACCAGGATCTGTGTCTTCCTACAGGCAAGAGTTCATTTCTGGTAAACCCAGTGAATTTTCGGCTCAAATGATTTTACACAGTTTTAGAACCCAACGCGATTATCACTATTAACTAAAGAGCAATTATGTAAGAGGAGCTGTGGTCTGTATCAGTTTCATAAGCAGAGTTGGACTACATATGGTCCGTATGAGTAGGAAACACAGTTCTTTTTTCAGGATATGCTCATGGTTCTTGCTGTATTTTAGACTCTGGAAATTAGAGCTTGCTTCTTGCATTAAAACAGAGTGTGTTTCATGGATAAGAACTCTGGTCTGAATTTACTTCAGATATTGAGTTAAACCCCATGATCTGTGTCTTCCAACAATCAAGAGTTCATTTCTGGTAAACCCAGTGAATTTTCATCTCAAATGAATTTACACAGTTCTAGAACCCAACGCGATTATCACAATTAACTAAAGAGCATTTATGTAAGAGGAGCTGTGGTCTGTATCAGTTTCATAAGCAGAGTTGGACTACAAATGGTCCGCATGAGTATGAAACACAGTTCTTTTTTTCAGGGCATGCTCATGGTTCTTGATGTATTTTAGACTCTGGAAATAAGAGCTTGCTTCTTGCGTTAAAACAGAGTGTGTTTCAGGGATGAGAACTCTGGTCTGAATTTCCCTTCAGAAACGGAGATAAACCCCAGGATGTGTGTCTTCCTACAAGCAAGAGTTCATTTCTGGTAAACCCAGTGAATTTTGGGCTCAAATGATTTTTCGCAGTTCTAGAACCGAACACGATTATCAATATTAACTAACAAGCATTTATGTAAGTGGAGATGTGGTCTGTATCAGTTTCATAAGGAGAGCTGGACTACATATGGTCTGTATGAGTAGGAAACACAGTTCTTTTTTTCTTTGCATGCTCATTGTTCTTAATGTATTGGAGACCCTGGACAGAAGAGGATGATTCATGCCTTAAAACAGAGTGTTTTTCGGGGTTGATAATTCTTGTCTGAATTTGTCTTCAGAAACGGAGTTAAACCCCAGGTCTGTGTCTTCCTACAAGCAAGAGTTCAGTTCTGGTAAACCAAGTGAATTTTGGTCGCAAATGATTTTTCTCAGTTCAGGAACCCAACGCTATTCTCACTATTAACTAAAGAGCATTTATGTAAGAGGAGTTGGGGTCTGTTTCAGTTTCATATGCAGAGTTGAACTACATATGGTCCGTATGAAAAGGAAACACAGTTCTTTTTTTTTAGGCCATGCTCATGGTTCTTGCTGTATTGGTGACGCTGGAAAGAAGAGCTTGCTTCTTACATTAAAACAGGGTATGTTTCATGGATGAGAACTCTGGTCTGAATTTGCCTTCAGAAACGGAGTTAATCCTCAGGATCAGTGTCTTACTACAAGCAAGAGTTCATTTCTGGTAAACCCAGTGACTTTTGGGCTCAAATGATATTTTGCAGTTCACCATCCCAACATGATTCTCACTATTAACTAAAGTGCAAGTATGTAAGAGGAGCCGTGGATTGTATCAGTTTCATAAGCAGAGTTGAACTACATATGGTCCTTATGAGTAGGAAACAAAGTTCTTTTTTTCAGGGCATGCTCATGGTTCTTGCTGTATTTTAGACTCGGAAAGGAGACCTTGCTTCTTGCGTTAAAACAGAGTGTGTTTCAGGGATGAGAACTCTGGTCTGAATTTCCCTGCAAACGGAGTTAAACCCCAGGATCTGTGACTTCCTACAAGCAAGAGTTCATTTCTGGTAAACCTAGTGACTTTTGGGCTCAAATGATTTTTCACAATTCAAGAACCCTACGCTATTTGCACTATTAAGTAAAGAGGATTTATGTAAGAGGAGCTGTGGTTTGTATCAGTTTCATAAGCAGAGTTGAACTTTGTATGGTCTGTATGAGTAGGAAACACAGTTCTTTTTTTCTGGTCATGCTCATGGATCTTACTGTATTGGAGAAGCTGAAAGGAGAGGATGATTCTTGCCTTAAAACAGAGTGTTTTTCAGAGATGAGAACTCTTATCTGAATTTCCCATCAGAAATGGAGTTAAACCCCAGGATCTGTGTCTTCCTACAAGCAAGAGTTCATTTCTGGTTAACCCAGTGAATTTTGGGCTCAAATGATTTTTCGCAGTTCACCAACCCAAACCGATTCTCACTGTTAACTAAAGAGCATTTACGTAAGAGCAGCTGTGGTTTGTATCAGTTTCATAAGCAGAGTTGAACTACATATGGTCCGTATGAGTAGGAAACACAGTTCTTTTTTTCTGGGCATGCTCATGGTTCTTGCTTTATTGGAGAAGCTAGAAATAAGAGCTTGCTTCTTGCATTAAAACAGAGTGTTTTTCAGGGATGAGAACTCGGTTCTGAACTTCCCTTCAGAAATGAAGTTAAACCCCAGGATCTGTGTCTTCCTACAAGCAAGAGTTCATTTCAGGTTAAACACAGTGTATTTTGGGCTCAAATGTTTTTTCACAGTTCACGAACCAAACGCGATTCTCACTATTAACTAAAGTGCATTTATGTAAGAGGAGGTGTGGTCTGTATCACTTTCATAAGCAGAGTTGAACTAAATAGGATACGTATGAATAGGAAACACAGTTCATTTTTTCAGGCCATGCTCATGGTTCTTGCTGTATTTTAGACTCTGGAAAGAAGTGCTTGCATCTTGCGTTAAAACATAGTGTGTTTCGAAGATGAGAACTCTGGTCTGAATTTCCCTGCAGAAAAGGAGTTAAACCCCAGGATCTGTGTCTTCCTACAAGCAAGAGTTCATTTCTCGTAAACCTAGTGACTTTTGGGCTCAAATGATTTTTCGCAATTCAAGAACCCTACGCTATTTGCACTATTAAGTAAAGAGGATTTATGTCAGAGGAGCTGTGGTTTGTATCAGTTTCATAAGCAGAGTTGAACTACATATGGTCTGTATGAGTAGGAAACACAGTTCTTTTTTTCTGGGCATGCTCATGGTTCTTGCTCTTTTGGAGACGCTGGAAAGAAGAGCTCGCTTCTTGCATTACCACAGACTGTGTTTCAGGGATAAGAACTCTGGTCTGAATTTCCCTTCAGAAACGGAGTTAAACCCCACGATCTGTGTCTTCCTACCAACAATAGTTCATTTTTGGTAAACAAATTGAATTTTCGGCTCAAATGACTTTACACAGTTCTAGAACCCAATGCGATTATCACAATTAACTAAAGAGCATTTATCTAAGAGGAGGTGTGGTCTGTATCAGTTTCATAAGCAGAGTTGAACTACTTGCGGTCCGTATGAATAGGAATCACAGTTCTTTTATTCAGGCCATGCTCATGGTTCTTGCTATATTTAAGACTCTGGAAAGAAGAGCTTGCTTCTTCGTTTAAACAGAGTGTGTTTCAGGGATGAGAACTCAGGTTTAAATTTCCCTTCCGAAATGCAGTTAAACCCCAGGATATGTGTCTTCCTACAAGCAAGAGTTCATTTCTTGTAAACCCAGTGAATTTTGCGCTCAAATAATTTTTTGCAGTTCACGAACCCTACGCAATTCTCACTATTAACTACAGAGGGTTTCTGTAAGAGGAGCGGTGGTTTGTATCAGTTTCATAAGCAGAGTTGAACTACATATGGTCTGTATGAGTAGGAAACACAGATCTTTTTTTCTGGGCATGCTCATGTTTCTTACTATATTGGAGACGCTAGAAAGAAGATGATGATTCTTACCTTAAAACAGAGTGTTTTTCAGGGTTGAGAACTCTGGTCTGAATTTCCATGTAGAAACTGAGTTATACCCCAGGGTCTGTATGAGTAGGAAACCCAGTTCTTTTTTTGGGGGGGCCTACTCATGTCTTCAGAAACGGAGTAAAACCCCATGATCAGTGTCTTCCTACAAGCAAAAGTTCATTTCTGGTAAACCCAGTGATTATTTGGTCAAATGATTTTTTGCAGTTCACCAACCAAACATGATTCTCACTATTAACTAAAGTGCATTTATGTAAGAGGAGCCGTGGTTTGTATCAGTTTCATAAGCAGAGTTGAACTACATATGGTCCTTATGAGTAGGAAACACAGTACTTTTTTCAGGGCATGCTCATTGTTCTTGCTGTATTTTAGACTCTGGAAAGAAGAGCTTGCCTCTTTCGTTATAACAGAGTGTGTTTTAGGGATGAGAACACTGGTCTGAATTTCCCTTCAGAAATGGCGGTAAACCCCCAGATCTGTGTCTTCCTACAAGCAAGAGTTCATTTCAGGTTTAAACAGTGAATTTTGGGCTCAAATGATTTTTCGCAGTTCAGGAACCAAACGCTATTCCCACTATTAAATAAAATGCAATTATGTAAGAGGAGGTGTGGTCTGTATCAGTTTCATAAGCAGAGTTGAACTAAATACAGTCCGTATGAATAGGAAATACAGTTCTTTTTTTCAGGCCATGATCATGGTTCTTGCTGTATTTTAGACTCTGAAAAGAAGAGCTTGCTTCTTGCGTTAAAAAATAGTGTGTTTCAAAGATGAGAACTCTGGTCTGAATTTCCCTGCAGAAACGGAGTTAAACCCCAGGATCAGTGTCTTCATACAAGCAAGAGTTCATTTCTGGTAAACCCAGTGAATTTTGGGCTCAAATGATATTTTGCAGTTCACCATCTCAACATCATTCTCACTATTAACTAAAGTGCAAGTATGTAAGAGGAGCCGTGGATTGTATCAGTTTCATAAGCAGAGTTGAACTATATATGGTCCTTATGAGTAGGAAACACAGTTCTTTTTTCAAGGCATGCTCATGGTTCTTGCTGTATTTTAGACTCTGGAAATTAGAGCTTGCATCTTGCATTAAAACAGAGTGTGTTTCATGGATGAGAACTCTGGTCTGAATTTACTTCAGAAATTGAGTTAAACCCCATGATCTGTGTCTTCCAACAATCAAGAGTTCATTTCTGGTAAACCCAGTGAATTTTCAGCTCAAATGACTTTACACAGTTCTAGAACCCAATGCGATTATCACTATTAACTAAAGAGCATTTATGTAAGAGGAGCTGCGGTCTGTATCAGTTTCTTAAGCAAAGTTGGACTACAAATGGTCCGCATGAGTAGGAAACAGTTCTTTTTTTCAGGGCATGCTCATGGTTCTTGCTGTATTTTAGACTCTGGAAATAAGAGCTTGCTTCTTGCGTTAAAACAGAGTGTGTTTCAGGGATGAGAACTCTGGTCTGAATTTCCCTTCCGAAACGGAGATAAACCCCAGGATGTGTGTCTTCCTACAATCAAGAGTTCCTTTCTGGTAAACCCAGTGAATTTTGGGCTCAAATGATTTTTCGCAGTTCTAGAACCGAACACGATTATCAATATTAACTAATGAGCATTTATGTAAGTGGAGATGTGGTCTGTATCAGTTTCATAAGCAGAGCTGGACTACATATGGTCTGTATGAGTAGGAAACAAAGTTCTTTTTTTCTTTGCATGCTCCTTGTTCTTAATGTATTGGAGACCCTGGACAGAAGAGGATGATTCATGCCTTAAAATATAGTGTTTTTCGGGGTTGATAATTCTTGTCTGAATTTGTCTTCAGAAACGGAGTTAAACCCCAGGATCTGTGTCTTCCTACAAGCAAGAGTTCAGTTCTGGTAAACCAAGTGAATTTTGGTCTCAAATGATTTTTCGCAGTTCAGGAACCCAACGCTATTCTCACTATTAACTAAAGAGCATTTATGTAAGAGGAGTTGTGGTCTGTATCAGTTTCATATGCAGAGTTGAACTACATATGGTCCGTATGAATAGGAAACACAGTTCTTTTATCAGGCCATGCTCATGGTTCTTGCTGTATTGGTGACGCTGGAAAGAAGAGCTTGCTTCTTCCATTAAAACAGGGTATGTTTCATGGATGAGAACTCTGGTCTGAATTTGCCTTCAGAAACGGAGGTAACCTCAGGATCAGTGTCTTACTACAAGCAAGACTTCATTTCTGGTAAACCCAGTGAAATTTGGGCTCAAATGATATTTTGCAGTTCACCATCCCAACATGATTCTCACTATTAACTAAAGTGCAAGTATGTAAGAGGAGCCATGGTTTATATCAGTTTCATAATCAGAGTTGAACTACATATGGTCCTTATGAGTAGGAAACACAGTTCTTTTTTTCAGGGCATGCTCATGGTTCTTGCTGTATTTTAGACTCGGAAGGAAGAGCTTCCTTTGGCGTTAAAACAGAGTGTGTTTCAGGGATGAGAACTCTGGTCTGAATTTCCCTGCAAACGGAGTTAAACCCCAGGATTTGTGACTTCCTACAAGCAAGAGTTCATTTCTGGTAAACCTAGTGAATTTTGGGCTCAAATGATTTTTCGCAGTTCACACAACCTACGCAATTCTCACTATAAACTAAAGAGGATTTATGTAAGAGGAGATGTGGTTTGTATCAGTTTCATAAGCAGACTTGAACTACATATGGTCTGTATGAGTAGGAAACAGTTCTTTTTTTCAGGGCATGCTCATGTGTCTTACTATATTGTAGAATCTGGAAAGAAGAGCTTGCTTCTTGCGTTAAAACATAGTGTGTTTCAAAGACGAGAACTCTGGTCTGAATTTCCCTGCAGAAACGGAGTTAAACCCCAGGATCTGTGTCTTCCTACAAGCAAGAGTTCATTTCTGGTAAACCCAGTGAATTTTCGGCTCAAATGATTTTACACAGTTCTAGAACCCAACGCGATTATCACTATTAACTAAAGAGCATTTATGTAAGAGGAGCTGTGGTCTGTATCAGTTTCATAAGCAGAGTTGGACTACATATGGTCCGTATGAGTAGGAAACACAGTTCTTTTTTCAGGGCATGCTCATGGTTCTTGCTGTATTTTAGACTCTGGAAATAAGAGCTTGCTTCTTGCGTTTAAACAGAGTGTGTTTCAGGGATGAGAACTCTGTTCTCAATTTGCCTTCAGAAACGGAGTTAAACCCCAGGATCTGTGTGTTCCTACCAGCAAGAGTTCATTTCTGGTAAACCCAGTGAATTTTGGGCTCAAATGATTTTTCACAGTTCTAGAACCGAACACGATTATCAATATTAACTAACGAGCATTTATGTAAGAGGAGCTGTGGTCTGTATCAGTTTCATAAGCAGAGTTGGACTACATATGGTCCGTCTGGGTAGGAAACAGTTCTTTTTTTCAGGGCATGCTCATGCTTCTTGCTGTATTTTAGACTCTGGAAAGAAGAGCTTGCTACTTGCGTTAAAGCAGAGTGTGTTTCAGGGATGAGAACTCTGGTCTGAATTTACTGTCAGAAACGGATTTAAACCCCAGGATCTGTGTCTTCCTACAAGCAAGAGTTCATTTCTTGTTAACCCAGTGAAATTTGGCTCAAATGATTTTTTACAGTTCACGAACACAACGCGAATCTCACTATTAACTGAAGAGGTTTTATGTAAGAGGAGCGGTGGTTTGTATCAGTTTCATAAGCCGAATTGAACAACCTATGGTCCATATGAGTCGGAAACACAGTTCTTTTTCTCAGGGCATTCTCATGGTTCATGCTGTATTTTAGACTCTGGAAAGAAGAGCTTGCTTCTTGCGTCAAAGCAGAGTGTGTTTCAGGATGAGAACTCTGGTCTTAATTTCCCTTTAGAAATGGAGTTAAACCTCAGGACCTGTGTCTTCCTCCAAGCAAGAGTTCATTTCTGGTATAGCAAGTGAATTTTGGTCTCAAATGATTTTTCGCAGTTCACTAACCCAAACCGATTCTCACTATTAACTAAAGAGCATTTATGTAAGAGGAGCTGTGGTTTGTATCAGTTTCATAAGCAGAGTTGAACTACATATGGTCCGTATGAGTAGGAAACACAATTCTTTTTTTCTGGGCATGTTCATGGTTCTTGATGTATTGGAGCTGCTGGAAAGAAGAGCTTGCCTCTTGCGTGAAAACAGAGTGTGTTTCATGGATGAGAACACTGGTCTGAACTTCCCTTCAGAAAAGGATATAAACCCCAGGATCTGTGTCTTCCTACAAGCAAGAGTTCATTTCTGGTTAACCCACGGAACTTTGGGCTCAAATGTTTTTTCGCAGTTCACGAACCAAAACTCGATTCTCTCTATTAACTAAAGAGGATTTATGTAAGAGGAGCTGTGGTTTGCATCAGTTTCATAAGCAGAGTTTAATTGCATATGGTCTGTATGAGTAGGAAACACAGTTATTTTTTTCTGGGCATTCTCATGGTTCTTACTGTACTGGAGAAGCTGGAAAGAAGAGGAGGATACTTGCCTTAAAACGGAGTGTTTTTCAGGGATGAGAATTCTGGTCGGAATTTCACTTCAGAAATGGAGGAAAACCCCAGGGTCTGTGTCTTCCTACAAGCAAGAGTTCATTTCTGGTTAACCCAGTGAATTTTGGGCTCAAATGATTTTTTCGCATTCCACGAACCCAACGCGATTCTCACTATTAACTAAAGAGCATTAATGTAACCGGAGCTGTGGTTTGTATCAGTTCCATAAGCAGAGTGGGACTACATATGGTCCGTCTGGGTAGGAAACAGTTCTTTTTTTCAGGGCATGCTCATGCTTCTTGCTGTATTTTAGACTCTGGAAAGAAGAGCTTGCTACTTGCGTTAAAGCAGAGTGTGTTTCAGGGATGAGAACTCTGGTCTGAATTTACTGTCAGAAACGGATTTAAACCCCAGGATATGTGTCTTTCCTACAAGCAAGAGTTCTTTTCTGGAAAACCCAGGGAATTTTTGGCTCAAATGATTATTAGCAGTTCACGAACCAAAACGCGATTGTCACTGTTAACAAAAGAGGATTTATGTAAGAGGATCTGTGGTTTGTATCAGTTTCATAAGCAGAGTTGAACTATGTATGGTCTGTATTAATAGGAAACACAGTTCTTTTTTTCTGGGCATGCTCAAGGTTATTACTGTATTGGAGAAGCTGGAAAGATGAGGATGATTCTTGCCTTAAAACGAAGAGTTTTTTAGGGATCAGAACACTTTTCTGAAATTCCCTTCAGAAATGGAGTTAAACCCCAGGATCTGTGTCTTCCTACAAGCAAGAGTTCATTTCTTGTTAACCCAGTGAATTTTGGGCTCAAATGATTTTTTACAGTTCACGAACCCAACACGATTCTGAATATTAACTGAAGAGGTTTTATGTAAGAGGAGCGGTGGTTTGTATCAGTTTCATAAGCCAAATTGAACAACCTATGGTCCATATGAGTCGGAAACACAGTTCTTTTTCTCAGTGCATGCTCATGGTTCATGCTGTATTTTAGACTCTGGAAAGAAGAGCTTGCTTCTTGCGTCAAAGCAGAGTGTGTTTCAGGATGAGAACTCTGGTCTTAATTTCCCTTTAGAAATGGAGTTAAACCTCAGGACCTGTGTCTTCCTCCAAGCAAGAGTTCATTTCTGGTATAGCAAGTGAATTTTGGGCTCAAAAGATTTTTCGCAGTTCACTAACCAAAACACGATTCTCACTATTAACTAAAGAGGATTTATGTAAGAGGAGCTGTGGTTTGTATCAGTTTCATAAGCAGAGTTGAACATCATATGGTCCATATGAGTAGGAAACACAGTTCTTTTTTTCTGGGCATGCTCATGGTTCTTGATGTATTGGAGCTGCTGGAAAGAAGAGCTTGCCTCTTGCGTGAAAACAGAGTGTGTTTCATGGATGAGAACACTGGTCTGAACTTCCCTTCAGAAAAGGATAAAAACCCCAGTATCTGTGTCTTCCTACAA
The DNA here is from genome assembly GCA_949786385.1 of Onychomys leucogaster. Classification (NCBI taxonomy): domain Eukaryota; kingdom Metazoa; phylum Chordata; class Mammalia; order Rodentia; family Cricetidae; genus Onychomys; species Onychomys leucogaster. The sequence goes on along the minus strand of CATKUP010000301.1, from coordinate 210,237 downwards.
GCAAGAGTTCATTTCTGGTTAACCCACGGAACTTTGGGCTCAAATGTTTTTTCGCAGTTCACGAAACAAAACTCGATTCTCTCTATTAACTAAAGAGGATTTATGTAAGAGGAGCTGTGGTTTGCATCAGTTTCATAAGCAGAGTTGAACTGCATATGGTCTGTATGAGGAGGAAACACAGTTATTTTTTTCTGGGCATGCTCATGGTTCTTACTGTACTGGAGAAGCTGGAAAGAAGAGGAGGATACTTGCCTTAAAACGGAGTGTTTTTCAGGCATGAGAACTCTTTTCTGAATATCCCTTCAGAAATAGAGTTAAATCCCAGGATCTGTGTCTTCCTACAAGCAAGAGTTCATTTCTGGTTAACCCAGTGAATTTTGGGTTCAAATGATTTTTCGCAGTTCACCAACCCAAACCTATTCTCACTATTAACTAAAGAGCATTTATGTAAGAGGGGCTGTGGTTTTTATCACTTTAATATGCAGAGTTGAACTACATATGGTCTGTATGAATAGGAAACACAATTCTTTTTTCTAGGCATGATCATGGTTCTTGCTCTATTGGAGACACTGGAAAGAAGAGCTTGCTTCTTGCATTAAAACAGAGTGTGTTCCATGGATGAGAACACTGGTCTGAATTTCCCTTCAGGAATGGATTTAAACCCCAGGATCTGTGTCTCCCTACAAGCAAGAGTTCATTTCTGGTAAACAAACAGAATTTTGGCCTCAAATGGTTATACAGAGTTCAGAAACCCATCGCGTTCTCAATATTAACTAAAGAGCATTTATATATGCGGAGCTGTGGTTTGTATCAGTTTCATAAACAGAGTGGAACTACATATGGTCCGTCTGAGTAGGAAACAGTTCTTTTTTTCAGGGCATGCTCTTGATTCTTGCTGTATTTTAGACTCTGGAAAGAAGAGCTTGATTCTTGCGTTAAAGCAGAGTGTGTTTCAGGCATGAGAACTCTGGTCTGAATTTCCCATCAGAAACGAGGTTAAACCCCAGGATATGTGTCTTCCTACAAGCAAGAGTTCTTTTCTGGTAAACCCAGGGAATTTTTGGCTCTAATGATTTTTCGCAGTTCACGCATCCAAGCGATTCTCACTAATAAGTAAAGAGGATTTATGTAATAGGAGCTGTGGTTTGAATCAGTTTCATAAGCTGAGTTGAACTACATATGGTATGTATGAGTAGGAAACCCAGTGCTTTTTTTCAGGGCATGCTCATGGTTCTTGCTGTATTGGATACACTGGAAAGATTATCTTGCCTCTTCCCTGAAATTAGATTGTGTTTCATGGATGAGAACATGGTCTGAATTTACCTTCAGAATCGGAGTTAAAATCCAGGATCTGTGTCTTCCTACATGGAAGAATTCATTTCTGGTAAACCAAGTGAATTTTGGACTCAAATGATTTCACACAATTGAAAAACCCAATGCGATTCTCACTATTAACTAAACAGCATTTATTTAAGAGGTGCTGTGGTTTGTATCAGTTTCATAAGCAGAGTTGAACATCATATGGTCCATATGAGTAGGAAACACAGTTCTTTTATTCTTGGCATGCTCATGGTTCTTGCTGTATTTTAGAATCTGGAAAGAAGTGCTTGCTTCTTGCATTAAATCAGAGTGTGTTTCAGGGATGAGAACTCTGGTCTGAATTATCCTTCAGAAACAGAGTTAAACCCCAGGATCTGTGTCTTCCTACAAGCTAGAGTTCATTTCAGGTAAACCCAGTGTATTTGGGGCTCATATGATTTTTCGCAGTTCACAAACCCAACGTGATTCTCACTATTAACTAAAGAGGATTTATGTAAGAGGAGCTATGGTTTGAATCAGATTCATAAGCAGAGTTGAACTACATATGGTAAGTATGAAAGGAAACACAGTTCTTTTTTTCTGGAAATCCTCATGGTTCTTACTGTATTGGAGACGCCGGAAAGAAGAGGATTATTCTTGCCTTAAAACAGAGTGTTTTTCAAGGATGAGAACTCTGGTCTGAATTTGCCTTCAGAAACGGAGTTACACCCAGGATTTGTGTCTTCTTATAAGCAAGAGATCCTTTCTGGTAAACCCAGGGAATTTTGGGTTCAAATGATTTTTCACAGTTCACGAACCAAAACACGATTCTCACTATTAACTAAAGAGGATTTATTTAAGAGGAGCTGTGGTTTGTATCAGTTTCATAAGCAGAGTTGAACATCATATGGTCCATATGAGTAGGAAACACAGTTCTTTTTTTCTGGGCATGCTCATGGTTCTTGATGTATTGGAGCTGCTGGAAAGAAGAGCTTGCCTCTTGCGTGAAAACAGAGTGTGTTTCATGGATGAGAACACTGGTCTGAACTTCCCTTCAGAAAAGGATAAAAACCCCAGTATCTGTGTCTTCCTACAAGCAAGAGTTCATTTCTGGTTAACCCACGGAACTTTGGGCTCAAATGTTTTTTCGCAGTTCACGAAACAAAACTCGATTCTCTCTATTAACTAAAGAGGATTTATGTAAGAGGAGCTGTGGTTTGCATCAGTTTCATAAGCAGAGTTGAACTGCATATGGTCTGTATGAGGAGGAAACACAGTTATTTTTTTCTGGGCATGCTCATGGTTCTTACTGTACTGGAGAAGCTGGAAAGAAGAGGAGGATACTTGCCTTAAAACGGAGTGTTTTTCAGGCATGAGAACTCTTTTCTGAATATCCCTTCAGAAATAGAGTTAAATCCCAGGATCTGTGTCTTCCTACAAGCAAGAGTTCATTTCTGGTTAACCCAGTGAATTTTGGGTTCAAATGATTTTTCGCAGTTCACCAACCCAAACCTATTCTCACTATTAACTAAAGAGCATTTATGTAAGAGGGGCTGTGGTTTTTATCACTTTAATATGCAGAGTTGAACTACATATGGTCTGTATGAATAGGAAACACAATTCTTTTTTCTAGGCATGATCATGGTTCTTGCTCTATTGGAGACACTGGAAAGAAGAGCTTGCTTCTTGCATTAAAACAGAGTGTGTTCCATGGATGAGAACACTGGTCTGAATTTCCCTTCAGGAATGGATTTAAACCCCAGGATCTGTGTCTCCCTACAAGCAAGAGTTCATTTCTGGTAAACAAACAGAATTTTGGCCTCAAATGGTTATACAGAGTTCAGAAACCCATCGCGTTCTCAATATTAACTAAAGAGCATTTATATATGCGGAGCTGTGGTTTGTATCAGTTTCATAAACAGAGTGGAACTACATATGGTCCGTCTGAGTAGGAAACAGTTCTTTTTTTCAGGGCATGCTCTTGATTCTTGCTGTATTTTAGACTCTGGAAAGAAGAGCTTGATTCTTGCGTTAAAGCAGAGTGTGTTTCAGGCATGAGAACTCTGGTCTGAATTTCCCATCAGAAACGAGGTTAAACCCCAGGATATGTGTCTTCCTACAAGCAAGAGTTCTTTTCTGGTAAACCCAGGGAATTTTTGGCTCTAATGATTTTTCGCAGTTCACGCATCCAAGCGATTCTCACTAATAAGTAAAGAGGATTTATGTAATAGGAGCTGTGGTTTGAATCAGTTTCATAAGCTGAGTTGAACTACATATGGTATGTATGAGTAGGAAACCCAGTGCTTTTTTTCAGGGCATGCTCATGGTTCTTGCTGTATTGGATACACTGGAAAGATTATCTTGCCTCTTCCCTGAAATTAGATTGTGTTTCATGGATGAGAACATGGTCTGAATTTACCTTCAGAATCGGAGTTAAAATCCAGGATCTGTGTCTTCCTACATGGAAGAATTCATTTCTGGTAAACCAAGTGAATTTTGGACTCAAATGATTTCACACAATTGAAAAACCCAATGCGATTCTCACTATTAACTAAACAGCATTTATTTAAGAGGTGCTGTGGTTTGTATCAGTTTCATAAGCAGAGTTGAACATCATATGGTCCATATGAGTAGGAAACACAGTTCTTTTATTCTTGGCATGCTCATGGTTCTTGCTGTATTTTAGAATCTGGAAAGAAGTGCTTGCTTCTTGCATTAAATCAGAGTGTGTTTCAGGGATGAGAACTCTGGTCTGAATTATCCTTCAGAAACAGAGTTAAACCCCAGGATCTGTGTCTTCCTACAAGCTAGAGTTCATTTCAGGTAAACCCAGTGTATTTGGGGCTCATATGATTTTTCGCAGTTCACAAACCCAACGTGATTCTCACTATTAACTAAAGAGGATTTATGTAAGAGGAGCTATGGTTTGAATCAGATTCATAAGCAGAGTTGAACTACATATGGTAAGTATGAAAGGAAACACAGTTCTTTTTTTCTGGAAATCCTCATGGTTCTTACTGTATTGGAGACGCCGGAAAGAAGAGGATTATTCTTGCCTTAAAACAGAGTGTTTTTCAAGGATGAGAACTCTGGTCTGAATTTGCCTTCAGAAACGGAGTTACACCCAGGATTTGTGTCTTCTTACAAGCAAGAGATCCTTTCTGGTAAACCCAGGGAATTTTGGGTTCAAATGATTTTTCACAGTTCACGAACCAAAACACGATTCTCACTATTAACTAAAGAGGATTTATTTAAGAGGAGCTGTGGTTTGTATCAGTTTCATAAGCAGAGTTGAACATCATATGGTCCATATGAGTAGGAAACACAGTTCTTTTTTTCTGAGAATGCTCATGGTACTTACTCTATTGGAACGCTGGAAAGAAGAGGATGATTCTTGAGTTAAAACAGAGTGTTTTTCAGGGATGAGAACTCTGCTTTGAATTTCCCTTCAGAAACGGAGTTGAACCCCAGGATCTGTGTCCTCCTACAAGCAAGAGTTCAATTCTGATAAACCCAGTGAATTTTGGGCTCAAATAATTTTCGCAGTTCACGAACCCTGCACGAATCTCACTATTAACTAAAGAGCATTTATGAAAGAGGATCTGTGGTTTGTATCAGTTCCATAAGCAGAGTTGAACTACATATGGTCCGTATGCGTCGGAAACACAGCTCCTTTTTTCAGGGCATGCTCATGGTTCTTGCTGTATTTTAGACTCTGGAAGGAAGAGTTTGCTTCTTGCGTTAAATCACAATGTGTTTTAGGGATGAGAACATTGGTCTGAATTTACCCTCAGAAACGGAATTAAGCCCCAGGATCTGTGTGTTCCTACAAGCACGAATCTTTTCTGGTAAACCCACGGAAATTTGGGCTCAAATGTTTTTTCGCAGTTCACGAACCAAAACGCGATTCTCACTATTAACTAAAGAGCATTTATGTAAGAGGAGCTGTGGTTTGTGTGAGTTTCATAAGCAGAGTTGAGCTAAATATGGTCCGTATGAGTAGGAAACACAGTGCTTTTTTTCAGGGCATTCTCATGGTGCATGCTGTATTGGAGAGGCTGGAAAGAAGAGCTTGCTTCTTCCCTGTAAATAGATTGTGTTTCATGGATGAGAACATCGTCTTAATTTACCTTCAGAATCAGAGTTAAAATCCAGCATCTGTGTCTTCCTACATGGAAGAGTTCATTTCTGGTAATCCAAGTGAATTTTGGACTCAAATGATTTCTCACAGTTGAAAAACCCAATGCGATTCTCACTATTAACTAAACAGCATTTATTTAAGAGGTGCTGTGGTTTGTATCAGTTTCATAAGCAGAGGTGAACTACATATGGTATGTATGAGTAGGAAACACAGTTCATTTTTTCTGGGAATGCTCATGGACCTTACTCTATTGGAGACGTTGGAAAGAAGAGGATTATTCTTGCCTTAAAACAGAGTTTTTTTCAGGGATGAGAACTCTGTTCTGAATTTGCCTTCAGAAACGGAGTTAAACCCCAGGATCTGTGTCTTCCTACAAGCAAGAGTTCTTTTCTGGTAAACCCACGGAACTTTGGGCTCAAATGTTTTTTCGCAGTTCAGGAATCAAACCCGATTCTCACTATTATCTAAAGAGGATTTTTGTAAGAGGATCTTGGTTTGTATCAGTTTCATTAGCAGAGTTGAACTACATATGGCACGTATCAGTAGGAAACAGTACTTTTTCTGGGAATGCTCATGATCCTTAATGTATTGGAGACGCTGGAAAGAATAGCATGTTTCTTGCCTTAAAACAGATTGTTTTTTAGGGATTAGAATTCTGGTCTGAATTTGCATTCAGAAACAGAGTTAAACCCCAGGATCTTTGTCTTCCTACAAGCTAGAGTTCATTTCAGGTAAACCCAGTGAATTTGGGGCTCATATGATTTTTCGCAGTTCACGAACCCAACGTGATTCTCACTATTAACTAAAGAGGATTTATGTAAGAGGAGCTGTGGTTTGAATCAGATTCATAAGCAGAGTTGAACTACATATGGTATGTATGAGTAGGAAACACAGTTCTTTTTTTCTGGAAATACTCATGGTTCTTACTGTATTGGAGACGCTGGAAAGAAGAGGATTATTCTTGCCTTAAAACAGAGTGTTTTTCAGGGATGAGAACTCTGGTCTGAATTTGCCTTCAGAAACGGAGTTAAATGCAGGATCTGTGTCTTCCTACAAGCAAGAGTTCATTTCAGGTAAACGCAGTGAATTTGGGCTAAAATGATTTTTCTCAGTTCACGAATCCAAGCGATTCTCACTATTACCTAAAGAGCATTTATGAAAGAGGAGCTGTGGTTTGTATCAGTTCCATAAGCAGAGTGGAACTACATATGGTCCCTATGAGTCGGAAACACAGTTCTTTTTTTCAGGGCATTCTCATGGTTCTTGCTGTATTTTAGACTCTGGAAGGAAGAGTTTGCTTCTTACGTTAAATAACAATGTGTTTTAGGGATGAGAACTTTGGTCTGAATTTACCTTCAGAAACGGAATTAAGCCCCAGGATCTGTGTGTTCCTACAAGCACGAAACTTTTCTGGTAAACCCACGGAAATTTGGGCTCAAATGTTTTTTCGCAGTTCACAAACCAAAACGCGATTCTCACTATTAACTAAAGAGCATTTATGTAAGAGGAGCTGTGGTTTGTGTGAGTTTCATAAGAAGAGTTGAACTACATATGGTCCGTATGAGTAGGAAACACAGTGCTTTTTTTTAAGGCATGCTCATGGTTCTTGCTGTATTGGAGACGCTCGAAAGAAGAGCTTGCTTCTTCCCTGAAAATAGATTGTGTTTCATGGATGAGAACATGGTCTGAATTTACCTTCAGAATCGGAGTTAAAATCCAGGATCTGTGTCTTCCTACATGGAAGACTTCATTTCTGGTAAACCAAGTGAATTTTGGACTCACATGATTTCACACAGTTGAAAACCCAATGCGATTCTCATTATTAACTAAACAGCATTTATTTAAGAGGTGCTGTGGTTTGTATCAGTTTCATAAGCAGAGGTGAACTATATATGGTATGTTTGAGTAGGAAATACAGTTCTTTTTGTCTGGAAATGCTCATGGTGCTTACTGTATTGGAGACACTGGAAAGAAGAGGATGAATCTTGCCTTAAACAGAGTGTTTTTTCAGGGATGAGAACTCTGGTCTGAATTTGCCTTCAAAATCGGACTTAAACCCCAGGATCTGTGTCTTCCTACAAGCAAGAGTTCTTTTCTGGTAAACCCACGGAACTTTGGGCTCAAATGTTTTTTCAAGTTCAGGAACCAAAACGCGATTCTCACTATTATCTAAAGAGGATTTTTGTAAGAGGAGCTTGGTTTGTATCAGTTTCATAAGCAGAGTTGAACTGCATATAGTACGTATCATTAGGAAACACAGTTCTTTTTTTCTGGGCATGCTCATGGTTCTTACTGTATTGGAGACACTGGAAAGAATAGGATGTTTCTTGACTTAAAACAGAGTGTTTTTTAGGGATGAGAATTCTGGTCTGAATTTGCATTCAGAAACGGATTTAAACCCCAGGATCTGTGCCTTCCTACAAGCTAGAGTTCATTTCAGGTAAACCCGGTGAATTTGGGGCTCATGTGATTTTTTGCAGTTCACTAACCCAACGTGATTCTCACTATTAACTAAATAGGATTTATGTAAGAGGAGCTGTAGTTTGAATCAGATTCATAAGCAGAGTTGAACTACATATGGTCCCTAAAGTCAGAAACACAGTTCTTTTTTTCAGGGCATGCTCATGGTTCTTGCTGAATTTTAGACTCTGGAAGGAAGAGTTTGCTTCTTGCGTTAAATCACAATGTGTTTCAGGGATGAGAACTTTGGTCTGAATTTACCTTCAGAAACGGAATTAAGCCCCAGGATCTGTGTGTTCCTACAAGCACGAGTCTTTTCTGGTAAACCCATGGAAATTTGGCTCAAATGCTTTTTCGCAGTTCACGAACCAAAACGCGATTCTCACTATTAACTAAAGAGCATTTTTGTAAGAGGAGCTGTGGTTTGTGTGAGTTTCATAAGCAGAGTTGAACTACATATGGTCCGTATGAGTAGCAAACACAGTGCTTTTTTTCAGGGCATGCTCATGGTTCTTGCTGTATTGGAGACGCTAGAAAGAAGAGCTTACTTCTTCCCTGAAAATAGATTGTGTTTCATGGATGACAACATGGTCTGAATTTAGCTTCAGAATCGGAGTTAAAATCCAGGATCTGTGTCTTCCTACATGGAAGAGTTCATTTCTGGTAAACCAAGTGAATTTTGGACTCAAATGATTTCACACATTTGAAAAACCCAATGCGATTCTCACTATTAACTAAACAGCATTTATTTAAGAGATGCTGGGGTTTGTATCAGTTTCATAAGCAGAGGTGAACTACATATGGTATGTTTGAGTAGGAAACACAGTTCTTTTTTTCTGGGAATGCTCATGGATCTTACAGTATTGGAGAGGCTGGAAAGAAGAGAATGATTCTTGCCTTAAAACAGAGTGTTTTTCAGGGATGAGAACTCTGTTCTGAATTTGCCTTCAAAAACGGAGTTAAACCCCAGGATCTGTGTCTTCAAACAAGCAAGAGTTCTTTTCTGGTAAACCCACGGAACTTTGGGCTCAAATGTTTTTTCACAGTTCAGGAACCAAAACGCGATTCTCACTATTATCTAAAGAGGATTTTTGTAAGAGGAGCTTGGTTTGTATCAGTTTCATAAGCAGAGTTGAACTGCATATGGTAGGTATCAGTAGGAAACACAGTTCTTTTTTTCTGGGCATGCTCATGGTTCTTACTGAATTGGAGACACTGCAAAGAATAGGATGTTTCTTGTCTTAAAACAGAGTGTTTTTAGGAATGAGAACTCTGGTCTGAATTTGCATTCAGAAACGGAGTTAAACCCCTGGATCTGTGTCTTCCTACAAGCTAGAGTTCATTTCAGGTAAACCCGGTGAATTTGGGGCTCATATGATTTATCGCAGTTCACTAACCCAACGTGATTCTAACTATTAACTAAAGAGGATTTATGTAAGAGGAGCTGTGGTTTGAATCAGATTCATAAGCAGAGTTGAACTACATATGGTATGTATGAGTAGGAAACACAGTTCTTTTTTTCTGGAAATGGTCATGGTTCTTACTGTATTGGAGATGCTGGAAACAAGAGGATTATTCTTGCCTTAAAACAGAGTGTTTTTCAGGGATGAGAACTCTGGTCTGAATTTGCCTTCAGAAACGGAGTTAAACGCAGGATCTGTGTCTTCCTACAAGCAAGAGATCCTTTCTGGTAAACCCAGGGAATTTTGGGTTCAAGGTTTTTTCACAGTTCACGAAATAAAAGGCGATTCTCACTATTAACTAAAGAGGATTTATGTAAGAGGAGAGGTGGTTTGTATCAGTTTCATAAGCAGAGTGAAAACATATGGTCCGTATGAGTAGGAAACACAGTTCTTTTTTACAGGGCATGCTCATGGTTCTTGCTGTATTTTAGACTCTGGAAAGAAGAGCTTGCTTCTTGCGTTAAATCAGAGTGTGTTTCATGGATGAGAACTCTAGTCTGAATTTCCCTTCAGAAATGGAGTTGAACCCCAGGATCTGTGTCTTCCTACAAGCAAGAGTTCAATTCTGGCAAACCCAGTGAATTTTGGGCTCAAATGATTTTCGCAGTTCACGAACCCTGCGCGAATCTCACTATTAACTAAAGAGCATTTAGGAAACAGGAGCTGTGGTTTGTATCAGTTCCATAAGCAGAGTTGAACTACATATGGTCCCATGAGTCGGAAACACAGTTCTTTTTTGCAGGGCATGCTCATGGTTCTTGCTGTATTTTAGACTCTGGAAGAAAGAGTTTGCTTCTTGCGTTAAATCACCATGTGTTTCCAGGATGAGAACATTGGTCTGAATTTACCTTCAGAAACGGAATTAAGCCCCAGGATCTGTGTGTTCCTACAAGCACGAGTCTTTTCTGGTAAACCCATGGAAATATGGGCTCAAATGTTTTTCGCAGTTCACGAACCAAAACGCGATTCTCACTATTAATTAAAGAGAATTTATGTAAGAGGAGCTGTGGTTTGTGGGAGTTTCATAAGCAGAGTTGAACTACATATGGTCCGTATGAGTAGGAAACACAGTGCTATTTTTCAGGGCATGCTCACGGTTCTTGCTGTATTGGAGACGCTGGAAAGAAGAGCTTGCTTCTTCCCTGAATATAGATTGTGTTTCATGGATGAGAACATGGTCTGAATTTACCTTCAGTATCGGAGTTAAAATCCAGGATCTGTGTCTTCCTACATGGAAGAGTTCATTTCTGGTAAACCAAGTGAATTTTGGACTCAAATGATTTCACACAGTTGAAAACCCAATGCGATTCTCACTATTAACTAAACAGCATTTATTTAAGAGGTGCTGTGGTTTGTATCAGTTTCATAAGCAGAGGTGAACTACATATGGTATGTATGAGTAGGAAACACAGTTCTTTTTTTCTGTTAATGCTCATGGATCTTACTGTATTGGAGATGCTGGAAAGAAGAGGATGATTCTTGCCTTAAAAAAGAGTGTTTTTCAGGGATGAGAACTCTGTTCTGAATTTGCCTTCAAAAACGGAGTTAAACCCCAGGATCTGTGTCTTCCTTACAAGCAAGAGTTCTTTTCTGGTAAACCCACGGAACTTTGGGCTCAAATGTTTTTTCACAGTTCAGGAACCAAAACGCGATTCTCACTATTATCTAAAGAGGATTTTTGTAAGAGGAGCTTGGTTTGTATCAGTTTCATAAGCAGAGTTGAACTGCATATGGTCCGTAAGAGTAGGAAACACAGTTCTTTTTTTCAGGGAATGCTCATGGTTCTTGCTCTATTTTAGACTCAGGAAGGAAGAGTTTGCTTCTTGCGTTAAATCAGAGTGTGTTTCATGGATGAGAACTCTAGTCTGAATTTCCCTTCAGAAACGGAGTTGAACCCCAGGATCTGTGTCCTCCTACAAGCAAGAGTTCAATTCTGGTAAACCCAGTGAATTTTGGGCTCAAATGATTTTCGCAGTTCACGAACCCTGCACGAATCTCACTATTAACTAAAGAGCATTTAGGAAACAGAAGCTGTGGTTTGTATCAGTTCCATAAGCAGAGTTGAACTACATATGGTCCCTTTGATTCAGAAACACAGTTTTTTTTTTCAGGGCATGCTCATGGTTCTTGCTGTATTTTAGACTCTGGAAGATAGAGTTTGCTTCTTGCGTTAAATCACCATGTGTTTCCATGATGAGAACTTTGGTCTGAATTTACCTTCAGAAACGGAATTAAGCCCCAGGATCTGTGTGTTCCTACAAGCACGAGTCTTTTCTGGTAAACCCACAGAAATTTGGGCTCAAAAGTTTTTCGCAGTTCACGAACCAAAACGCGATTCTCACTATTAACTAAAGAGGATTTATGTAAGAGGAGCTGTGGTTTGAATCAGTTTCATAAGCAAAGTTGACCTACATATGGTGTGTATGAGTATGAAACTCAGTTCTTTTTTACAGAGCATGCTCATGGTTCTTGCTGTATTTTAGACCCTGGAAAGAAGAGCTTGCTTCTTGTACTAAATCAGAGTGCATTTCAGGGATGAGAACTCTAGTCAGTATTTCCCTTCAGAAATGGAGTTAAAGCCCAGTATCTGTATCTTCCTACAAGCAAGAGTTCATATCTGGTAAACCCCGTGAATTTTGGGCTCAAATGATTTTACACATTTCAGAAACACAATGTGATTCTCACTATTATTTAAAGAGCATTTATTTAAGAGGAGCTGTGGTTTTATATCAGTTTCATAAGCAGAGTTGAAGTACATATGGTCCATAGGAGTAGGAAACACATTTCTTTTTTATAGGTGGTGCTCATGGTTCTGGCTGTATTTTGGTTTCTGGAAAGAAGAGCTTGCTTCTGGCGTTAAATCAGAGTGTGTTTCAGGGATGAGAACTCTAGTCTGAATTTCCCTTCAGAAACGGAGTTGAACTCAAGGATCTGTGTCCTCCTACAAACAAGAGTTCAATTCTCCTAAACCCAGGGAATTTTGGGCTAAAATGATTTTCGCAGTTCATGAACCCAGCGCGATTCTCACTATTAACTAAAGAGCATTTATGAAAGAGTAACTGTGGTTTGTATCAGTTCCATAAGCAGAGTTGAACTACATATGGTCCGTATGAGTAGGAAAGAAAGTTATTTTTTTCTGGGTATACCCATAGTTCTTACTGTATTGGAGACGCTGGAAAGAAGAGGATGATTCTTGCCTTAAAACAGAGTGTTTTTCAGGGTTGAGAATTCTGGACTGAATTTTCCTTCAGAAACGGAGTTAACCCCAGGATCTGTGTCTTCCTACAAGCAAGAGTTCATTTCTGGTAAACACAGTGAATTTTGGGCTCAAATGAGTATAAACAGTTCAAAAACATAATACGATTCTCACTATTAACTAAAGAACATTTATGCAAGTGGACCTGTGGTTTGTTTCAGTTTCATAAGCAGAGTTGATGTACATATGGTCCGTATGAGTAAGAAAAACATTTCTTATTTTCTGGGCATGATCATGGTTCTTGCTGTATTGGAGACGCTGGAAAGAAGAGCTTGCTTCTTTGTTAAAACAGACTGTGTTTCAGGGATGAAAAGTCTTGTCTGAATTTCCCTTCAGAAATGGAGTTAAACCCCATGATCTGTGTCTTCAGACAAGCAAGAAGTCATTTCAAGTAAACCAAGTGAATTTTCAGCTCAAATTACTTTACACAGTTCTAGAAACCAATGCGATTCTCACTATTAACTAAAGAGCATTTATGTAAGAGGAGCTGTGGTTTGTATCAGTTTCATAAGCAGAGTTGAATGTCATATCGTCCGTATGAGTAGGAAACTCATTTGTTTTTTCTGGGCATGCTCATGTTTCTTACTGTATTGGAGATGCGGGAATGAAGAGGATGATTATTGCTTTAAAAAAGAGTGTTTTTCAGGGTTGAGAATTCTGGTCTGAATTTGCCGTCAGAAACGGAGTTAAACCCCAGGATCTGTGTATTCCTACAAGCAGGAGTTCATTTCAGGTAAACCCAGTGAATTTTGGGCTCAAATGATTTTTCGCAGTTCACGAACCCAACGCGATTCTCACTATTAACTAAAGAGGATTTATGTAAGAGGAGCTGTGGTTTGAATCAGTTTCATAAGCAAAGTTGAACTACATATGGTCCGTATGCGTAGGAAACACAATTCCTTTTTTCTAGGCATGCTCATGGTTGTGCAGTACTGGAGAGGCTGGAACGAAGAGCTTGCTTCTTGCGTTAAATCAGAGTGTGTTTCAGGGATGAGAACTCTGGTCTGAATTACACTCAGAGTCGGAGTTGAACCCCAGGATCTGTGTGTTCCTACAAGCAAAAGTTCATTTCTGGTAAACCCAGTGAATTTTGGGCTCTAATGATTTTCGCAGATCACGAACCCAGCGCGATTCTCACTATTAACTAAAGAGCATTTATGAAAGAGGATCTGTGGTTTGTATCAGTTCCATAAGCAGAGTTGAACTACATATGGTCCGTATGAGTAGGAAGCACAGTTCTTTTTCTCAGGGCATGCTAATGGTTCTTGCTGTATTTTAGACTATGGAAAGAAGAGCTTGCTTCTTGCGTTAAAGCAGAGTGTGTTTCAGGGATGAGAATTCTGGTCTGAATTTCCCTTCAGAAACGGAGTTAAACCCCAGGATCTGTGTCTTCCTACATGCAAGAGTTCATTTCTGGTAAACCAAGTGAATTTTGGGCTCAAATGATTATTTGCAGTTTACAAACCCAACGCGATTCTCACTATTAACTAAAGAGGATTTTTGTAAGAGGAGCTGTGGTTGGAATCAGTTTCATAAGCAAAGTTGACCTACATATGGTTTGTAGGATTAGGAAACACAGTTCTTTTTTTTTAGAGCATGCTCATGGTTCCTGCTGTATTTTAGACTCTGGAAAGAAGAGCTTGCTTGTTGTACTAAATCAGAGTGTATTTCAGGGATGAGAACTCTAGTCTGTATTTCCCTTCAGAAATGGAGTTAAAGCACAGGATCTGTATCTTCCTACAAGCAAGAGTTCATTTCTGGTAAACCCCCTGAATTTTCGGCACAAATGATTTTACACAGTTCACGAACACAACGCGATTCTCACTATTAACTAAAGAGCATTTATGTAAGCGGAGATGTGGTTTGTATCAGTATCATAAGCAGAGTTGAACTACATATGGTCCGTTTTAGTAGGAAACACAGTTCTATTCTTCTGGGAATGCTCATGGTTCTTACTGTATAGGAGACTCTGGAAAGAAGAGATTGCTTCTTGCGTTAAATCAGAGTGTGTTTCAGGGATGAGAACTCTGGTCCTAATTTGTCTTCAGAAACAGAGTTAAACCCCAGGATCTGTGTCTTCCTACAAGTAAGAGTTCATTTCTGGTAAACCCAGTGAAATTTAGGCTCAAATGATGTTCGCAGTTCACGAACCCAACGTGATTCTCACTATTAACTAAAGAGGATTTATGTAAGAGGAGCTGTGGTGTGTATCAGTTTCATAAGCAGAGTTTATCTACATATGGTCCGTATGAGTAGGAAACAAAGTGCTTTTTTTCTGGGAATGCTCATGGTTCTTACTGTATGGGAACGCTGGAAAGAAGAGGATGATTCTTGAGTTAAAACAGAGTGTTTTTCAGGGATGAGAACTCTGGTCTACATTTCCCTTCTGAAACGGAGTTAAACCCCAGGATCTGTGTCTTCCTACGAGCAAGAGTTCATTTCAGGTAAACCCCCTGAATTTTGGGCTCAAATGATTTTTCGCAGTTCACAAATCCAACGCGATTCTCACTATTAACTAAAGAGCATTTATGAGAGAGGAGAGGTGGTTTGTATCAGTTTCATAAGCAGAGTCGAATACTTATGTTCCATATGAGTAGGAAACACAGTTCTTTTTTATAGGGCACGCTCATGGTTCTTGCTGTATTTTAGACTCTGGAAAGAAGAGCTTGCTTCTTGCGTTAAATCAGATTGTATTTCAGGGATGAGAACTCTAGTCTGAATTTTCCTTCAAAAACGGAGTTGAACCCCAGGATCTGTGTCCTCCTATAAGCAAGAGTTCAATTCTGATAAACCCAGTGAATTTTGGGCTCAAAAGATTTTCGCAGTTCACGAACCCTGCGCGAATCTCACTATTAACTAAAGAGCATTTATGAAAGAGGAGCTGTGGTTTGTATCAGTTCCATAAGCAGAGTTGAACTACATATGGTCCGTATGAGTAGGAAACACAGTTCTTCTTTTCTGGGCATGCTCATGGTTCTTGCTGTATTTTCGACTCTGGAAGGAAGAGTTTGATTCTTGCGTTAAATCACAATGTGTTTCAGGGATGAGAACTTTGGTCTGAATTATCTTCAGAAACGGAATTAAGCCCCAGGATCTGTGTCTTCCTACAAGCACGAGTCTTTTCTGGTAAACGCACGGAAATTTGGGCTCAAATGTTTTTTCGCAGTTCACGAACCTAAACGCGATTCTCACTATTAACTAAAGAGGATTTATGTAAGAGGTGCTGTGGTTTGTATCAGTTTCATAAGCAAAGTTGACCTACATATGGTGTGTATGAGTATGAAACTCAGTTCTTTTTTACAGAGCATGCTCATGGTTCTTGCTGTATTTTAGACTCTGGAAAGAAGAGCTTGCTTCTTGTACTAAATCAGAGTGCATTTCAGGGATGAGAACTCTAGTCAGTATTTCCCTTCAGAAATGGAGTTAAAGCCCAGTATCTGTTTCTTCCTACAAGCAAGAGTTCATATCTGGTAAACCCCGTGAATTTTGCGCTCAAATGATTTTACGCATTTCAGAAACACAATGCGATTCTCACTATTATTTAAAGAGCATTTATTTAAGAGGAGCTGTCTTTTTATATCAGTCTCATAAGCAGAGTTGAACTACATATGGTCCATAGGAGTAGGAAACACAGTTCTTTTTTATAGGTGGTGCTCATGGTTCTGGCTGTATTTTGGACTCTGGAAAGAAGAGCTTGCTTCTGGCGTTAAATCAGAGTGTGTTTCAGGGATGAGAACTCTAGTCTGAATTTCCCTTCAGAAACGGAGTTGAACTCAAGGTTCTGTGTCCTCGTACAAGCAAGAGTTCAATTCTGGTAAACCCAGGGAATTTTAGGCTAAAATGATTTTCGCAGTTCATGAACCCAGCGCGAATCTCACTATTAACTAAAGAGCATTTATGAAAGAGGGGCTGTGTTTTGTATCAGTTTCATAAGCAGAGTTGAACTACATATAGTCCGTATGAGTAGGAAACACAGTTCTTTTTTTATGGGCATGCTCATGGTTCTTACTGTATTGGAGATGCGGGAATGAAGAGGATGATTCTTGCCTTAAAACAGAGTGTTTTTCAGGGTTGAGAATTCTGGTCTGAATTTTCCTTCAGAAACGGAGTTAAACCCCAGTATCTGTGTCTTCCTACAAGCAAGAGTTCATTTCTGGTTAACCCAGTGAATTTTGGGCTCAAATGCTTTACGCAGTTCACGAACCCAGCGCGATTCTCACTATTAACTAAAGAGCATTTATGAAAGAGGATCTGTGGTTTGTATCAGTTCCATAAGCAGAGTTGAAGTACATATGGTCCATATGAGTAAGAAAAACATTTCTTATTTTCTGGGCATGATCATGGTTCTTGCTGTATTGGAGACGCTGGAAAGAAGAGCTTGCTTCTTCGTTAAAACAGACTGTGTTTCAGGGATGAAAAGTCTTGTCTGAATTTCCCTTCAGAAATGGAGTTAAACCCCATGATCTGTGTCTTCAGACAAGCAAGAAGTCATTTCAGGTAAACCAAGTGAATTTTCAGCTCAAATTACTTTACACGGTTCTAGAAACCAATGCGATCTCACTATTAACTAAAGAGCATTTATGTAAGAGGAGCTGTGGTTTGTATCAGTTTCATAAACAGATTTGAATGTCATATCGTCCGTATGAGTAGGAAACACATTTGTTTTTTCTGGGCATGCTCATGGTTCTTAGTGTATTGGAGCTCGGGAATGAAGAGGATGATTATTGCTTTAAAAAAGAGTGTTTTTCAGGGTTGAGAATTCTGGTCTGAATTTGCCATTAGAAACGGAGTTAAACCCCAGGATCTGTGTATTCCTACAAGCAAGAGTTCATTTCAGGTAAACCCAGTGAATTTTGGGCTCAAATGATTTTTTGCAGTTCACGAACCCAACGCGATTCTCACTATTAACTAAAGAGGATTTATGTAAGAGGAGGTGTGGTTTGAATCAGTTTCATAAGCAAAGTTGAACTACATATGGTCCGTATGCGTAGGAAACACAATTCTTTTTTTCTAGGCATGCTCATGGTTGTGCAGTACTGGAGAGGCTGGAACGAAGAGCTTGCTTCTTGCGTTAACTCAGAGTGTGTTTCAGGGATGAGAACTCTGGTCTGAATTACTCTCAGAGTCGGAGTTGAACCCCAGGATCTGTGTCTTCCTACAAGCAAGTGTTCATTTCTGGTAAACCCAGTGAATTTTGGGCTCTAATGATTTTCGCAGATCACGAACCCAACGCGATTCTCACTATTAACTAAAGAGCATTTATGAAAGAGGGGCTGTGTTTTGTATCAGTTTCATAAGCAGAGTTGAACTACATATGGTCCGTATGCGTAGGAAACACAATTCTTTTTTTCTAGGCATGCTCATGGTTGTGCAGTACTGGAGAGGCTGGAACGAAGAGCTTGCTTCTTGCGTTAAATCAGAGTGTGTTTCAGGGATGAGAACTCTGGTCTGAATTAATCTCAGAGTCGGAGTTGAACCCCAGGATCTGTGTCTTCCTACAAGCAAGAGTTCATTTCTGGTAAACCCAGTGAATTTTGGGCTCTAATGATTTTCGCAGATCACGAACCCAACGCGATTCTCACTATTAACTAAAGAGCATTTATGAAAGAGGGGCTGTGTTTTGTATCAGTTTCATAAGCAGAGTTGAACTACATATAGTCCGTATGAGTAGGAAACACAGTTCTTTTTTTATGGGCATGCTCATGGTTCTTACTGTATTGGAGATGCGGGAATGAAGAGGATGATTCTTGCCTTAAAACAGAGTGTTTTTCAGGGTTGAGAATTCTGGTCTGAATTTTCCTTCAGAAACGGAGTTAAACCCCAGTATCTGTGTCTTCCTACAAGCAAGAGTTCATTTCTGGTTAACCCAGTGAATTTTGGGCTCAAATGCTTTACGCAGTTCACGAACCCAGCGCGATTCTCACTATTAACTAAAGAGCATTTATGAAAGAGGATCTGTGGTTTGTATCAGTTCCATAAGCAGAGTTGAAGTACATATGGTCCATATGAGTAAGAAAAACATTTCTTATTTTCTGGGCATGATCATGGTTCTTGCTGTATTGGAGACGCTGGAAAGAAGAGCTTGCTTCTTCGTTAAAACAGACTGTGTTTCAGGGATGAAAAGTCTTGTCTGAATTTCCCTTCAGAAATGGAGTTAAACCCCATGATCTGTGTCTTCAGACAAGCAAGAAGTCATTTCAGGTAAACCAAGTGAATTTTCAGCTCAAATTACTTTACACGGTTCTAGAAACCAATGCGATCTCACTATTAACTAAAGAGCATTTATGTAAGAGGAGCTGTGGTTTGTATCAGTTTCATAAACAGATTTGAATGTCATATCGTCCGTATGAGTAGGAAACACATTTGTTTTTTCTGGGCATGCTCATGGTTCTTAGTGTATTGGAGCTCGGGAATGAAGAGGATGATTATTGCTTTAAAAAAGAGTGTTTTTCAGGGTTGAGAATTCTGGTCTGAATTTGCCGTCAGAAACGGAGTTAAACCCCAGGATCTGTGTATTCCTACAAGCAAGAGTTCATTTCAGGTAAACCCAGTGAATTTTGGGCTCAAATGATTTTTTGCAGTTCATGAACCCAACGCGATTCTCACTATTAACTAAAGAGGATTTATGTAAGAGGAGCTGTGGTTTGAATCAGTTTCATAAGCAAAGTTGAACTACATATGGTCCGTATGCGTAGGAAACACAATTCTTTTTTTCTAGGCATGCTCATGGTTGTGCAGTACTGGAGAGGCTGGAACGAAGAGCTTGCTTCTTGCGTTAAATCAGAGTGTGTTTCAGGGATGAGAACTCTGGTCTGAATTACCCTCAGAGTCGGAGTTGAACCCCAGGATCTGTGTCTTCCTACAAGCAAGTGTTCATTTCTGGTAAACCCAGTGAATTTTGGGCTCTAATGATTTTCGCAGATCACGAACCCAACGCGATTCTCACTATTAACTAAAGAGCATTTATGAAAGAGGGGCTGTGTTTTGTATCAGTTTCATAAGCAGAGTTGAACTACATATAGTCCGTATGAGTAGGAAACACAGTTCTTTTTTTCTGGGCATGCTCAAGGTTCTTACTGTATTGGAGATGCAGGAATGAAGAGGATGATTCTTGCCTTAAAACAGAGTGTTTTTCAGGGTTGAGAATTCTGGTCTGAATTTGCCTTCAGAAACGGAGTTAAACCCCAGGATCTGTGTCTTCCTACAAGCAAGAGTTCATTTCTGGTTAACCCAGTGAATTTTGGGCTCAAATGATTTTCGCAGTTCACGAACCCAGCGCGATTCTCACTATTAACTAAAGAGCATTTATGAAAGAGGATCTGTGGTTTGTATCAGTTCCATAAGCAGAGTTGAACTACGTATGGTCCGTATGAGTAGGAAACACAGTTCTTTTTCTCAGGGCATGCTCATGGTTCTTGCTGTATTTTAGACTATGGAAAGAAGAGCTTGCTTCTTGCGTTAAAGCAGAGTGTGTTTCAGGGATGAGAAATCTGGTCTGAATTTCCCTTCAGAAACGGAGTTAAACCCCAGGATCTGTGTCTTCCTACATGCAAGAGTTCATTTCTGGTAAACCAAGTGAATTTTGGGCTCAAATGATTATTTGCAGTTTACAAACCCAACGCGATTCTCACTATTAACTAAAGAGGATTTTTGTAAGAGGAGCTGTGGTTGGAATCAGTTTCATAAGCAAAGTTGACCTACATATGGTTTGTAGGATTAGGAAACACAGTTCTTTTTTTTTTAGAGCATGCTCATGGTTCCTGCTGTATTTTAGACTCTGGAAAGAAGAGCTTGCTTGTTGTACGAAATCAGAGTGTATTTCAGGGATGAGAACTCTAGTCTGTATTTCCCTTCAGAAATGGAGTTAAAGCACAGGATCTGTATCTTCCTACAAGCAAGAGTTCATTTCTGGTAAACCCCCTGAATTTTCGGCACAAATGGTTTTACACAGTTCACGAACACAACGCGATTATCACTATTAACTAAAGAGCATTTATGTAAGCGGAGCTGTGGTTTGTATCAGTATCATAAGCAGAGTTGAACTACATATGGTCCGTTTGAATAGGAAACACAGTTCTATTCTTCTGGGAATGCTCATGGTTCTTACTGTATAGGAGACTCTGGAAAGAAGAGATTGCTTCTTGCGTTAAATCAGAGTGTGTTTCAGGGATGAGAACTCTGGTCTGAATTTGTCTTCAGAAACAGAGTTAAACCCCAGGATCTGTGTCTTCCTACAAGTAAGAGTTCATTTCTGGTAAACCCAGTGAATTTTGGGCTCAAATGATTTTTGCAGTTCACGAACCCAACGTGATTCTCACTATTAACTAAAGAGGATTTATGTAAGAGGAGCTTTGGTTTATATCAGTTTCATAAGCAGAGTTTATCTACATATGGTCCGTATGAGTAGGAACAAAGTGCTTTTTTTCTGGGAATGCTCATGGTTCTTACTGTATGGGAACACTGGAAAGAAGAGGATGATTCTTGAGTTAAAACAGAGTGTTTTTCAGGGATGAGAACTCTGGTCTACATTTCCCTTCTGAAACGGAGTTAAACCGCAGGATCTGTGTCTTCCTACGAGCAAGAGTTCATTTCAGGTAAACCCCCTGAATTTTGGGCTCAAATGATTTTTCGCAGTTCACAAATCCAACGCGATTCTCACTATTAACTAAAGAGCATTTATGAGAGAGGAGAGGTGGTTTGTATCAGTTTCATAAGCAGAGTCGAATACTTATTTTCCATATGAGTAGGAAACACAGTTCTTTTTTATAGGGCATGCTCATGGTTCTTGCTGTATTTTAGACTCTGGAAAGAAGAGCTTGCTTCTTGCGTTAAATCAGATTGTATTTCAGGGATGAGAACTCTAGTCTGAATTTTCCTTCAAAAACGGAGTTGAACCCCAGGATCTGTGTCCTCCTATAAGCAAGAGTTCAATTCTGATAAACCCAGTGAATTTTGGGCTCAAAAGATTTTCGCAGTTCATGAACCCAGCGCGAATCTCACTATTAACTAAAGAGCATTTATGAAAGAGGAGCTGTGGTTTGTATCAGTTCCATAAGCAGAGTTGAACTACATATGGTCCGTATGAGTAGGAAACACAGTTCTTCTTTTCTGGGCATGCTCATGGTTCTTGCTGTATTTTCGACTCTGGAAGGAAGAGTTTGATTCTTGCGTTAAATCACAATGTGTTTCAGGGATGAGAACTTTGGTCTGAATTATCTTCAGAAACGGAATTAAGCCCCAGGATCTGTGTCTTCCTACAAGCACGAGTCTTTTCTGGTAAACCCACGGAAATTTGGGCTCAAATGTTTTTTCGCAGTTCACGAACCAAAACGCGATTCTCACTATTAACTAAAGAGGATTTATGTAAGAGGAGCTGTGGTTTGAATCAGTTTCAAAAGCAAAGTTGACCTACATATGGAGTGTATGAGTATGAAACTCAGTTCTTTTTTACAGAGCATGCTCATGCTTCTTGCTGTATTTTAGACCCTGGAAAGTAGAGCTTGCTTCTTGTACTAAATCAGAGTGCATTTCAGGGATGAGAACTCTAGTCAGTATTTCCCTTCAGAAATGGAGTTAAAGCCCAGTATCTGTTTCTTCCTACAAGCAAGAGTTCATATCTGGTAAACCCCGTGACTTTTGGGCTCAAATGATTTTACGCATTTCAGAAACACAATGCGATTCTCACTATTATTTAAAGAGCATTTATTTAAGAGGAGCTGTGTTTTTATATCAGTTTCATAAGCAGAGTTGAACTACATATGGTCCATAGGAGTAGGAAACACAGTTCTTTTTTATAGGTGGTGCTCATTGTTCTTGCTGTATTTTTTACTCTGGAAAGAAGAGCTTGCTTCTGGCGTTAAATCAGAGTGTGTTTCAGGGATGAGAACTCTAGTCTGAAATTCCCTTCAGAAACGGAGTTGAACTCAAGGATCTGTGTCCTCCTACAAGCAAGAGTTCAATTCTGGTAAACCCAGGGAATTTTGGGCTAAAATGATTTTCGCAGTTCATGAACCCAGCGCGATTCTCACTATTAACTAAAGAGCATTTATGAAAGAGTAGCTGTGGTTTGTATCAGTTCCATAAGCAGAGTTGAACTACATATGGTCCGTATGAGTAGGAAAGAAAGTTATTTTTTTCTGGGTATACCCATAGTTCTTACTGTATTGGAGACGCTGGAAAGAAGAGGATGATTCTTGCCTTAAAACAGAGTGTTTTTCAGGGTTGAGAATTCTGGTCTGAATTTGCCTTCAGAAACGGAGTTAAACCCCAGGATCTGTGTCTTCCTACAAGCAAGAGTTCATTTCTGGTAAACAGAGTGAATTTTGGGCTCAAATGAGTATAAACAGTTCAAAAACCTAATACGATTCTCACTATTAACTAAAGAACATTTATGTAAGAGGACCTGTGGTTTGTTTCAGTTTCATAAGCAGAGTTGAAGTACATATGGTCCGTATGAGTAAGAAAAACATTTCTTATTTTCTGGGCATGATCATGGTTCTTGTTGTATTGGTGACACTGGAAAGAAGAGCTTGCTTCTTTGTTAAAACAGACTGTGTTTCAGGGATGAAAAGTCTTTTCTGAATTTCCCTTCACAAATGGAGTTAAACCCCATGATCTGTATCTTCCAACAAGCAAGAAGTCATTTCAGGTAAACCAAGTGAATTTTCAGCTCAAATTACTTTACACAGTTATAGAAACCAATGCGATTCTCACTATTAACTAAAGAGCATTTATGTAAGAGGAGCTGTGGTTTGTATCAGTTTCATAAGCAGAGTTGAACGTCATATCGTCCGCATGAGTAGGAAACACAGTTCTTTTTTTCTGGGCATGATAATGGTTCTTACTGTATTGGAGCTGCGGGAATGAAGAGGATGATTATTGCTTTAAAAAAGAGTGTTTTTCAGGGTTGAGAATTCTGGTCTGAATTTGCCGTCAGAAACGGAGTTAAACCCCAGGATCTGTGTAATCCTACAAGCAAGAGTTCATTTCAGGTAAACCCAGTGAATTTTGGGCTCAAATGATTTTTTGCAGTTCACGAACCCAACGCGATTCTCACTATTAACTAAAGAGGATTTATGTAAGAGGAGCTGTGGTTTGAATCAGTTTCATAAGCAAAGTTGAACTACATATGGTCCGTATGCGTAGGAAACACAATTCTTTTTTTCTAGGCATGCTCATGGTTGTGCAGTACTGGAGAGGCTGGAACGAAGAGCTTGCTTCTTGCGTTAAATCAGAGTGTGTTTCAGAGATGAGAACTCTGGTCTGAAATACCCTCAGAGTCGGAGTTGAACCACAGGATCTGTGTCTTCCTACAAGCAAGTGTTCATTTCTGGTAAACCCAGTGAATTTTGGGCTCTAATGATTTTCGCAGATCACGAACCCAACGTGATTCTCACTATTAACTAAAGAGCATTTATGAAAGAGGGGCTGTGGTTTGTATCAGTTCCATAAGCAGAGTTGAACTACATATGGTCCGTATGAGTAGGAAAGAAAGTTATTTTTTTGTGGGTATACCCATAGTTCTTACTGTATTGGAGACGCTGGAAAGAAGAGGATGATTCTTGCCTTAAAACAGAGTGTTTTTCAGGGTTGAGAATTCTGGTCTGAATTTGCCTTCAGAAATGGAGTTAAACCCCAGGATCTGTGTCTTCCTACAAGCAAGAGTTCTTTTCAGGTAAACCCAGTGAATTTTGGGCTCAAATGATTTTTCGCAGTTCACGAACCCAACGTGATTCTCACTATTAACTAAAGAGGATTTGTGTAAGAGGAGCTTTGGTTTGAATCAGTTTCATAAGGAAAGTTGACCTACATATGGTCTGTATGAATAGGAAACACATATCTTTTTCTCAGGGCATGCTCATGGTTCTTGCTGTATTTTAGACTCTGGAAAGAAGAGCTTGCTTCTTGCGTTAAAGCAGAGTGTGTTTCAGGGATGAGAACTCTAGTCTGAATTTCCCTTCAGAAACGGAGTTAAACCAAAGGATCTGTGTCTTCCTACATGCAAGAGTTCATTTCTGGTAAACCAAATGAATTTTGGGCTCAAATGATTATTTGCAGTTCACAAACCCAACGCGATTCTCACTATTAACTAAAGAGGATGTATGTAAGAGGAGCTGTGGTTTGAATCACTTTCATAAGCAAAGTTGACCCACATATGGTCTGTATGAGTAGGAAACACAGTTCTCTTTTTAGAGCATGCTCGTGGTTCTTGCTGTATATTAGACTCTGGAATGAAGAGCTTGCTTCTTGTACTAAATCAGAGTGTATTTCAGGGATGAGAACTCTAGTCTGTATTTCCCTTCAGAAATGGAGTTAAAGCCCGGGATCTGTATCTTCCTACAAGCAAGAGTTCATTTCTAGTAAACCCCCTAAATTTTCGGCTCAAATGTTTTTACGCAGTTCACGAACAGAACGCGATTCTCACTATTAACTAAAGAGCATTTATGTAAGAGGAGCTGTGGATTGTACCAGTTTCATAAGCAGAGTTGAACTACATATGGTCTGTATGAGTAGGAAACACAGTTCTTTTTTACAGGGCATGCTCATGGTTCTTGCTGTATTTTGGACTCTGGAAAGAAGAGCTTGCTTCTTGTGTTAAATCAGAGTGTGTTTCAGGGATGAGAACTCTAGTCTGAATTTCCCTTCAGAAACGGAGTTGAACCCCAGATTCTGTGTCCTCCTACAAGCAAGAGTTCAATTCTGGTAAATCCAGTGAATTTTTGGGTCAAATGATTTTCGCAGTTCCAGAACCAAGCGCGATTCTCACTATTAACTAAAGAGCATTTATAAAAGAGGATCTCTGGTTTGTATTAGTTCCATAAGCAGAGTTGAACTACATATGGTCCGTATGAAGAGGAAACACAGTTATTTTTTTCTGGGCATGCTCATGGTTCTTGCTGTATTGGAGACGATGGAAAGAAGAGCTTGCTTCTTCGTTAAAACAGAGTGTGTTTCAGGGATGAAAACTCTGGTCTGAATTTCCCTTCAGAAACGGATTTAAACCCCATTATCTGTGTCTTCAGTTAAGAAAGAGTTCATTTCAGGTAAACCAAGTGAATTTTCGGCTCAAATTACTTTACACAGTTCTAGAAACCAACGTGATTCTCACTATTAAATAAAGAGCATTATGTAAGACGAGCTGTGGTTTGTATCAGTTTCATAAGCAGAGTTGAACTACATATGGTCTGTATGTGTAGGAAACACAGTTCTTTTTTTCTGGGCATGCTCATGGTTCTTACTGTATTGGAGTCGATGGAAAGAAGAGCTTGCTTCTTCGTTAAAACAGAGTGTGTTTCAGGGATGAAAACTCTGGTCTGAATTTCCCTTCAGAAACGGATTTAAACCCCATTATCTGTGTCTTCAGTTAAGAAAGAGTTCATTTCAGGTAAACCAAGTGAATTTTCGGCTCAAATTACTTTACACAGTTCTAGAAACCAACGCGATTCTCACTATTAAATAAAGAGCATTATGTAAGACGAGCTGTGGTTTGTATCAGTTTCATAAGCAGAGTTGAACTACATATGGTCTGTATGTGTAGGAAACACAGTTCTTTTTTTCTGGGCATGCTCATGGTTCTTACTGTATTGGAGAAGCTGAAAATAAGAGGAAGATTCTTGCCTTAAAAAAGAGTGATTTTCAGGGATGAGAACTCTTGTCTGAATTTGCCTTCAGAAACGGAGTTACACCCCAGGATCTGTGTCTTCCTACAAGCAATAGTTCATTTCTGGTAAACCGAGTGAATTTTGGGCTGAAATGATTTTCCGCACTTCAAAAACCCAAAGCATTTCTAACTATTAACTAAAGAGCATTTATGTAAGAGGACCTGTTGTTTTATCATTTTCATAAGCAGAGTTTAAGTACATATGGTCCGTATGAGTAGGAAACACTTCTTTTTTCAGGGCATGCTCATGGGTCTTGCTGTATTTTAGACTCTGGAAAGAAGAGCTTGCTTCTGGCCTTAATACAGAGTGTGTTTCAGGGATTAGGACTCTGGTCTGAATTTGCCTTCAGAAACAGAGTAAAACACCAGGATCTGTGTCTTCCTACAAGCAAGAGTTCATTTCTGGTAAACCCAGTGAATTTTGGGCTCAAATGACTTTACACTGTTCACGAACCCAACGTGATTCTCACTATTAACTAAAGAGCATTTATGTAAGAGGAGCTGTGGTTTGTTTCAGTTTCATAAGCAGAGTTGAACTACATATGGTCCGTATGTGCAAGAAACACAGTTCTTATTTTCTGGGCATGCTCATCGTTCATGCTGTATTGGAGATGCTGTAAAGAAGAGCTTGCTTCTTCGTTAAAACAGAGTGTGTTTCAGGGATGAAAACTCTGTTCTGAATTTCCCTTCAGAAACAGAGTTAAACTCCATGATCTGTGTCTTCAGACAAGCTAGAGTTCATTTCTGGTAAACCAAGTGAATTTTCGGCTGAAATTAGCTTACACAGTTCTAGAAACCAACGCGATTCTGACTATTAAGTAAAGAGCATTTATGTAAGAGGAGCTGTGGGTTGTATCAGTTTCATAAGCAGAGTTGAACTACATATGGTCCTTATGAGTAGGAAACACAGTTCTTTTTTTCAGCGCATGCTCATGTTTCTTGCTGTATTGGACACGCTGGTAAGAAGAGCTTGCTTCTTCCGGTAAAACAGATTATGTTTCATGGATGAGAACACTGGTCTAAATTTCCCTTCAGAACCGGAATTAAACGCCAGGATCTGTGTCTTCTTACAAGCTAGCATTCATTTCTGGTAAATAAAGGGAATTTTGGGCTCAAATTATTTTACACAGTTCAAAATCCATTGCGATTCTCACTATTAACTAAAGAGCATTTATGTAAGAGTAGCGGTGGTCTGTGTCAGTTTTGTAAGCAGAGTTGAACTGCATTTGGTCTGTTTGATTAGGAAACATAGTTCTTTTTTTCTGGGCATTCTCATGGTTCTTGCTGTTTTGGATTCGCTGGAAAGAAGTGGATGCTTCTAGCGTTAAAACAACATGTGTTTCATGGATGAGAACACTGGTGTGAATTTACCTTCAGAAACAAAGTTAAACCACAGGATCTTTGTCTCCCTACAAGCAAGAATTCATTTCTGGTAATCCCAGTGAATTATGGGTTCAATTGATTTTTTGCAGTTCACGACCCCAACGCGATTCTCACTATTAACTAAACAGCATTTCTGTAAGAGGAGCTGTGGATTGTATCAGTTTCATGAGCAGATTCGAAATAGATATGGTCCGTATGAGTAGGAAACACAGTTTTTTTTTTTCTGGGCATGCTCATGTTTCTTGCTGTATTGGAGACGATGGAAAGGAGAGCTTGGTTCTTGCGTTAAAACAGAGTGTGTTTTATGGATTTGAACATTGGTCTGAATTTCCCTTGAGAATCGGAGTTGAACCCCAGGATCTGTGTCTTCCTACAAGCAAGAGTTCATTTCTGGTAAACTGGTGATTTTTGGGCTCAAATGATTTTACACAGTTCAAGAACCCAATGTGATTCTCACTGTTAAGTAAAGAGCATGTATTTAACAGGAGCTGTGGTTTGTAACAATTTCATGAGCAGAGTTAAACTACATATGGTCCGTATGAGTAGGAAACACAGTTCTTTTTTTCTGGACATGATTATGGTTCTTGCTGTATTGGACAAGCTGGAAAGAAGAGCTTGCTTCTTCCGTTAAAACAGAGTATGTTTCATGGATGAGAACACTGGTCTGAATTTCCATTCAGAAACAGAATTAAACCCCAGGATCTGTGTCTTCTAAAAAGCAAGAATTCATTTCTGGTAAACAAAGGGAATTTTGGGCTCAAATTGTTTTACACAGTTCAATTCCACCGCGATTCTCACTTTTAACTAAAGAGCATTTATGTAAGAGGTGCTGTGGTTTGTATCAGTTTCATATGCCGAGTTGAACTACATATGGTCCGTATGAGTAGGAAACACAGTTCTTTTTTTCTGGGCATGAATATGGTTCTTGCTGTATTGGACAAGCTGGAAAGAAGAGCTTGCTTCTTCCATTAAAACAGAGTATGTTTCATGGATGAGAACACTGGTCTGAATTTCCCTTCAGAAACGGAATTAAACCCCAGGATCTGTGTCTTCTAAAAAGGAAGAATTCATTTCTGCTAAACAAATGGAATTTTGGGCTCAAATTGTTTTACACAGTTCACAATCCACCGCGATTCTCACTTTTAACTAAAGAGCATTTATGTAAGAGGAGCTGGGGTTTGTGTCAGTTTCATAAGCAGACTTGAACTACATATGGTCCATATGAGTAGGAAACACAGTTCTTTTTTTTCAGGGCATTCTCATGCTTCTTGCTGTGTTGAACACACGGGAAAGAAGAGCTTGCTTCTTGCGTTAAAAGAGAGTGTGTTTCATTAATGAGAACACTGGTCTGAATATCCCTTCAGAAACGGAGTTAAACCCCAGAATATGTGTCTTCCTAAAAGCAAGAGTTCATTTCGGGTAAACCCAGTGAATTTTGGGCTCAAATGATTTTTAGCACTTCATGAACCCAATGCGATTCTCACTATTAACTGCAGAGCATTTATGTAAGAGGAGCTGTGGTTTGCATCAGTTTCAGAAGCAGAGTTGAATTACATATGGTCCGTATGAGTAGGAAACACAGTTCTTTCTTTCTGGGCATGCTCATGGTTCTTCCTGGATTAGAGACGCTGGAAAGAAGAGCTTGCTTCTTGGGTTAAAACTTAGTGTGTTTCAAGGATTAGAACACTGGTCAGAATTTCGCTACAGAAACGGAGTTAAACCACAGGATCTTTGTCCTCCTATAAGCACGAGGTCATTTCTGGTAGACCAAGTGAATTTTGGTCTCAAATGATTTTACACAGTTCTAGAACCCAACGCGATGATCGCTATTAACTAAAGAGCATTTATGTAACAGGAGCTGTGGTCTGTATCAGTTTCATATGCAGAGTTGAACTACATATGGTCCGAATGAGTCGGAAACTCAGGTCTGTTATTCTGGGCATTCTCATGGTTCTTGCTGTATTGGAGATGCTGGAAAGAAGAGCTTGCTTTTTGCGTGAAAACAGAATGTGTTTCATGGATGAGAACTCTGGTCTTATTTTCCCTTCAGAATCAGAGTTAAACCCCAGGATCTGTGTCTTCCTACAAGCAAGAATCATTTCTGGTAAACAAAGTGAACATTGGGCTCAAATGATTTTACACAGTTCTGGAATCCAACGCGATTCTAACTATTAACTAAAGAGCCTTTATGTAAGAGGACCTGTGGATTATATCATTTCATAAGCAGAGTTGAAGTACATATGGTCCGTATGAGTAGGAAACACAGTTCTTCTTTTTCAGGGCATGAATATGGTTCTTGCTTTATTCTACACGCTGGAAAGGAGAGCTTGCTTCTTGCGTTAAAACAGAGTATGTTTCATGGATGAGAACTATGGTCTGAATTTCCCTTCAGAATCGGAGTTAAACTACAGGATCTGTGTGTGTCTACAAGCAAGAGTTCATTTCTGGTAAATCCAGTGAATTTTGGGCTCAAATGATTTTACACAGTTTAGGAACCCAACGCGATTTTGAATATTAACTAAAGAGCATTTATGTAAGAGGAGCTTTGGATTGTATCAGTTTCATAAGCAGAGATGAAATACATATGGTCTGTATGAGTGGGAAACACAGTTCTTCTTCAGGGCATGAATATGTTTCTTGGTGTATTAGACATGCTGGAAAGAAGAGCTTGCTTCTTGCGTTAAAACAGTGTGTTTCATGGATGAGAACTCTGGTCTGAATTACCCGTCAGAAACGGAGTTAATCCCCACGGTCTGTGTCTTCCTACAAGCAAGAGTTCATTTCTGGTAAACCCAGTGAATTTTGGGCTCAAATGATTTTTAGCACTTCACGACCGAACGCGATTCTCACTATTACCTAAGGAGCATTTATGTAAGTATAGCTGTGGTTTGTATCAGATTCATAAGCAGAGTTGAACTACATATTGTCCGTATGAATTGGAAACACAGATCTTTTCTTCAGGGCATGCTTATTGTACTTGCTGTTTTGGAGATGCTGGAAAGAAGAGCTATCTTCTTGTGTTAAAACTGAGTCTGTTTCATGGATGAGAACTCTGGTCTGAATTACCCGTCAGAAACGGAGTTAATCCCCAAGATCTGTGTCTTCCTACAAGCAAGTGTTCATTTCTTGTTAACCCAGTGAATTTTGGGCTCAAATGATTTTTAGTAGTTCAACAACCCAACCTGATTCTCACTATTAACTAAAGAGCATTTGCCGCAGACCACCCAGAGGGAGACCACCACTGTGGGAGAACAAGGGAGAAGGCTCAAGGAGAAGTCAGGAATCGGCGAGGAGAATGACAGACAGACACATATGTTGATGTGCTGCTGCAATTTTACTTCTGTATAGGCAATGCTTATATACTTTTACAATCAAGGAACTTGGCAGGGGATTACATCAGACCATTATTTTTTACAAATACTCAGAATCAGCTAGAAACAATAACAAGAGACATCCATATCTATTTTTGTGTATCACTTCCGCAGTAGGAGTTCACTGTGGCTATTGTCTGAGGGCATGATCTCAGAATTTTGTGAAATCTGCTTGTGCCAGTGACTACATCTGTGGGGAGCCAAACTCTTGCCAGTCTGGGTTATATTTTACTATCATATGCCCATTTGCTTTCCAAGCAATTTTTCCCCTCATAATTTACCCATCTATTCCCAACTTCAGCATAACTTCCTGTGTATGGGAGCGGCTCTAGGTAACTTCCACTTTCGCGGGTCCTCCTAGGGGCTGTCCACCAGCTCCCTGCTAAAAGGTACTGTGTATACCCCCCGGGAAGTGTGTGTTGGGCAATTTTTCTCTAACTTTTTCTCTCTAGAAGGGTCTGTCACGCTATGTTTAATCCCTGGTAACATTTTTATTTTTTACTTTCATTTTTAGGCTCTCTGGCTGTTTCTGACAAGAGCTCGCGCTGCTCTACTCTAAACAGGAACGACCCCAGACATGTATTTGAGGAAGTCTTTTGAGCTTCCTTATACAGTGGTCTGATAAATGGAGGTGCTCCAGGTACAGGTGACCTTGGTGAGTCATGTTGGTGCCGACCTGTACTGGTCGTGTTGTTAACTGGAGAACACACAGATAAGACAAACAAAGAAAGATCATGATTAGTGCCAACAAGGACTGTCGTCAAGGCCATTTCGTTCTCCAGGGCTTGCTGGGATCCTCATGCTTCATGACGATCGCTGATTATGGGGGACCCGCTTGAGGCCATGCTCCAGGAAACTCTAACCTCAACCCTTCAGCTGCGGGGCCACAGCGCAGCGGCATAATTGCTACAGCTACACAGGTGTCACAGCTGTGGGAGTAGCAAGCATTTATGTAAGAGGAGCAGAGGTTTGTATCAGAACTGCACATGATCTGTATGAGTAGGAAACACAGTTCTTTTTTTCTGAGCATTCTCATGGTTCTTGCTCTATTGGAGACTCTAGAAAGAAGAGGATGCTTCTTCTGTTAAAACACCATGAATTTCATGGATGAGAATACTGGTCTGAATATCCCTTCAGAAATGGAGTTAAACCCCAGAATCTGTGTCTTCGTACAAGCAAGAGTTCATTTCTGGTAAACAAAGAGAATTTGGGGCTTCATATATTGGAGAAGCTGGAAAAAAGAGGATGCTTCTTGCGTTAAAACAGCATGAGTTTCATGGAGGAGGACAGTGGTCTGAATTTACCATCAGAAACAGAGTTCAACCCCATGGTCTGTTTCTTCCTACAAGCAAGAGTTCTTTTCTGGTAAACAAAGAGAATTTTGGGCTCAAATTATTTTACAAAGTTCTAGAACCAACACGATTCTCACTATTAACTAAAGAGCATTTATGTAAGTGGAGCTGTAGTTTGTATCAGTTTCATAAGCAGAGTTGAAATAAATATGTTCTTTTTTTCTGAGCATTCTCATGGTTCTTGCTCTATTGGAGACTCTGGAAAGAAGAGGATGCTTTTTGTGTTAAAACACCATGAATTTCATGGATGAGAATACTGGTCTGAATTTCCCTTCAGAAACGGACTTTAACCCCAGGATCTGTGTCTTCCTACAATCAAGAGTTCATGTCTGGTAAACCCAGTGAATTTTGGGCTCAAATGATTTTACACAATCCTCCAACCCAACGCGATTCTCACCATTAACTAAAGAGCCTTTTTGTAAGAGGAGCTGTGGTTTGTATCAGTTTCATAAGGAGAGTTGAACTACATATGGTGCATATGAGTAAGAAACACAGGCATTTTTTTTGGGGGCATGAACATGGTTCTTGCTATATTTGAGACCCTGGAAAGAAGAGCTTGCTTCTTGCATTAAAACAGAGTGTGTTTCATGGATGAGAACACTGGTCTGAATTTCCCTTCAGAAACGGAGTTAAACCCCAGGATCTGTGTCTTCCTACAAGCAAGAGTTTATTTCTGGTAAACCCAGTGAATTTTGGGCTCTAATGATTTTACACAGTTCAGAAACCCATCGCGATTGTCACTATTAACTAAAGAGCATTTTTGTAAGGGGAGCTGTGGTTTGTATCAGTTTCATGATCAGACTTCAGCTACATATGGTCCCTATGAGTAGGAAACTCAGTTCTTTTATTGAGGGCATGCTCATTGTTCTTGCTTTATTGGAGACACTGGAAAGAAGAGCTTGCTTCTTGTGTTAAAATAGAGTGTGTTTCATGGAAGAGAACTCTGGTCTGAATTTCCTGTCTGAAACGGAGTTAAACCCCAGGGTCTGTGTCTTCCTACAAGCAAGAATTCATTTCTGCGAAACCAAGTGAATTTTGGGTTCAAATGATTTTACAGATTTCTAGAACTAACACGATTCTCACTATTCACTAAAGAGCATTTATGTAAGTGGAGCTGCGTTTTGTATCTGTTTCATAAGCAGAGTTGAACTACATATGGTCCATATGAGTAGGAAACACAGTTCTTTTTTTGAGGTCATGCTCATGGAACTTGCTGAATTGAAGACCCTGGAAATAAGAGCTTGCTTCTTGCGATAAAACAGAGTGTGTTTCATGGCTGTGATCACTGGTCTGAATTTCCCTTCAGAAACGTATTTAAAACCCCAGAATCTCTGTCTTCCTACAAGCTAGAGTTCTTTTCTGGTAAACCCAGTTAATTTTGGGCTCAAATGATTTTACACAGTTCAGAAACCCATCGCGATTCTCACTATTAACTAAAGAGCATTTATGTAAGAGGAGCTTTGGTTTGTATCAGTTTCATAATCAGACTTCAGCTACATATGGTCCCTATGAGTAGCAAACTCAGTTCTTTTATTGAGGGCATGCTCATTGTTCTTGCTTTATTGGAGACACTGGAAAGAAGAGCTTGCTTCTTGTGTTAAAATAGAGTGTGTTTCATGGAAGAGAACTCTGGTCTGAATTTCCTGTCTGAAACGGAGTTAAACCCCAGGGTCTGTGTCTTCCTACAAGCAAGAATTCATTTCTGGGAAACCAAGTGAATTTTGGGTTCAAATGATTTTACAGATTTCTAGAACTAACATGATTCTCACTATTCACTAAAGAGCATTTATGTAAGTGGAGCTGCGTTTTGTATCTGTTTCATAAGCAGAGTTGAACTACATATGGTCCATATGAGTAGGAAACACAGTTCTTTTTTTGAGGTCATGCTCATGGAACTTGCTGAATTGAAGACCCTGGAAATAAGAGCTTGCTTCTTGCGATAAAACAGAGTGTGTTTCATGGCTGAGATCACTGGTCTGAATTTCCCTTCAGAAACGTATTTAAAACCCCAGGATCTCTGTCTTCCTACAAGCTAGAGTTCTTTTCTGGTAAACCCAGTTAATTTTGGGCTCAAATGATTTTACACAGTTCAGAAACCCATCGCGATTCTCACTATTAACTAAAGAGCATTTATGTAAGAGGAGCTTTGGTTTGTATCAGTTTCATAAGCAGAGTTGAACTGAATATAATCCGTATAAGTAGGAAACACAGTACTTTTTTTCTGGGCATTCTCATGGTTCCTGCTGTATTGGAGACTCTGGAAAGAAGAGGATGCTTCTTGTGTTAAAACAACATGAGTTTCATGGATGAGAACACTGGTCTGAATTTCCCTTTAGAAATGGAGTTAAACCCTAGTATCTGAGTCTTCCTACATGCAAGAGTTCTTTTCGGGTAAACACAGTAAATATTGGGCTCAAATGATTTTACACAGTTCACAAACACATCGCGATTCTCACTATTAACTAAAGAGCATTTATGTAAGAGGAGCTGTGGTTTTTATCAGTTAAATAAGCAGAGTTAATGTCCTTATGGTCCGTATGAGTAGGAAACACAGTTCTTTTTTTCTGTGCATGCTCATGGTTCTTGCTGTATTTGAGACCCTGGACAGAAGGGGATGCTTCTTGCGATAAAACAGCATGAGTTTCATGGATGAGAACACTGGTCTGAATTTTCCTTCAGAAACAGAGTTAAACCACAGGTTCTGTGTCTTCCTACAACGAAGAGTTCATTTCTGGT
This sequence comes from Onychomys leucogaster, assembly GCA_949786385.1. Taxonomy (NCBI): domain Eukaryota; kingdom Metazoa; phylum Chordata; class Mammalia; order Rodentia; family Cricetidae; genus Onychomys; species Onychomys leucogaster. Next base: position 175,116 of record CATKUP010000301.1, on the reverse strand, counting down.
AAACCAAGTGAATTTTGGACTCAAATGATTATACACAGTTCAAAAACCCAATGTGATTCTCACTATTAACTACAGAGCATTTATGTAAGTGGAGCTGTGGTTTGTATCAGTTTCATAAGCAGAGTTGAACTACATATGATCCATTTGTGTAGGAAACACAGTTCTTTTTTTCCGGGCATGTAAATGGTTTTTGCTGTATTGGATACGCTGGAAAGAAGAGCTTGCTTCTTGCCTTAAAACAGAATGTGATTCATGGATGAGAACAGTGTCTGAATTTGCCTTCAGAAACAGAGTTAAACCACAGGATCTGTGTCTTCCTACAAGCAAGAGTTCATTTCTGTTCAAGAAAGCGAAATTTTGGCTCAAATGATTTTACACAGTTCTCGAACCCAACGCGATTCTCACTATTAACTAAAGAGCCTTTATGTAAGTGGAGCTGTGGTTTGTATCAGTTTCATAAGCAGTGTTGAACTCGATATGGTCCGTATGAGTAGGAAACACAGTTCTTTTTTTCTGGGCATGCTCATGGTTTTTGTAGTATTGGATATTCAGGAAAGAAATTAATGCTTCTTGCATTAAAACAGAGTGTGTTTCATGGATGAGAAAACTGGTCTGAATTTCCCATCAGAAACAGAGTTAAACAGCAGGATCTGTGTCTTCCTACAAGCAAGAGTTCATTTTTGGCAAACCAAGTGATTTTTCGGCCTAAATGATTTTACACAGTTTCGAACCCAACGCGATTCTCACTATTACGTAAAGAGCATTTATGTAAGATGAGCTGTGGTTTGTGTAAGTTTCATAAGCAGAGTTGAACTACATATAGTCCGTATTAGTAGGAAACACAGTTCTTTTTTTCTGGGCATTCTCATGGTTCTTGCTATATTTGAGACCCTGGAAAGAAGCGCTTGCTTCTTGCATGAAAACAGAGTGTTTTTCCTGGGATGAGAACATTGGTTTAAATTTCCCTTCAGTACCGGAGCTCAACCCCAGGATATGTGGCTTCCTATAATCAAGAGTTCTTTTCTTGTAAACCAAGTGAATTTTGGGCTCAAATGATTTTACACAGTTCTTGACCCTAACGTGATTCTCACCATTAACTAAAGAGCCTTTTTGTAAGAGAGCTGTGGTTTGTATCAGTTTCATAAGCAGAGTTGAACTACATATGGTCCGTATGAGTAAGAAACACAGGCATTTTTTTCTGGGCATGAACATGGTTCTTGCTGTATTTGAGACCCCGGAAAGAAGAGCTTGCTTCTTGCGTTAAAACAGAGTGTGTTTCATGGATGAGAACACTGGTCTGAATTTCCCTTCAGAAACGGAGTTAAACCCCAGGATCTGTGTCGTCCTACAAGCAAGAGTTCATTTCTGGTAAACCAAGTACTTTTTGGGCTCAAATGATTTTACACATTTCTCGAACCCAACGCGATTCTCACTATTAACTAGAGAGCCTTTATGTAAGAGCAGCAGTGGTTTGTATCAGTTTCTAAGCAGAATTGATCTACATATGGTCCCTATGAGTAGGAAACACAGTTCTTTTTTTTCTGGGCATGAACTTGGTCTTGCTGTATTGGAGACGCTTGAAGGAATGCTTGCTTCTTGCGTTAAAACAGAGTGTTTCATGGATGAGAACACTGGTCTGAATGTCCCTTCAGAAATGGAGTTAAACTCGAGGATATGTGTCTTCCTACAAGCAAGAGTGCATTTCTGGTAAACTCAGGGCATTTTGGGATCAAATGATTTTACACAGTTCTAGAACCAACGCTATTCTCACTATTAACTAAAGAGCATTTATGTGGGAGGAGCTGTGGTTTGTATCAGTTTCATAAGCAGAGTTGAACTACATATGGTCCTTTTGAGTAGGAAACACAGGTCTTTATTTTCTGGGCATGAACATGGTTCTTGCTGTTTTGGTGATCCTGGAATGAAGAGCTTGCTTTTTGCGTTAAAACAGAGTGTGAATCATGGATTGGAACTCTGGTCTCAATTCCTCTTCAGAATCAAAGTTAAACCCCAGATCTGTGTCTTCCTACAAGCAAGAGTTAATTTCTGGTAAACCAAGTGAATTTTGGGCTCAAATGATTTTACAAAGTTCAGAAACCCATCACGATTCTCACTATTATCTAAACAGCATTTATGTAAGTGGAGCTGTGGTTTGTATCAGTTTCTTAAGCATAGTTGAACTGCATATGATCTGTATAAGTAGGAAACACAGTTCTTTTTTCTCAGCATTCTCATGGTTCTTGCTGTATTGGAGACCCTGGAAAGAAGGGGATGCTTCTTGAATTAAAACAGCATGAGTTTCATAGATGAGAACACTGGTCAGAATTTTCCTTCAGAAACAGAGTTAAACCACAGGTTCTGTGTCTTACCACAATGAAGAGTTCATTTCTGGTAAACCAAGTGAATTTTGGACTCAAATGATTATACACAGTTCAAAAATCCAATGTGATTCTCACTATTAACTACAGAGCCTTTATGTAAGTGGAGCTGTGGGTTGTATCAGTTTCATAAGCAGAGATGAACTACATATAGTCCATATGTGTAGCAAACACAGGTCTTTCTTTCTGGGCATGCTCATGGTTTTTGCTGTATTGGAAACGCTGGAAAGAAGAGCTTGCTCCTTGCCTTAAAACAGAATGTGATTCATGGATGAGAACACTGGTCTGAATTTCCCTTCAGAAACAGAGTTAAACCCCAGGATTTGTGACTTTCTACATGCAAGTGTTCATTTCTGGTAAACCAAGTGAATTTTGGGCTAAAATGATTTTAGACAGTTCTCGATGCCAACATGATTCTCACTATTAACTAAAGAGCCTTTATGTAAGAGGAGCTGTGGTTTGTATCAGTTTTATAAGCAGTGTTGAACTCCATATGGTCCGTATGAGTAGGAAACACAGTTCTTTTTTTCTGGGCATGCTCATGGTTTTTGTTGTATTGGAGACTCTGGAAAGAAGAGCTTGCTCCATTAAAAGAGAGTGTATTTCATGGATGAGAAAACTGGTCTGAATTTCCCATCAGAAACAGAGTTAAACCCCAGGATCTGTGTCTTCCTACAAGCAAGAGTTCGTTTCTGATAAACAAAGTGAAATTAGGGCTCAAATGATTTTACACAATTCAGAATCCCATCACAATTCTCACTATAAACTAATGAGCATTTATGTAAGAGGAGCTGTGATTTGTATCAGTTTCATAAGCAGTGTTGAACTACATATGTACTGTATCAGTAGGAAACACAGTTCTTTTTTTCAGAGCATGCTCATGGTACTTGCTGTATTGGAGACTCTGGAAAGAAGAGCTTGCTTCTTGCGTTAAAAGAGAGTGGGTTTCATGGATGAGAACACTGGTCTGAATTTCCCTTCAGAAATGGAGTTAAACCCCAGGATCTGGGTCTTCCTACAAGCATGAGTTCGTTTCTGGTAATCCCAGTGTATTTAGGGCTCAAATGATTTTACACAGTTCTCAAACCAACGCGATTCTCACTCTTAACAAAAGAGCATTTATGTAAGAGGAGCTGTGGTTTGTATCAGATTCATAAGCAGAGTAGATCTACATCTGGTCTCTATGAGTAGGAAACACAATTCATTTTTTTAGGGCATGCTCATAGTTCTTGCTGTATTGGAGACGCTGGAAAGAAGAGCTTGCTTCTTGCATTAAAACAGAGTGTGTTTCATGGATGAGAACACTGGTCTGAATTTTCCTTCAGAAATGCAGTTAAACCCCAGGATCTGGGTCTTCTTACAAGCAAGAGTTCATTTCTGGTAAACCCAGTGAATTTAGGGCTCAAATGATTTTACACAGTTCTCGAACCAAACGCGATTCTCACTTTTATTTGAAGAGCATTTATGAAAGAGGAGCTGTGGTTTGTATCACTTTCATAAGCAGAGTAGATCTACATATCGTCCCTATGAGGAGGAAACACAGTTCTTTTTTTCTAGGCATGCTCCAGGGACTTGCTGTATTGGAGACGGTGGAAAGAAGACCTTGCTTCTTGCGTTAAATCAGAGTGTGTTTCATGGATGAGAACACTGGTATGAATTTCTCTTCAGAAACAGAGTTAAACCCCATTTTGTGTGTCTTCCTACAAGCAAGAGTTCATTTCTGGTAAACCAAGTGAATTTTGGGATCAAATTATTTTACACAGTTCTAGAACCAACGCGAATCTAACTATTAACTAAAAAGAATTTGTGAGGTGGAGCTGTGGTTTGTATCTGTTTCATAAGCAGAGTTGACCTACATATAGTCCGTATGAGTAGGAAACACATTTCCTTTTTTCAGGGAATGCTCATCGTTCTTGCTGTATTCGAGACCCTGGAAAGAAGAGTTGACTTCTTTCTTGAAAACAGAGTGTGTTTCTGGAATGAGAACTCTGGTCTGAATTTCCCTTCAGAAACGAAGTTAAACCCCAGGATCTGTATCTTTCTACAAGCAAGAGTTTATTTCTGGTAATCCCATTGAAATATGGGCTCAACTGATTTTTAGCAGTTCAGGAACACAACTCAATTCTCACTATTAACTAAAGAGGAATTTACGTAAGAGGAGCTGTGGTATGTATCATTTAAATAAGCAGAGTTGAACTACATGTGGTCCGTATGAGTAGGAAACACAGGTCTTTTTTTCTGGGCATGAACATGTTCCTGCTGTTTTGGAGACGCTGGAAAGAAGAGCTTGCTTCTTGCGTTAAAACAGAGTGAGTTTCATGGATGAGAACTCTGGTCTGAATTTCCCTTATGAAATAGAGTTAAATACCAGGATATGTGTCGTCCTACAAGGAAGAGTTCATTTCTGGTATACCAAGATATTTTTGGACTCAAATGATTTTACACAGTTCAAGAACCCAAAGCGATTCTCACTATTACCTAAAGAGCATTTATGTAAGTGGAGTTGTGTTTTGTACCAGTTTCATAAGAAGTGTTGAACTACATATGTTCTGTATGATTAGGAAACACAGTTCTTTATTTCAGGGCATGCCCATGGTACTTGCTGTATTGGAAAAGCTTGAAAGAAGAGCTTGCTTCTTGCTTTAATACAGAGTGTGTTTCATGGATGATAACACAGGTTTGAATTTCCCTGCAGAAACGGAGTTAAACCCCAGGATCGGGGTCTTCCTATAAGCAAGAGTTCATTTCTTGTAAACGAAGTGAAATTTGGGCTCAAATGATTTTACACAGTTCACGAACCCAAAGCAATTCTCACTTTTAACTTAAGAGCATTTATGTAAGAGGAGCTGTGGTTTGTATCAGTTTCATAAGCAGTGTTGATCTACATATGGTCCATATGAGTAGGAAACACAGTTCATTTTTTCTAGCCATGCTCCTGGTACTTGCTGTATTAACAGAGTTAAACCCCAGTATCTGTGTCTTACTACAAGCAAGAGATCATTTCTGGTAAACCCAGTGAATTTTGGGCTCAAATGATTTTTAGCAGTTCAGCAACCCAACACGATTCTCATTATTAACTAAAGAGAATTTACGTAAGAGGAGCTGTGGTTTGTATCTATTAAATTAGCAGAGTTGAACTACATATGGTCCGTATGAGTAGGAAACACGGGTCTTTATTTCTGGGCATGAACATGGTTCTTGCTGTATTGGAGACCCTGGAAAGAAGAGCTTGCTTCTTGCGTTAAAACAGAGATTGTTTTTTGGATGAGAACTCTGGTCTGTATTTCCCTTCAGAGACGGAGTTAACCCCAGGATCTGGGTCTCCTACAAGCAAGAGTTAATTTCTGGTAAACCCAGTGAATTTTGGCCTCAAATGATTTTACACAGTTCTCGAACCCAACGTGATCCTCATTATGAACTAAGGAGCATTTATGTAAGAGGAGCTGTGGTTTGTATCAGTTTCATATGCAGCGTTCAACTACATGTAGTCCGCATGAGTAGGAAACACAGTTCTTTTTTTCTGTGCATTCTAATTTTTCTTGCTGTATTTGAGACCCTGGAAAGAAGACTATGCTTCTTGCTTGAAAACAGAGTGTGTTTCAGGGATGAGAACTCTGGTCTGAATTTTCCTGCAGCAACGGAGTTAAACCCCAGGATCTGTGTCTTCCTACAATCAAGAGTTCATTTCTGGATAACCCAGTGAATTTTGGGCTAAAATGTTTATTCGCAGTTCACGAACCCAACGCGATTCTCACTGTTCACTAAAGAGCATTTATGTAAGAGTAGCTGTGGTTTGTATCAGTTTCATAGGCAGAGTTGAACTACATATGGTCTGTAGGAGTAGGAAACACAGTTCTTTCTTTCAGGGCATGCTCATGGCTATTGCTGTAATAAAGACTCTGGAAATAAGAGCTTGCTTCTTGCGTTATAACAGAGTGTGTTTAAAGGGATGATAACTCTGGTCTGAATTTGCCTTCAGAATAGAAGTTAAACCCCAGGATCAGTGTCTTCCTACAAGCAAGAGTTCAATTCTGGTAAACCCAATGAATTTTGGGCTCAAATGATTTTTCGCAGTTCACAAATCCAACATGATTCTCGCTATTAACTAAAGAGCATTTATGAAAGAGGAGCCGTGGTTTGTATCAGTTTCATAAGCAGAGTTGGACTACATATGGTCCGTATGAGTAGGAAACACAGTTCTTTTTTTCATGGCATGATCATGGTACTTGCTGTATTTTTGAATCTGTAAAGAAGAGCTTGCTTCTTCCGCTATAACAGAGTGTGTTTCAGGGATGAGATCTCTGGTCTGAATTTCCTTTCAGAAGCGGATTTAAACCCCAGGATCTGTGTCTTCCTACAAGCAAGAGTTGATTTCTAGTAAACCCAGTGAATTTTGGGCCGAAAAGATTTTTCACAATTCACGATCCCAACATGATTCTCACTATTAACTAAAGTGCCTTTATGTAAGAGGAGCCGTGGTTTGTATTAGTTTCATAAGCAGAGATTAACTACATATGGTCCGTATGAGTAGGAAACACAGTTCTTTTTTTCAGGGCATGCTCATGGTTCTTGCTGTATTAAACACTCTGGAAAGAGGAGCTTGCTTCTTGCATTATAACAGAGTGTGTTTCAGGGATGAGAACTCTGGTCTGAATTTGGATTCAGAAACGGAGTTAAACCCCAGGATCTGTGTCTTCTTACAAGCGAGAGTTCATTTCTGGTAAACCCTGTGAATTTTGTGCTCAAATGATTTTTCACAGTTCAGGAACCCAACGCTATTCTCACTATTAACCAAAGAGCATTTATGTAAGAGGAGGTGTGGTCTGTATCAGTTTCATAAGCAGAGTTGAACTACATATTTTCCGTATGAATAGGAAACACAGTTCATTTTTTCAGGCCATGCTCATGGCTCTTGCTGTATTATAGACTCTTGAAAGAAGATCTTCCTTCTTCCTTTAAACAGTGTGTGTTTCAGGGATGAGAAATCTGGTCTGAATTTTCCTGCAGCAACGGAGTTAAACCCCAGGATCTGTGTCTTCCTACAAGCAAGAGTTCCTTTCTGGTAAAACCAGTTAATTTTGGGCTCAAATGATTTTTCGCCGTTCACGAACCCTATGCTATTCTCACTATTAACTAAAGAGGATTTATGTAAGAGGAGCTGTGGTTTGTATCAGTTTCATAAGCAGAGTGGAACTACAGATGGTCTGTATGAGTAGGAAACACAGTTCTTTTATTCTGGGCATGCTCATGTTTCTTACTATATTGGAGGCGCTGTAAAGAAGAGGATAATTCTTTCCTTAAAACAGAGTGTTTTTCAGGGATGAGAACTCTGGTCTGAATTTGCCTTCAGAAACGGAGTTAAACCCCAGGAACAATGTCTTCCTATAAGTAAGAGTTCATTTCTGGTAAACCCAGTGAATTTTGGGCTCAAATGCCTTTTCGCAGTTCACAAATCCAACATTATTCTCACTATTAACTAAAGAGCATTTATGAAAGAGGAGCTGTGGTTTGTATCAGTTTCATAAGCAGAGTTGAACTACATATGGTCTGTATGAGTAGCAAACACAGGTCTTTTTTTCTGGGCAATCTCATGTTTCTTACTATATTGGAGACGCTGGAAAGAAGAGGATGATTCTTGCCTTAAAACAGAGTGTGTTACAGGGATCAGAACTCTTGTCTGAATTTCCCTACAGAAATGGTTTTAAACCCCAGGATCAGTGTCTTCCTACAAGCAAGAGTTCATTTCTAGTAAACCCAGTGAATTTTGGGCTCAAATGATTTTTCACAGTTCACAAACCCTACGCTATTCTCATTATTAACTAAAGAGGATTTATGAAAGAGGAGCTGTGGTTTGTATCAGTTTCATAAGCAGAGTTGAACTACATATGGTCTGTATTAGCGGAAACACGATCCTTTTTTTCTGGGCATTCTCATGTTTCTTACTATATTACAGACCCTGGAAAGAAGAGGATGATTCTTGTTTTAAAACACAGTGTTTTTAAAGGGATGAGAACTCTGGTCTAAATTTGCCTTCATAAACGGTGTTAAACCATAGCATCAGGGTCTTCCTAAAAGCAAGAGTTCAATTCTGGTAAAATCAGTGAGTTTTGGGCTCAAATGTTTTTTCGCAGTTCATGAACCCAACGATATTCTCACTATTAACTAAAGAGCATTTATGTAAGAAGAGCTTTGGTTTGTATCAGTTTCATAAGAAGAATTGAAGTACATATGGTCCGTATGAGTAGGAAACACAGTTCTTTTTTTCAAGGCATGCTCATGGTTCTTGCTGTATTTTCGAATGTGGAAAGAAGAGCTTCCTTCTTGTGTTAAAACATAGTGTGTTTCAAGGATGAGTACTCTGGTCTTAATTTCCCTTCAGAATCAGAGTTAAACCTCAGGAACTGTGTCTTCCTACAAGCAATAGTTCATTTCTGGTAAGCCAAGTGAATTTTGGGGTCAAATGATTTTACACAGTTCAAAAACCCAATGTGATTCTCACTATTAACTAAAGAGCATTTATTTAAGAGGGGCTGTGGTTTATATCAGTTTCATAAGCAGAGTTCATCTGCATATGGTCTGTCTGAGTAGGAAACAGTTCTTTTTTGCGGTCATGCTCAAGGTTCTTGCTGTATTGGAGATGCTGGAAAGAAGAGCTTGCTTCTTGAATTAAAACAGAGTGTGGTTCATGGAGGACAACTCTGGTCTGAATTTCCCTTCATAAAAGGAGTTAAACCCCAGGATCTGTGTCTTCCTACAAGCAAGAGTTCATTTATGGTAAATCCAGTGAATTTTGGGCTCAAAAGATTTTTCGTAGTTCATGAACCCAACGCGATTCTCACGATTAACTAATGAGCATTCATATAAGAGTATCTTTGGTTTGTATCAGTTTCATAAGCAGAATTGAACTAGATATGGTCCGTATGAGTTGGAAACACAGTTCTTTTTTTCAAGGCATGCTCATGGTTCTTACTGTATTTTACACTCTGGAAAGAAGAGCTTGCTTCTTGAATTAAAACAGAGTGTGTTTCAGGGATGAGAACTCTGGTTTGAATTTCGCTTCATAAACGGAGTTTAACCCCAGGATCTGTGTCTTCTACAAGCAAGAGTTCATTTCTGGTAAACCAAGTTAATTTTGGGCTCACATTGTTTTACACAGTTCTAGAACCCAACGCGATTATCACTATTGACTAAAGAGCGTTTATGTAAGAGGAGCTGTGGTCTGTATCAGTTTCATGAGGAGAGTTGAAATACATATAGTACTTATGAGTCGGCAACACAGTTCTTTTTTTCTGGGAATGCTCATGGTTCTTGCTGTATTGGAGAATCAGGAAAGAAGAGCTTCCTTCTTGCGTTAAATCAGAGTCTGTTTAAGGGATGAGAACTCTAGTCTCAATTTCCCTTCAGAAACGGAGTTAAACCCCAGGATCTGTGTCGTCCTACAAGTAAGATTTCATTTATGGTAAACTCAGTGAATTTTGGGCTCAAATGTTTTCCGCAGTTCACAAACCTAATGCGATTCTCACTATTAACAAAAGAGGATTTATGAAAGAGGAGCTGTGTTTTGTATTAGTTTCATAAGCAGAGTTGAACTATATATGGTCTGTATGAGTAGAAATCACATTTCCTTTTTTCAGGGCATGCTCATGGTTCTTACTGTATTGGAGACGCTGGAAAGAAGAGCTTCCTTATTGCGTTAAAACATAGTGTGTTTCAGTTATGAGAACTCTGGTCTGAATTTCCCTTCAGAACGGAGTTAAACCCCTGGATCTGTGTCTTCCTACAAGAAAGGGTTCATTTCTGGTTAGCCCCATGAATTTGGGGCTCTAATGATTTTTTGCAGTTCACGAACCCAACGTGATTCTCACTAAAACTAAAGAGCATTTATGTAAGAGGAGCTGTGGTTTGTATAGTTTCATAAGCAGAGTTGAACTACATATGGTCCGTATGAATAGGAAACACAGTTCTTTTTCTCTGGGCATGCTCATGGTTCTTGCTGTATTGAAGACGCTGGGAGGAAGAGCTTGCTTCTTGCGTGAAAACAGAGTGTGTTTCATGGATGAGAACACTGGTCTGAATTTACCTTCAGAATCAGAGTTAAGACCCAGGAACTGTGTCTTCTTAAAAGCAAGAGTTCATTTCTGGTAAACCAAGTGAATTTTGGGGTCAAATGATTTTACACAGTTCAAAAACCCAATGCGATTCTCACTATTAACTATAGAGCATTTGTTTAAGAGGAGCTGTGGTTTGTATCAGTTTCATAAGCAGAGTTGATCTACATATGGTCTGTTTGATTAGGAAACAGTTCTTTTTTGCTTGCATGCTAATGGTTCTTGTTGTATTGGAGACGCTGGAAAGAAGAGCTTGCTTCTTGCATTAAAACAGAGTGTTTTTCAAGGATGAGAATTCTGGTCTGAATTTCCCATCAGAAAAGGAGTTAAACCCCAGGATCTGTGTCTTCTACAAGCAAGAGTTCATTTCTGGGAAACCAAGAGAATTTTGAGCCCAAATGATTTACACTGTTCTAGAACTCAACGCGATTATCACTATTAACGAAAGAGCATTTATGTAAGAGGAGCTGTGGTCTGTATCAGTTTCTTAACCAGATTTGAACTACATATGGTCCGTATGAGTAGGAAACACAGTTCCTTTTTTCTGGGCATGCTCATGGATCTTACTGTATTGGAGATGCTGGAAAGAAGAGGATGATTCTTGCTTTAAAACAGAGTGTTCTTCAGGGATGAGAACTCTGGTCTGAATTTGCCTTCAGAAACGGAGTTAAAGCACAGGATCAGTGTCTTCCTAATAGTAAGAGTTCATTTCTGGTAAACCCAGTGAATTTTGGGCTCAAATGATTTTTCACAGGTCATGAACACAACACGATTCTCACTATTGACTAAACAGCATTTATGTTAGAGGAGCTTTGGTTTGTAATAGTTTCATAAGCAGAAGTGAACTACATATGGTCCGTATGAGTAGGAAACACAGTTCTTTTTGGGGGTATGCTCATGGTTCTTGCTGTATTGCAGTCTCAGGAAAGAAGAGCTTGCTTCTTGCGTGAAATGAGAGTGTGTTTCAGGGATGAGAACTCTGGTCTGAATTTCCCTTCAGAAACGGAGTTAAACCCCAGGAACCTTGTCTTCATACAAGCAAGAGTTCATTTCTGGTAAGCCAAGTGAATTTTGGTGTCAAATGATTTTACACAGTTCAAAACCCAATGCGATTCTCACTATTAAATAAAGAGCATTTATTTAAGAGTTGCTGTGGTTTGTATCTGTTTCATAAGCAGAGTTCATCTACATATGGTCTGTCTGAGTAGGAAACCTTTCATTTTTGAGGGCATGCTCAGGGTTCTTGCTGTATTGGAGACGCTGGAAAGAAGAGCTTGCTTCTTGCAGTAAAACAGAGTGTGTTTCATGGATGAGAACTATCGTCTGATTTTCCCCTCTGAAACGGAGTTAATTCCCAGGAACTGTGTCTTCTATAAGCAAGAGTTCATTTCTGGTAAACCAAGTGAATTTTGAGCACAAATGATTTACACAGTTCTAGAACCAAACGCGATTATCATATTAACTAAAGAGCTTTTATGTAAGAGGCGCTGTGTTTTGTATCAGTTTCATAAGCAGAGTTGAACTAGATATGGTCTGTATGAGTAGGAATCACATTTCTTTTTTTTTGGGCATGCTCATGGTTCTTACTGTATTGGAGACGCTGGAAAGAAGAGGATGATTCTTGCTTTAAAACAGAGTGTTTTTTAAGGGAAGAGAACTCTGCTCTGAATTTGCCTTGAGAAACTGTGTTAAACCCCAGGATCTGTGTCTTCCTACAGCAAGAGTTCATTTCTGGATAACCCAGTGAATTTGGGGCTAAAATGGTTTTTCGCAGTTCACCAACCCAACGTGATTCTCACTATTAACTAAAGAGCATTTATGTAAGAGGAGCTGTGGTTTGTATCAGTTTCATAAGCAGAGTTGAACTACATATGGTCTGTATGAGTAGGAAACACAGTTCTTTTTTTCAGGGCATGATCATGGTTCTTGCTGTATTTCTGAATCTGGAAAGAAGAGCTTGCTTCTTGCGCTATAACAGAGTGTGTTTCAGGGATGAGATCTCTGGTCTGAATTTCCTTGCAGAAGCGGTTTTAAACCCCAGGATCTGAGTCTTCCTACAAGCAAGAGTTCATTTCTAGTAAACCCAGTGAATTTTGTTCTTAAATGATTTTTCGCAGTTCACAAACCCTACACTATTCTCACAATTAACTAAAGAGGATTTATGAAAGAGGAGCTGTGGTTTGTATCAGTTTCATAAGCAGAGTTGAAGTACATATGGTCTGTATAGTCGGAAATACGGTCTTTTTTCTGGGCATTCTCATGTTTCTTACTATATTGGAGACCCTGGAAAGAATAGGATTATTCTTGCCTTAAAACAGAGTGTTTTTCAGGGATGAGATCTCTGGTCTGAATTTGCATTCAGAAACGGAGTTAAACCCCAGGATATGTGTCTTCTAACAAGCGAGAGTTCATTTCTGGTAAACCCTGTGAATTTTGTGCTCAAATGATTATTCGCAGTTCTGGAACCCAACGCTATTCTCACTATTAACCAAAGAGCATTTATTTAAGAGGAGGTGTGGTCTGTATCAGTTTCATAAGCAGAGTTCAACTACATATGGTCCATATGAATAGGAAACACAGTTCTTTTTTTCAGGCCATGCTCATGGCTCTTGCTGTATTATAGACTCTTGAAAGAAGACCTTCCTTCTTGCTTTAAACAGTGTGTGTTTCAGGGATGAGAAATCTGGTCTGAATTTTCCTGCAGCAACGGAGTTAAACCCCAGGATCTGTGTCTTCCTACAAGCAAGAGTTCCTTTCTGATAAAACCAGTTAATTTTGGGCTCAAATAATTTTTCGCAGTTCACGAACCCTATGCTATTCTCACTATTAACTAAAGAGGATTTATGTAAGAGGAGCTGTGGTTTGTATCCGTTTCATAAGCAGAGTGGAACTACAGATGGTCTGTATGAGTAGGAAACACAGTTCTTTTATTCTGGGCATGCTCATGTTTCTTACTATATTGGAGGCGCTGGAAAGAAGAGGATAATTCTTTCCTTAAAACAGAGTGTTTTTCCAGGGATGAGAACTCTGGTCTGAATTTGCCTTCAGAAACGGAGTTATACCCCAGGAACAATGTCTTCCTATAAGTAAGAGTTCATTTCTGGTAAACCCAGTGAATTTTGGGCTCAAATGATTTTTCGCAGTTCACAAATCCAACATGATTCTCACTATTAACTAAAGATCATTTATGAAAGAGGAGTTGTGGTTTGTATCAGTTTCATAAGCAGAGTTGCACTACATATGGTCTGTATGAGTAGGAAACACAGGTCTTTTTTTCTGGGCAATCTCATGTTTCTTACTATATTGGAGACTCTGGAAAGAAGAGGATGATTCTTGCAGTAAAACAGAGTGTGTTTCATGGATGAGAACTATCGTCTGGATTTCCCCTCTGAAACGGAGTTAATTCCCAGAATCTGTGTCTTCTATAAGCAAGAGTTCATTTCTGGTAAACCAAGTGAATTTTGAGCCCAAATGATTTACACAGTTCTATAACCCAACGCAATTATCATATTAACTAAAGAGCTTTTATGTAAGAGGAGCTGTGGTCTGTATCAGTTTCATAAGCACAGTTGAACTACATATGGTCCATATGAGTCATGAACACAGTTCTTTTTTCTGGGCATGCTCATGGTTCTTACTGTATTTTAGACTCAGGAAAGAAGAGCTTGCTTCTTGCATTAAAACAGAGTGTGTTTCAGGGATGAGAACTCTTGTCTGAAATTCCCTTCAGAAACGGAGTTTAACCCCAGGATCTGTGTCTTCTACAAGCAAGAGTTCATTTCTGGTAAACCAAGTTAGTTTTGGGCTCACATGGTTTTACACAGTTCTAGAACACAACGCGATTATCACTATTAACTAAACAGCATTTATGTAAGAGGAGCTGTGGTCTGTATCAGTTTCATGAGCAGAGTTGAAGTACATATGGTACTTATGAGTCGGCACCACAGTTCTTTTTTTCTGGGCATGCTCATGGTTCTTGCTGTATAGGAGACTCAGGAAAGAAGAGCTTCCTTCTTGCGTTAAATCAGAGTCTGTTTCAGGGATGAGAACTCTGGTCTCAATTTCCCTTAAGAAACTGTGTTAAACCCCAGGATCTGTGTCTTCCCACAGCAAGAGTTCATTTATGGTTAACTCAGTGAATTTTGGGCTCAAATGTTTTTCGCAGTTCACAAACCCAATGCGATTCTCACTATTAACAAAAAAAGGATTTATGTAAGAGGAGCTGTGTTTTGTATCAGTTTCATAATCAGAGTTGAACTGGATATGGTCTGTACGAGTAGGAATCACATTTCTTTTTTTCTGGGCATGCTCATGGTTCTTACTGTATTGGAGACGCTGGAAAGAAGAGGAAGATTCTTGCTTTAAAACAGAGTGTTTTTTAAGGGAAGAGAACTCTGGTCTAAATTTGCCTTCAAAAATGGAGTTAAACCACAGCATCAGGGTCTTCCTAAAAGCAAAAATTCAATTCTGGTAAACCCAGTCAATTTTGGGCTCAAATGTATTTTCGCACTTCATGAAGCCAACGCGATTCTAACTATTAACTAAAGAGTATTTATGTAAGAAGAGCTTTGGTTTGTATCAGTTTCATAAGCAGAATTGAAGTACATATGGTCCGTATGAGTAGGAGACACAGTTCTTTTTTTCAAGGCATGATCATGGTTCTTGCTGTATTTTCGACTCAGGAAAGAAGAGCTTCCTTATTGCGTTAAAACAGAGTGAGTTTTAGTGATGAGAACTCTGGTCTGAATTTCCCTTCAGAAACGGAGTTAAACCCCAGGATCTGTGTCTTCCTACAAGCAAGGGTTCATTTCTGTTTAACCTGGTGAATTTTGGGCTCAAATGATTTTTCGCAGTTCAGGAACCCAACGCGATTCTCACAAAAACTGAAGAGCATTAATGTAAGAGGAGTTTTGGATTGTATCAGTTTCATAAGCAGAGTTGAACTACATATGGTCCGTATGAATAGCAAACACAGTTCTTTTTCTCTGGGCATGCTCATGGTTCTTGCTTTATTGGAGACGCTGGTAGGAAGAGCTTGCTTCTTGTGTGAAAACAGAGTGTGTTTCATGGATGAGAACACTGGTCTGAATTTACCTTCATAATTGGAGTTAAGCCCCAGGAACTCTGTCTTCTTAAAAGCAAGAGTTCATTTCTAGTAAACCAAGTGAATTTTGGGGTCAAATGATTTTACACAGTTCAAAAACCCAATGCGATTATAGATATTAACTATAGAGCACTTGTTTAAGAGGAGCTGTGGTTTGTATCAGTTTCATAAGCAGAGTTGATCTAAATATGGTCTGTCAGATTAGGAAACAGTTCTTTTTGCGGGTATGCTCATGGTTCTTGCTGTATTGGAGACGCTGGAAAGAAGAGCTTGCTTCTTGCATTAAAACAAAGTGTGGTTCATGGAGGAGAACTGTGGTCTGAATTTCCCTTCAGAAAAAGAGTTAAACCCCAGGATCTGTGTCTTCCTACAAGCAATAGTTCATTTATGGTAAACTCAGTGGATTTTGGGCTCAAATGAATTTTCACAGTTCACAAACACAACGCGATTCTCACTATTAACAAAAGAGCATTTATGTAAGAGGAGCTGAAGTTGTATCAGTTTCATAAGCAGAATTGAACTACATATGGTCTGTATGAGTAGGAAACACAGTTCTTTTTTCTTTGCATGCTCAGGGTTTGTACTGTATTGGAGACGCTGGAAAGAAGACGATGATTCTTGACTTAAAACAGAGTGTTTTTCAGGGATGAGAATTCTGGTCTGAATTTGCCTTCAGAAATGGAGTAAAACCACAGGATCTGGGTCTTCCTACAAGCAGGAGTTCATTTCTGGGAAACCAAGAGCATTTTGAGCCAAAATGATTTACACAGTTCTAGAACTCAACGTGATTATCACTATTAACGAAAGAGCATTTATGTAAGAGGAGCTGTGTTCTGTATCAGTTTCATAACTAGAGTTGAACTACATATGGTCCGTATGAGTAGGAAACACAGTTCTTTTTTTCTGGGTATGCTCATGGTTCTTGCTGTATTGCAGTCTCAGGAAAGAAGAGCTTGCTTCTTGCGTGAAATCAGAGTGTGTTTCAGGGATGAGAACTCTGGTCTGAATTTCCCTTCAGAAACGGAGTTAAACCCCAGGAACTGTGTCTTCCTACAAGCAAGAGTTCATTTCTGGTAAGCCAAGTGAATTTTGGTGTCAAATGATTTTACACAGTTCAAAACCCAATGCGATTCTCACTATTAAGTAAAGAGCATTTTCTTAAGAGTTGCTGTGGTTTTGTATCAGTTTCATAAGCAGAGTTCATCTACATATGGTCTGTCTGAGTAGGAAACCTTTCATTTTTGAGGGCATGCTCAGGGTTCTTGCTGTATTGGAGACGCTGGAAAGAAGAGCTTGCTTCTTGCAGTAAAACAGGGTGTGTTTCATGGATGAGAACTATCGTCTGAATTTCCCCTCTGAAACGGGGTTAATTCCCAGGATCTGTGTCTTCTACAAGCAAGAGTTCATTTCTGGTAAACCAAGTGAATTTTGAGCTCATATGATTTACACAGTTCTAGAACCCAACGCGATGATCATATTAACTAAAGAGCTCTTATGTAAGAGGAGCTGTGGTCTGTATCAGTTTCATAAGCAGAGTTGAACTACATATGGTCCATATGAGTCTTGAACACAGTTCTTTTTTCTGGGCATGCTCATGGTTCTTACTGTATTTTAGACTCAGGAAAGAAGAGCTTGCTTCTTGCATTAAAACAGAGTGTGTTTCAGGGATGAGAACTCTTGTCTGAATTTACCTTCAGAATCGGAGTTAACCCCCAGGATCTGTGTCTTCCTACAAGCAAGAGTTCATTTCTGGTAAACCCAGGGAATATTGGGCTCAAATGATTTTACACAGTTCACGAACCCAACTCGATTCGCACTATTAAATAAGAGCATTTATGTAAGTGGAGCTGTGGTTTGTTTCAGTTTCATAAGCAGAGTTGAACTACATATCGTCCGTATGAGTAGGAAACACAGATCTTTTTTTCTGCGCAAGCTCATGGTTGTTATTGTATTGGAGACACTGGAAAGAAGAGGATTTTTCTTCCCTTATAACAGAGTGTTTTTCAGGCATGAGAACTCTGGTCTGAATTTGCCTTCAGAAACGGAGTTAAACCCCATGATCTGTGTCTTCCTACAAGCAAGAGTTCATTTGTGGTAAACCCAGTGTATTTTGGGCTCAAATGATTTTTGCAGTTCACGAACCCAACACGATTCTCACTATTAACTAAAGAGCATTTATGTAAGAGGAGTTTTGGTTTGTATCATTTTCGTAAGCAGTGCTGAATTACATATGGCCCATATGAGTAGGAAACACATTTCTTTTTTTCAGGGCATGCTTATGGTTCTTGCGGTATTTTAGACTCTGGAAAGAAGAACTTGCTTCTTGCGTTAAAACCGAGTGTGTTTCAGGGATTAGAATCTGGTCTGAATTTCCCTTCAGAAACGGAGTGAAACCCCAGGATCTGTGTCTTCCTACAAGCAAGAGTTCATTTCTGGTAAACCCAGTGAATTTTGGCCTCAAATGATTTTTTGTAGTTCACGAACCCAACTCGATTCTCACTATTAACTAAAGAGCATTTTCGTAAGAGGAGCTGTGGTTTCTATCAGTTTCAGAAGCAGAGTTGAAATACATATGGTCTGTATGAGTAGGAAACCCAGTTCTTATTTTCAGGGCATGCTCATGTTTCTGGCTGTATTTTAGACTCTGTCAAGAAGAGCTTGATTCTTGCGTTACAACAGAGTGTGTTTCATGGATGAGAACTCTGGTCTGAATTTTCCTTCAGAAAAGGCGTTAAACCCCAAGATCTTGGCCTTTTTACTGAGCATGCTCATGGTTCTTGCTGTATTGGAGCCGCTGGAAAGGAGAGCTTGCGTCTTGCGTGAAAACAGAGTGTGTTTCATGGATGAGAACACTGGTCTCAATTTCCCCTCAGAAACAGAGTTAAACCACAGGAACAGTGTCTTCCTACAAGCAAGAGTTCATTTCTGGTAAATCCAGTGAATTTTGGGCTCATACGATTATACACAGTTCACGAAACCAACGCGATTATCACTATTAACTAAAGAGCATTTACTTAAGAGGTGCTGTGGTATGTATCAGTTTCATAAGCAGAGTTGATCTACATATGGTCTGTATGGGTAGGAAACACAGTTCTTTTTTGAGCGCATTCTCATGGTTCTTGCTGTATTGGAGACCCTGGAAAGAAGAGGATGATTCTTGCCTTAAAACAGAGTGTTTTTCAGGAATGAGAACTCTGGTCTGAATTTGCCTTCAGAAACAGAGTTAAACCCCAGGATCTGTGTCTTCCTACAAGCAAGAGTTCATTTCTGGTTAACCCATTAAATTTAGGGCTGAAATGATGTTTCGCAGGTCACGAACCCAACGTGATTCTCACTATTAACTAAAGAGCATTTATGTAAGAGGAGCTGTGCTTTGTATCAGTTTCATAAGCAGAGTTGAATTACATTTGGTCCCTATGAGTAGGAAACACAGTTCTTTTTATCTGGGCATGCTCATCGTTCTTGCTGTATTGGAGACTCTGGATAGAAGAGCTTGCTTCTTGCATGAAAACAGAGTGTGCTTCATGGATGAGAACTCTGGTCTGAATTTCCCTTCAGAACCAGAATTAATCCCTAGGATCTGTGTCTTCCTACAAACAAGAGTTTATTTCTGGTAAACCCAGTGAATTTTGAACTCAAATGATTTTATGCAGTTCACGACCCAACGCGATTCTCACTATTAAGTAAAGAGCATTTATTTAAGATGTGCTGTGGTTTGTATCAGTTTCTTATCCAGAGCTGATCTACATAGGGTCTGTATGAGTAGGAAACACAGCTTACTTTTGAGGGCATGCTCATGGTTCTTGCTGTATCTGAGACGCTGGAAAGAAAGGATTGCTTCTTGCGTGAAAACAGATTGTGTTTCATGGATGAGAACACTGGTCTGAATTTCCCTACAGAATGAAAATTAAACGCCAGGATCTGTGTCTTCCTACAAGCCAGAGTTCATTTCTGGTAAAGCAAGTGAATTTTGTGCTCAAATGATTTTAGGCAGATCACGAACCCAACGTGATTCTCACTATTAACTAAAGAGGATTTCTGTAAGAGGAGCTATGTTTTGTATCAGTTTAATGAGCAGAGTTGAACTACATATAGTACTTATGAGTAGGAAACACAGTTCTTTTTTTCAGGGCATGCTCATGGTTCTTGCTGTATTTTAGACTCTGGAAAGAAGAGGTTGCTTCTTGCCTAAAATCAGAGTCTGTTTCAGGGATGAGAATTCTGGTCTGAATTTCCCTTCAGAACCGGAATTAAACCCCAGCATCTGTGTCATCCTACAAGCAAGAGTTCATTTCTGGTAAACCCAGTGAATTTTGAATTCAAATGATTTTATGCAGTTCAAGACCCAACGTGATTCTCACTATTAAGTAAAGAGCATTTATTGAAGATGTGTTGTTTTTTGTATCAGTTTCATAACCAGAGTTGATCTACATAGGGTCTGTATGAGTAGTAAACACAGTTCTTTTTTGAGGGCATGCTCATGGTTCTTGCTTTATTGGAGACGCTGGAAAGAAGATCTTGCTTCTTGCGTGAAAACAGAGTGTGTTTCAAGGATCAGAACTCTGATCTGAATTTCCCTTCAGAATCAGAGATAATCCCCAGGATCTGTGTCTTCCTACAAGAAAGAGTTCATTTCTGGTAAACCAAGTGAATTTTGGGCTCAAATGATTTTACACAATTCAAAAACCCAATGCGATTCTCACTATTAACTAAAGAGCATTTATTTAAGAGGTGCTGTGGTTTGTATCAATTTCATAAGCAGAGTTGATCCACATGTGGTCTGTATGAGTAGGAGACAGTTATTTTTCGATGGCATGCTCATGGTTCTTCATGTATCTTAGACTCTGGAAAGAAGAGCTTGCTTCTTGCGTAATTCAGAGTGTGTTTCAGGGATGAGAAATCTGGTCTGAATTTCCCTTCAGAAACGGAGTTAAACCCTAGTATCTGTGTCTTCCTACAAGCAAGAGTTCATTTTGATAATTCCAGTGAATTTTTAGCTCAAATGATTTTAGGCAGTTCATGAACCCAACGCGATTCTCACTATTAACTAAAGAGCATTTATGTAACACGAGCTGTGGTTTGTATCAGTTTCATAAGCAGAGTTGAACTACATATGGTCTGTATGAGTAGGAAACACAGTTCTTTTTTTTGTGCATGCTCATTGTTCTTACTCTATTGGAGACGCTGGAAAGAAGAGGATGTTTTTTGCCTTAAAACAGAGTTTTTGCAGCGTTGAGATCTCTGGTCTGAATTTTCCTTCAGAAACGGAGGTAAACCCCAGGATCTGTGTCTACCTAAAAGCAAGAGTTCACTTCTGGTAAACCCAGTGAATTTTGGGCTCAAATGATTTTTCGCAGTTCGTGAACCCAACGGGATTCTCACTATTTACTTAAGAGCATTTATGTAAGAGGAGCTATGGTTTGTATCAGTTTCATAAGCCGAGTTGAACTACATATAGTCCGTATGACTAGGAAACACAGTTCCTTTTTTCATGGCATGCTCATGGTTCTTCATGTATCGTAGACTCTGGAAAGAGGATCTTGCTTCTTGCGTTAAATCAGAGTGTGTTTCAGGGATGAAAACTCGGGTCTGAATTCCCCTTCAGAAACGGAGTTAAACCCTAGGATCTGTGTCTTCCTACAAGCAAGAGTTCATTTTGATAATTCCAGTGAATTTTGAGCTCAAATGATTTTAGGCAGTTCACGAACTCAACACGAATCTCACTATTAACTGAAGAAGATTTACGTAAGAGGAGCTGTGGATTTTACTAGTTTCATTAGCAGAGTTGAACTACATATGGTCTGTATGAGTTGGAAACACAGTTTTTTTTTTTTTCTGTGTATGCTCATGGTTCTTACTGTACTGGAGACACTGGAAAGAAGAGGATATTTTTTGCATTAAAACAGAGTGTTTTTCAGGGATGAGGTCTCTGGTCTGAATTTGCCTTCAGAAACGGAGGTAAACCCCAGGATCGGTGCCTTCCTACAAACAAGAGTTCATTTCTGGTAAAGCCAGTGAATTTTCAGCTCAAATGATTTTAGGCAGTTCACGAATGCAACTTGATTCTCACCATTAACTAAAGAGCATTTATGTAAGAGGAGCTGTGGATTTTATCAGTATCATAAGCAGAGTTGAACTACATATTGTCTGTATGAGTAGGAACCACAGTTCATTTTTCTGTGCATGCTCATGGTTCTTAGTGTATTGGAGACGCTGGAAAGAAGAGGATGAATTTTGCCTTAAAACAGAGTGTTTTGCAGCGATGAGATCTCTGGTCTGAATTTTCCTTCAGAAACGGAGGTAAACCCCAGGATCTGTGTCCTCCTACAAACAAGAGATCTTTTCTTGTAAACCCAGTGAATTTTGGGCTCAAATGATTTTACACAGTTCACGAGCCCAACGTGATTCTCACTACTAAGTAAAGAGCATTTATTTAAGATGTGCTGTGGTGTGTATCAGTTTCATAACCAGAGTTGATATACATAGGGTCTGTATGAGTAGTAAACACAGTTCTTTTTTGAGGGCATGCTCATGTTTCTTGCTGTATTGGAGATGCTGGAAAGAAGAGCTTGCTTCTTGCGTGAAAACAGAGTGTGTTTCAAGGATCAGAACTCTGATCTGAATTTCCCTTCAGAATCAGAGATAAAACCCAGGATCTGTGTCTTCCTACAAGCAAGAGTTCATTTCTGGTAAACCAAGTGAATTTTGGGCTCAAATGATTTTACACAATTCAAAAACCCAATGTGATTCTCACTATTAACTAAAGAGCATTTATTTAAGAGGTGCTGTGGTTTGTATCAGTTTCATAAGCAGAGTTGATCTACATGTGGTCTGTATGAGTAGGAAACACAGTTATTTTTCGATGGCATGCTCATGGTTCTTGCTGTATTGGAGATGCTGGAGCAAAGAGCTTACTTCTTGCATTAAATCAGAGTGTGTTTCAGGGATGAGAAATCTGGTCTGAATTTCCCTTCAGAAACGGAGTTAAACCCTAGGATCGGTGTCTTCCTACAAGCAAGAGTTCATTTTGGTAAACCCATTGAATTTTGAGCTCAAATGATTTTAGGCAGTTCACGAACCCAACGCGATTCTCACTATTAACTAAAGAGCATTTATGTAAGAGGAGCTGTGGTTTGTATCAGTTTCATAAGCAGAGTTGATCTACATGTGTTCTGCATGAGTAGGAAACACAGTTATTTTTCGAGGGCATGAACATGGTTCTTACTGTATTGGAGACTCTGGAAAGAAGAGCTTGCTTCTTGCGTTAAATCAGAGTGTGGTTCAGGGATGAGAACTCTGGTCTGAATATCCCTTCAGAAACGGAGTTAAAATCCAGGATCTGTGTCTTCCTACAAGCAAGAGTTCATTTCTGGCAAACCCAGTGAATTTTGAGCTCAAATGATTTTAGACAGTTCACGAACCCAACACGAATCTCACTATTAACTAAAGAGGATTTATGTGAGAGGAGCTGTGGATTTTATCAGTTTCATAATCAGAGTTGAACTACACATGGTCTGTATGAGTAGGAAACACAGTTCTTTTTTTCTGTGCATGCTCATGGTTCTTACTGTATTGGAGACGCTGGAAAGAAGAGGATGATTTTTGCCTTAAAACAGAGTGTTTTGCAGCAATGAGATCTCTGGTCTGAATTTGCCTTCAGAAACGGAGGTAAACCTCAGGATCTGTGTCTTCCTACAAGCAAGAGTTCATTTCTGGTAAACCCAGTGAATTTTTAGCTCAAATGATTTTAGGCAGTTCACGAACGCAACGTGATTCTCACTATTAACTAAAGAGCATTTATTTAAGATGTGCTGTGGTTTGTATCAATCTCATAACCAGAGTTGATCTACATGTGTTCTGCATGAGTAGGAAACACAGTTATTCGATGGCATGATCATGGTTCTTTCTGTATTGGAGACGCTGGAACAAAGAGCTTGCTTATTGCATGAAAACAGAGTGTGTTCCATGGATGAGAACTCTGGTCTGAATTTCCCTGCAGCAACAGAGGTAAACCCCAGAATCTGTGTATACCTAAAAGCAAGAGTTCATTTCTGGTAAACCCAGTAAATTTAGAGCTCAAATTATTTTAGGCAGTTCACTAAACCAACGAGATTCTCACTATTAACTGAAGAGGATTTATGTAAGAGGAGCTGTGTTTTGTACCAGTTTGATAAGCAGAGTTGATCTACATGTTTTCTGTATGAGTAGGAAACACAGTTATTTTTCGAGGGCATGATCATGGTCGTTGCTGTATTGGAGACTCTGGAAAGAAGAGCTTGCTTCTTGCGTTAAATCAGAGTGTGTTTCAGGGATGAGAACTCTGTTCAAATTTCCCTTAGAAACGGAATTAAACCCCAGGATCTGTGTCTTCCTCCAAGCAAGAGTTCATTTCTGGTAAACCCCGTGAATTTTGAGCTCAAATGTTTTTAGGCAGTTCACGAACACAACGCGATTCTCACTATTAACTAAAGAGGATTTATGTAAGAGGAGCTATGGTTTGTATCAGTTTCATAAGAAGAGTTGAACTTCATATGGTCAGTAAGAGTAGGAAACACAGTTCTTTTTTTTCAGGGAATGTTCATGGTTCTTGCTGTATTTTAGACTCTGGAAAGAAGAGCTTGCTTCTTGAGTTAAAACAGAGTGTGTTTCAGGGATGAGAACTCTCGTCAGAATATCCCTTCCGAAACGGAGGTAAACCCCACGATCTGTGTCTTCCTACAAGCAAGAGTTCATTTCTGGAAAACCCAGTGAATTTTGGTCTCAAATGATTTTACACAATTCAAAAACCCAATGCGATTCTCACTATTAACTAAAGAGCATTTATTTAAGAGGTGCAGTGGGTTGTATCAGTTTCATAAGCAGAGTTGATCTACATGTGGTCTGTATGAGTAGGAAACTCAGTTATTTTTCGATGGCATGCACATGGTTCTTGCTGTATTGGAGACGCTGGAACAAAGAGCTTGCTTCTTGCATGAAAACAGAGTGTGTTTCATGGATGAGAACTCTGGTTTGAATTTCCCTTCAGAAACAGAGGTAAACCCCAGAATCTGTGTCTACCTAAAAGCAAGAGTTCACTTCTGGTAAACCCAGTCAATTTTGGGCTCAAATGATTTTTCGCAGTTCAGGAACCCAACGAGATTCTCACTATTAACTTAAGAGCATTTATGTAAGAAGAGCTATGGTTTGTATCAGTTTCATGAGCAGAGTTGAACTACATATAGTCTGTATGACTAGGATACACAGTTCCTTTTTTCATGGCATGCTCATGGTTCTTGATGTATCTTAGACTCTGGAAAGAAGAGCTTGCTTCTTGCGTTAAATCAGAGTGTGTTTCAGAGATGAGAAATCTGGTCTGAATTTCCCTTCAGAAACGGAGTTAAACCCTAGGATCTGTGTCTTCCTACAAGCAAGAGTTCATTTTGGTAAACCCATTGAATTTTGAGCTCAAATGATTTTAGGCAGTTCACGAACCCAACGCGATTCTCACTATTAACTAAAGAGCATTTATGTAAGAGGAGCTGTGGTTTGTATCAGTTTCATAAGCAGAGTTGATCTACATGTGTTGTGCATGAGTAGGAGACACAGTTATTTTTCGAGGGCATGATCATGGTTCTTACTGTATTGGAGACTCTGGAAAGAAGAGCTTGATTCTTGCGTTAAATCAGATTGTGGTTCAGGGATGAGAACTCTGGTCTAAATTTCCCTTCAAAACGGAATTAAACCCCGGGATCTGTGTCTTCCTACAAGCAAGAGTTCATTTCTGGTAAACCCAGTGAATTTTGGTCTCAAATGATTTTACACTATTCAAAAACCCAATGCGATTTTCACTATTAAGTAAAGAGCATTTATTTAAGATGTGCTGTGGTTTGTATCAGTTTCATAACCAGAGTTGATCTACATAGGGTCTGTATGAGTAGTAAACACAGTTCTTTTTTGAGGGCATGCTCACTGTTCTTGCTGTATTGGAGACGCTGGAACAAAGAGCTTGCTTCTTGCATTAAATCAGAGTGTGATTCATGGATTAGAACTCTGGTATGAATTTCCCTTCAGAAACAGAGGTAAACCCCAGAATCTGTGTCTACCTAAAAGCAAGAGTTCACTTCTGGTAAACCCAGTGAATTTTGGGCTCATATGATTTTTCGCAGTTCACAAACCCAACTCGATTCTCACTATTAACTTAAGAGCATTTATGTAAGAGGAGCTATGGTTTGTATCAGTTTCATAAGCAGAGTTGAAATACATATAGTCCGTATGACTAGGATACACAGTTCCTTTTTTCATGGCATGCTCATGGTTCTTGATGTATCTTAGACTCTGGAAAGAAGAGCTTGCTTCTTGCGTTTTATCAGAGTGTGTTTCAGGGATGAGAACTCTCGGCTGAATTTCCCTTCAGAAACGGAGTTAAACCCTAGGATCTGTGTCTTCCTACAAGCAAAGTTCATTTTGGTAATTCCAGTGAATTTTGAGCTCAAATGATTTTAGGCAGTTCACGAACCCAACGTGATTCTCACTATTAACTAAAGAGCATTTATGTAAGAGGAGCTGTGGATTTTATCATTTTCATAAGCAGAGTTGAACTACATTTGGTCTGTATGAGTAGGAAACAGTTCTTTTTTTCTGTGCATGCTCACGGTTCTTACTGTATTGGAGACGCTGGAAAGAAGAGGATGATTTTTGCCTTAAAACAGAGTGTTTTGCAGCGATGAGATCTCTGGTCTGAAATTGCCTTCAGAAACGGAGGTAAACCCCAGGATCTGTGTCTTCCTACAAGCAAGAGTTCATTTCTGGTAAACCCAGTGAATTTTTAGCTCAAATGATTTTAGGCAGTTCACGAACGCAACGTGATTCTCACTATTAACTAAAGAGCATTTATTTAAGATGTGCTGTGGTTTGTATCAGTCTCATAACCAGAGTTGATCTACATGTGTTCTGCATGAGTAGGAAACACAGTTATTCGATGGCATGATCATGGTTCTTTCTGTATTGGAGACTCTGGAAAGAAGAGCTTGCTTCTTGCATTAAATCAGAGTGTGTTTCAGAGATGAGAAATCTGGTCTGAATTTCCCTTCAGAAACCGAGTTAAACCTTAGGATCTGTGTCTTCCTACAAGCAAGAGTTCATTTTGGTAAACCCATTGAATTATGAGCTCAAATGATTTTAGGCAGTTCACGAACCCAACGCGATTCTCACTATTAACTTAAGAGCATTTATGTAAGAGGAGCTATGGTTTGTATCAGTTTCATAAGCAGAGTTGAACTACATATAGTCCGTATGACTAGGATACACAGTTCCTTTTTTCATGGCATGTTCATGGTTCTTGCTGTATTTTAGAATCTGGAAAGAAGAGCTTTCTTCTTCAGTTAAAACAGAGTGTGTTTCAGGGATGAGAACTCTCGTCGGAATATCCCTGCAGAAACGGAGTTAAACCCCAAGATCTGTGTCTTCCTACAGGCAAGAGTTCATTTTTGGTAAACCCAGTGAATTTTGAGCTCAAATGATTTTAGGCAGTTCACATACCCAACACGAATCTCACTATTAACTAAAGAGGAATTATGTAAG
The DNA here is from genome assembly GCA_949786385.1 of Onychomys leucogaster. Taxonomy (NCBI): domain Eukaryota; kingdom Metazoa; phylum Chordata; class Mammalia; order Rodentia; family Cricetidae; genus Onychomys; species Onychomys leucogaster. The sequence goes on along the minus strand of CATKUP010000301.1, from coordinate 147,967 downwards.
ATGATCTATGGATTCTATCAGTTTCATAAGCAGATTTGAACTACATATAGTCAGTGTGAGTACGAAACTCAGTTTTTTTTCAGGGCTTGCTCATGGTTCTTGTTGTATTTTAGACTCTGGAAAGAAAAGCTTGCTTCTAGCGTTAAATCAGAGAGTGTTTCAGGGATGAGAACTCTGGTCTGAATTTCCCTGCAGAAACAGAGGTAAACCCCAGAATCTGTGTCTACCTAAAAGCAAGAGTTCATTTCTGGAAAACCCAGTAAATTTTCAGCTCAAATTATTTTAGGCAGTTCACTAAACCAACGAGATTCTCACTATTAACTAAAGAGCATTTTTTTAAGAGGTGCTGTGGTTTGTATCAGTTTCATAAGTAGAGTTAATCTACATGTGGTCTGTATGAGTAGGAAACACAGTTATTTTTCGAGGGCATCCTCATGGTTCTTGCTGTATTGGAGACGCTGGAAAGAAGTGCTTGCTTCTGGCGTTAAATCACAGTGTGTTTCAGGGATGAGAACTCTGGTCTCAATTTCCCTTCAGAAATGGAGTTAAACCCCAGGATCTGTGTCTTCCTACAAGCAAGAGTTCATTTTGGTAATTCCACTGAATTTTGAGCTCAAATGATTTTAGGCAGTTCACAAACCCAACGTGATTCTCACTATTAACCAAAGAGCATTTTTGTAAGAGGAGCTGTGGTTTGTATCAGTTTCATAAGCATAGTTGATCTACATGTGTTCTGTATGAGTAAGAAACACAGTTATTTTTTGAGGGCATGCTCATGGTCCTTGCTGTATTGGAGATGCTGGAAAGAGGAGCTTGCTTCTTGCCTTAAATCAGAGTGTGTTTCATGCATGAGAACTCTGGTCTAAATTTCCCTTCGAAACGGAATTAAACCCCAGGATCTGAGTCCTCCTACAAGCAAGAGTTCATTTCTGGTAAACCCCGTGAATTTTGAGCTCAAATGATTTTAGGCAGTTCACGAACCCAACGCGATTCTCACTATTACCTAAAGAGCATATATGTAAGAGGAGCTGTGGTTTGTATCAGTTTCATAAGCAGAGTTGAACTACATATGGTCCATATGAGTAGTAAACACATTTCTTTTTTTCAGGGCATGCTTATGGTTCTTGCTCTATTTTAGACTCTGGAAAGAAGAGCATGTTTTTTCGTTAAAACATAGTGTGTTATATTGATGAGAACTCTGGTCTGAATTTGCCTTCAGAAACGGAGTTAAACCCCAGGACCTGTGTCTTCTACAAGTAATTGTTCATTTCTGGTAAACCAAGTGAATTTTGGGCTCAAATGATTTTACACAGTTCACTAACCCAACGCGATTCTCACTATTAAGTACAGATCATTTATTTAAGATGTGCTGTGGTTTGTATCAGTTTAATAACCAGAGTTGATCTACATAGGGTCTGTATGAGTAGTAAACACAGTTCTTTTTTGAGGGCATGCTCATGGTTCTTGCTGTATTGGAGACGCTGGAAAGAAGAGCTTGTTTCTTGCCTGAAAACAGAGTGTGTTTCAAGGATCAGAACTCTGATCTGAATTTCTCTTCAGAATCAGAGATAAACCACAGTATCTGTGTCTTCCTACAAGCAAGAGTTCATTTCTGGTAAACCCAGTGAATTTTGAGCTCAAATGATTTTATGCAGTTCACGAACCCAACGTGATTCTCACTATTAACTAAAGAGGATTTATGTAAGAGAAGCTATGGTTTGTATCAGTTTCATAAGAAGAGTTGAACTTCATATGGTCCGTATGAGTAGGAAACACAGTTCTTTTTTTGAGGGAATGTTCATGGTTCTTGCTGTATTTTAGAATCTGGAAAGAAGAGCTTGCTTCTTCAGTTAAAACAGAGTGTGTTTCAGGGATGAGAACTCTCGTCGGAATATCCCTTCTGAAACGGAGTTAAACCCCAAGATCTGTGTCTTCCTACAAGCAAGAGTTCATTTTTGGTAAACCCATTGAATTTTGAGCTCAAATGATTTTAGGCAGTTAACATACCCAACACGAATCTCACTATTAACTAAAGAGGATTTATGTAAGATGAGCTATGGTTTGTATCAGTTTCATAAGCACATTTGAACTACATATAGTCAGTGTGAGACGAAATTCAGTTTTTTTTTCAGGGCTTGCTCATGGTTCTTGTTGTATTTTAGACTCTGGAAAGAAGTGCTTGCTTCTGGCGTTAAATCAGAGTGTGTTTCAGGGATGAGAACTCTGGTCTAAATTTCCCTTCAGAAATGGAGTTAAACCCCAGGATCTGTGTCTTCCTACAAGCAAGAGTTCATTTTGGTAATTCCACTGAATTTTGAGCTCAAATGATTTTAGGCAGTTCACAAACCCAACGTGATTCTCACTATTAACTAAAGAACATTTTTGTAAGAGGAGCTGTGGTTTGTATCAGTTTCATAAGCAGAGTTGATCTACATGTGTTCTGTATGAGTAAGAAACACAGTTATTTTTCGAGGGCATGCTCATGGTCCTTGCTGTATTGGAGATGCTGGAAAGAAGAGGGTGCTTCTTGCGTTAAATCAGAGTGTGTTTCAGGCATGAGAACTCTGGTCTAAATTTGCCTTCGAAAAAAGAATTAAACCCCGGGATCTGAGTCTTCCTACAAGCAAGAGTTCATTTCTGGTAAACCCAGTGAATTTTGAGCTCAAATGATTTTATGCGGTTCACGACCCAACGCGATTCTCACTATTACCTAAAGAGCATGTATGTAAGAGGAGCTGTGGTTTGTATCAGTTACATAAGAAGAGTTGAACTACATATGGTCCATATGAGTAGTAAACACATTTCTTTTTTTCAGGGCATGCTTATGCTTCTTGCTCTATTTTAGACTCTGGAAAGAAGAGCATGCTTTTTGCGTTAAAACACAGTGTGTTATATTGATGAGAACTCTGGTCTGAATTTGCCTTCCGAAACGGAGTTAAACCCCAGGACCTGTGTCTTCTACAAGCAAGTGTTCATTTCTGGTAAACCAAGTGAATTTTGGGCTCAAATGATTTTACACAGTTCACGAACCCAACGCGATTCTCACTATTAAGTACAGATCATTTATTTAAGATGTGCTGTGGTTTGTATCAGTTTCATATCCAGAGTTGATCTACATAGGGTCTGTATGAGTAGTAAACACAGTTCTTTTTTGAGGGCATGCTCATGGTTCTTGCTTTATTTGAGACCCTGGAAAGAAGAGCTTGTTTCTTGCCTGAAAACAGAGTGTGTTTCAAGGATCAGAACTCTGATCTGAATTTCCCTTCAGAATCAGAGATAAACCCCAGTATCTGTGTCTTCCTACAAGCAAGATTTCATTTCTGGTAAACCCAGTGAATTGTGAGCTCAAATGGTATTAGGCAGTTCACGACCCAACGCGATTCTCATTATTACCTAAAGAGCATTTATGTAAGAGGAGCTGTGGTTTGTATCAGTTTCATAAGAAGAGTTGAAATACATATGGTCCGTATGAGTAGTAAACACATTTCTTTTTTTCAGGGCATGCTTATGGTTCTTGCTCTATTTTAGACTCTGGAAAGAAGAGCATGCTTTTTGCGTTAAAACAGAGTGTGTTATATTGATGAGAACTCTTGTCTGAATTTGCCTTCAGAAACGGAGTTAAACACGAGGACCTGTGTCTTCTACAAGCAAGTGTTCATTTCTGGTAAACCAAGTGAATTTTGGGCTCAAATTATTTTACACTGTTCAAAAACCCAATGTGATTCTCACTATTAACTAAAAATCATTTATTTAAGAGGTACTGTGGTTTGTATCAGTTTCATATGCAGAGTTGATCTACATATGGTCTGTATGAGTAGGAAACACAGTTCTTTTTGAGGGCATGCTCATGGTTCTTACTGTATTGGAGACACTGGAAAGAAGAGCTTGCTTCTTGCATTAAAACAGAGTGTGTCATGGATGAGAACTCTGGTATGAATTTCCCTTCAGGAATGGTGTTAAACCCCAGGATCTGTGTCTACCTCCAAGCAAGAGTTCATTTCTGGTAAACCCAGTGAATTTTGGGCTCAAATGATTTTTTGCAGTTCACGAACCCAACACGATTCTCACTATTATCTAAAGAGCATTTATGTAGGAGGAGCTGTGGTTTGTATCAGTTTCATAAGTAGAGTTGAACTACATACGGTTTGTATGAGTAGGAAACACAGTTCTTATTTTCTGGGCATGCTCATGGTTCTTATAGCATTGGAGACGCTGGAAAGAAGAGGATGAAACTTGCTTTAAAACAGAGTGTTTTTCAGGGATGAGAATTCTGTCTGAATTTGCCTTCAGAAACGGAGTTAAACCACAGGATCAGTGTCTTCCGAAGCAAGAGTTCATTTCTTGTAAACCCATTGAATTTTTGGCTCATATGATTTTACACAGTTCACGAACCCAGAGCGATTCTCACTATTTACTAAAGAGCATTTACTTAAGAGGTGCTGTGGTTGTATCAGTTTCATAAGCAGAGTTGATTTACATATGGTCTGTATGAGTGGGAAACACAGTTCTTTTTTATGGTCATGCTCATGGTTCTTGCTGTATTTGAGATGCTGGAAAGAAGAGGATTATTCCTGTCTTAAAACATCGTGTTTTTCATGGATGAGAGCTCTGGTCTGAATTTGCCATCAGAAACGGAGGTAAACCCCACTATCTGTGTCTTCCTACAAGCAAGAGTTCATTTCTGGTAAACCCAGTGAATTTTGGGCTCAAATGATTTTTCGCAGTTCACCAACCCAACGCGATTCCCACTATTAACTAAAGAGCATTTATGTAAGAGGAGCTGTTGTTTGTATCAGTTTCATAAGCAGCGCTGAACTACATATGGTCCATGTGAGTAGGAACCACAGTTCTTTTTTTCAGGGCATGCTCATGGTTCTTGCTGTATTTTAGACTCTGGAAAGAAGAGCTTGCTTCTTGCGTTAAATCACAGTGTGTTTCAGGGATGAGTACTCTGGTCTGAATTTCCCTTCAGAAAGGGAGTTAAACCCCAGATCTGTGTCTTCCTAAAAGCAAGAGTGCATTTCTGGAAAACCCAGTGAATTTTGGGCTCAAATGATTTTTTAGCAGTTCATGAACCCAACACGATTCTCACTATTAACTAAAGAGGATTTATGTAAGAGGAGCTGTGGTTTGTATCAGTTTCATATGCAGAGTTGATCTACATATGGTCTGTATGAGAAGGAAACACAGTTCTTTTTCAATGGCATGCTCATGGTTCTTGCTGTATTGGAGATGCTGGAACAAAGAGCTTGCTTCTTGCATGAAAACAGAGTGTGTTTCATGGATGAGAACTCTGGTCTGAATTTCCCTTCAGAAACAGAGATACACCCCAGATTCTGTGTCTACTTAAATCAAGAGTTCACTTCTGGTAAACCTAGTGAATTTTGGGCTCAAATGTTTTTTGCAGGTCACGAACCCAACGCGATTCTCACTATTAACTTAAGAGCATTTATGTACAAGGAGCTATGGTTTGTATCAGTTTCATAAGCAGAGTTGAACTACATATAGTCCGTATGACTAGGAAATTCAGTTCGTTTTTTCATGGCATGCTCATGGTTCTTGCTGTATCTTAGACTCTGGAAAGAAGAGCTTGTCTCTTGCGTTAAATCAGAGTGTGTTTCAGGGATGAGAACTCTGGTCTAAATTTCCCTTTGAAACGGAATTAAACCCCACGATCTTTGTCTTCCTACAAGCAAGAGTTCATTTCTGGTAAACACCATGAATTTTGAGCTCAAACGATTTTAGGCAGTTCACGAACCCAACGCGATTCTCACTATTAACTAAAGAGGATTTATGTAAGAGGAGCTATGGTTTGTATCAGTTTCATAAGAAGAGTTGAACTTCATATGGTCCGTATGAGTAGGAAACACAGTTCTTTTTTATGAGGGAATGTCATGGTTCTTGCTGTATTTTAGAATCTGGAAAGAAGAGCTTGCTTCTTCAGTTAAAACAGAGTGTGTTTCAGGGATGAGAACTCTCGTCGGAATATCCCTTCTGAAACGGAGTTAAACCCCAAGATCTGTGTCTTCCTACAAGCAAGAGTTCACTTTTGGTAAACCCATTGAATTTTGAGCTCAAATGATTTTAGGCAGTTCACATACCCAACACGAATCTCACTATTAACTAAAGAGGATTTATGTAAGATGAGCTATGGTTTGTATCAGTCTCATAAGCACATTTGAACTACATATAGTCAGTGTGAGACGAAATTCAGTTTTTTTTTCAGGGCTTGCTCATGTTTCTTGTTGTATTTTAGACTCTGGAAAGAAAAGCTTGCCTCTTGCGTTAAAACAGAGTGTGTTTCATGGATGAGAATTCTGGTCTGAATTTCCCTGCAGAAACAGAGGTAAAACCCAGATTCTGTGTCTACCTAAAAGCAAGAGTTCATTTCTGGTAAACCCAGTAAATTTTGAGCTCAAATGAATTTTTGCAGTTCACGAACCCAACGAGATTCTCACTTTTAACTAAAGAGCATTTTTTTAAGAGGTGCTGTTGTTTGTATCAGTTTCATAAGCAGAGTTGATCTACATGTGGTCTGTAGGAGTAGGAAACACAGTTCTTATTTTCTGGGCATGCTCATGGTTCTTATAGCATTGGAGACGCTGGAAAGAAGAGGATGAAACTTGCTTTAAAACAGAGTGTTTTTCAGGGATGAGAATTCTGTCTGAATTTGCCTTCAGAAACGGAGTTAAACCACAGGATCAGTGTCTTCCGAAGCAAGAGTTCATTTCTTGTAAACCCATTGAATTTTTGGCTCATATGATTTTACACAGTTCACGAACCCAGAGCGATTCTCACTATTTACTAAAGAGCATTTACTTAAGAGGTGCTGTGGTTGTATCAGTTTCATAAGCAGAGTTGATTTACATATGGTCTGTATGAGTGGGAAACACAGTTCTTTTTTATGGTCATGCTCATGGTTCTTGCTGTATTTGAGATGCTGGAAAGAAGAGGATTATTCCTGTCTTAAAACATCGTGTTTTTCATGGATGAGAGCTCTGGTCTGAATTTGCCTTCAGAAACGGAGGTAAACCCCACTATCTGTGTCTTCCTACAAGCAAGAGTTCATTTCTGGTAAACCCAGTGAATTTTGGGCTCAAATGATTTTTCGCAGTTCACCAACCCAACGCGATTCCCACTATTAACTAAAGAGCATTTATGTAAGAGGAGCTGTTGTTTGTATCAGTTTCATAAGCAGCGCTGAACTACATATGGTCCATGTGAGTAGGAAACACAGTTCTTTTTTTCAGGGCATGCTCATGGTTCTTGCTGTATTTTAGACTCTGGAAAGAAGAGCTTGCTTCTTGCGTTAAATCACAGTGTGTTTCAGGGATGAGTACTCTGGTCTGAATTTCCCTTCAGAAAGGGAGTTAAACCCCAGATCTGTGTCTTCCTAAAAGCAAGAGTGCATTTCTGGAAAACCCAGTGAATTTTGGGCTCAAATGATTTTTTAGCAGTTCATGAACCCAACACGATTCTCACTATTAACTAAAGAGGATTTATGTAAGAGGAGCTGTGGTTTGTATCAGTTTCATATGCAGAGTTGATCTACATATGGTCTGTATGAGAAGGAAACACAGTTCTTTTTCGATGGCATGCTCATGGTTCTTGCTGTATTGGAGATGCTGGAACAAAGAGCTTGCTTCTTGCATGAAAACAGAGTGTGTTTCATGGATGAGAACTCTGGTCTGAATTTCCCTTCAGAAACAGAGATACACCCCAGATTCTGTGTCTACTTAAATCAAGAGTTCACTTCTGGTAAACCTAGTGAATTTTGGGCTCAAATGTTTTTTGCAGGTCACGAACCCAACGCGATTCTCACTATTAACTTAAGAGCATTTATGTACAAGGAGCTATGGTTTGTATCAGTTTCATAAGCAGAGTTGAACTACATATAGTCCGTATGACTAGGAAATTCAGTTCGTTTTTTCATGGCATGCTCATGGTTCTTGCTGTATCTTAGACTCTGGAAAGAAGAGCTTGCCTCTTGCGTTAAATCAGAGTGTGTTTCAGGGATGAGAACTCTGGTCTAAATTTCCCTTCGAAACGGAATTAAACCCCACGATCTTTGTCTTCCTACAAGCAAGAGTTCATTTCTGGTAAACACCATGAATTTTGAGCTCAAACGATTTTAGGCAGTTCACGAACCCAACGCGATTCTCACTATTAACTAAAGAGGATTTATGTAAGAGGAGCTATGGTTTGTATCAGTTTCATAAGAAGAGTTGAACTTCATATGGTCCGTATGAGTAGGAAACACAGTTCTTTTTTTTGAGGGAATGTTCATGGTTCTTGCTGTATTTTAGAATCTGGAAAGAAGAGCTTGCTTCTTCAGTTAAAACAGAGTGTGTTTCAGGGATGAGAACTCTCGTCGGAATATCCCTTCTGAAACGGAGTTAAACCCCAAGATCTGTGTCTTCCTACAAGCAAGAGTTCACTTTTGGTAAACCCATTGTATTTTGAGCTCAAATGATTTTAGGCAGTTCACATACCCAACACGAATCTCACTATTAACTAAAGAGGATTTATGTAAGATGAGCTATGGTTTGTATCAGTTTCATAAGCACATTTGAACTACATATAGTCAGTGTGAGACGAAATTCAGTTTTTTTTTCAGGGCTTGCTCATGTTTCTTGTTGTATTTTAGACTCTGGAAAGAAAAGCTTGCCTCTTGCGTTAAAACAGAGTGTGTTTCATGGATGAGAATTCTGGTCTGAATTTCCCTGCAGAAACAGAGGTAAACCCCAGATTCTGTGTCTACCTAAAAGCAAGAGTTCATTTCTGGTAAACCCAGTAAATTTTGAGCTCAAATTATTTTAGGAAGTTCACGAAACCAACGAGATTCTCACTATTAACTAAAGAGCATTTTTTTAAGAGGTGCTGTTGTTTGTATCAGTTTCATAAGCAGAGTTGATCTACATGTGGTCTGTAGGAGTAGGAAACACAGTTATTTTTCGAGCGCATCCTCATGGTTCTTGCTGTATTGGAGACTCTGGAAAGAAGAGCTTGCTTCTTGCGTTAAGTCAGACTGTGTTTCAGGGATGAGAACTCTGGTCTTAGTTTCCCTTCAGAAACGGAGTTAAACCCCAGGATCTGTGTCTTCCTACAAGCAAGAGTTCATTTTGGTAATTCCACTGAATTTTGAGCTCAAATGATTTTAGGTAGTTCACAAACCTAACGCGATTCTCACTATTAACTAAAGAGCATTTATGTAAGAGGAGCTGTGGTTTGTATCAGTTTCATAAGCAGAGTTGATCTACATGTGTTCTGTATGAGTAAGAAACACAGTTATTTTTCGAGGACATGCTCATTGTCCTTGCGGTATTATAGATGCTGGAAAAAGGAGCTTGCTTCTTGCGTTAAATCAGAGTGTGTTTCAGGCATGAGAACTCTGGTCCAAATTTCCCTTCAAAACGGAATTAAACCCCAGTATCTGAGTCCTCCTACAAGCAAGAGTTCATTTCTGGTAAACCCAGTGAATTTTGAGCTCAAATGATTTTAGGCAGTTCACGAACCCAACGCGATTCTCACTATTAAGTAAAGAGCATATATGTAAGAGGAGCTGTGGTTTGTATGAGTTTCACAAGCAGAGTTGATCTACATGAGTTCTGTATGAGTAAGAAACACAGTAATTTTTCGAGGGCATGGTCATGGTCCTTGCTGTATTGGAGACGCTGGAAAGAAGAGCTTGCTCCTTGCGTTAAATCAGAGTGTGTTTCAGGCATGAGATCTCTGGTCTAAATTTGCCTTCAAAACGGAATTAAACCCATGATCTGAGTCTTCCTACAAGCAAGAGTTCATTTCTGGTAAACCCAGTGAATTTTGAGCTCAAATGATATTAGGCAGTTCACAACCCAACGCGATTCTCACTATTACCTAAAGAGAATTTATGTAAGAGGAGCTGTGGTTTGATTCAGTTTCAAAAGCAGAGTTGAACTATATATGGTCCATATGAGTAGTAAACACATTTCTTTTTTTCAGGGCATGCTTATGGTTCTTGCTCTATTTTAGACTCTGGAAAGAAGAGCATGCTTTTTGCGTTAAAACAGAGTGTGTTATATTGATGAGAACTCTTGTCTGAATTTGCCTTCAGAAACGGAGTTAAACCCCAGGACCTGTGTCTTCTACAAGCAAGTGTTCATTTCTGGTAAACCAAGTGAATTTTGGGCTCAAATTATTTTACACTGTTCAAAAACCCAATGTGATTCTCACTATTAACTAAAAATCAATTATTTAAGAGGTACTGTGGTTTGTATCAGTTTCATATGCAGAGTTGATCTACATATGGTCTGTATGAGTAGGAAACACAGTTTTTTTTTTTGAGGGCATGCTCATGGTTCTTACTGTATTGGAGACACTGGAAAGAAGAGCTTGCTTCTTGCATTAAAACAGAGTGTGTCATGGATGAGAACTCTGTTATGAATTTCCCTTCAGGAATGTTGTTAAACCCCAGGATCTGTGTCTACCTCCAAGCAAGAGTTCATTTCTGGTAAACACAGTGAATTTTGTCCTCAAATTATTTTTTGCAGTTCACGAACCCAACACGATTCTCACTATTATCTAAAGAGCATTTATGTAGGAGGAGCTGTGGTTTGTATCAGTTTCATAAGTAGAGTTGAACTACATACGGTCCGTATGAGTGGGAAACACAGTTCTTATTTTCTGGGCATGCTCATGGTTCTTATAGCATTGGAGACGCTGGAAAGAAGAGGATGAAACTTGCTTTAAAACAGAGTGTTTTTCAGGGATGAGAATTCTGTCTGAATTTGCCTTCAGAAACGGAGTTAAACCACAGGATCAGTGTCTTCCAAAGCAAGAGTTCATTTCTTGTAAACCCATTGAATTTTTGGCTCATATGATTTTACACAGTTCACGAACCCAGAGCGATTCTCACTATTTACTAAAGAGCATTTACTTAAGAGGTGCTGTGGTTGTATCAGTTTCATAAGCAGAGTTGATTTACATATGGTCTGTATGAGTGGGAAACACAGTTCTTTTTTATGGTCATGCTCATGGTTCTTGCTGTATTTGAGATGCTGGAAAGAAGAGGATTATTCCTGTCTTAAAACATCGTGTTTTTCATGGATGAGAGCTCTGGTCTGAATTTGCCTTCAGAAACGGAGGTAAACCCCACTATCTGTGTCTTCCTACAAGCAAGAGTTCATTTCTGGTAAACCCAGTGAATTTTGGGCTCAAATGATTTTTCGCAGTTCACCAACCCAACGCGATTCCCACTATTAACTAAATAGCATTAATGTAAGTGGAGCTGTTGTTTGTATCAGTTTCATAAGCAGCGCTGAACTACATATGGTCCATGTGAGTAGGAAACACAGTTCTTTTTTTCAGGGCATGCTCATGGTTCTTGCTGTATTTTAGACTCTGGAAAGAAGAGCTTGCTTCTTGCGTTAAATCACAGTGTGTTTCAGGGATGAGTACTCTGGTCTGAATTTCCCTTCAGAAAGGGAGTTAAACCCCAGATCTGTGTCTTCCTAAAAGCAAGAGTGCATTTCTGGAAAACCCAGTGAATTTTGGGCTCAAATGATTTTTTAGCAGTTCATGAACCCAACACGATTCTCACTATTAACTAAAGAGGATTTATGTAAGAGGAGCTGTGGTTTGTATCAGTTTCATATGCAGAGTTGATCTACATATGGTCTGTATGAGAAGGAAACACAGTTCTTTTTCGATGGCATGCTCATGGTTCTTGCTGTATTGGAGATGCTGGAACAAAGAGCTTGCTTCTTGCATGAAAACAGAGTGTGTTTCATGGATGAGAACTCTGGTCTGAATTTCCCTTCAGAAACAGAGATACACCCCAGATTCTGTGTCTACTTAAATCAAGAGTTCACTTCTGGTAAACCCAGTGAATTTTGGGCTCAAATGTTTTTTGCAGGTCACGAACCCAACGCGATTCTCACTATTAACTTAAGAGCATTTATGTACAAGGAGCTATGGTTTGTATCAGTTTCATAAGCAGAGTTGAACTACATATAGTCCGTATGACTAGGAAATTCAGTTCGTTTTTTCATGGCATGCTCATGGTTCTTGCTGTATCTTAGACTCTGGAAAGAAGAGCTTGCCTCTTGCGTTAAATCAGAGTGTGTTTCAGGGATGAGAACTCTGGTCTAAATTTCCCTTCGAAACGGAATTAAACCCCACGATCTTTGTCTTCCTACAAGCAAGAGTTCATTTCTGGTAAACACCATGAATTTTGAGCTCAAATGATTTTAGGCAGTTCACGAACCCAACGCGATTCTCACTATTAACTAAAGAGGATTTATGTAAGAGGAGCTATGGTTTGTATCAGTTTCATAAGAAGAGTTGAACTTCATATGGTCCGTATGAGTAGGAAACACAGTTCTTTTTTTGAGGGAATGTTCATGGTTCTTGCTGTATTTTAGAATCTGGAAAGAAGAGCTTGCTTCTTCAGTTAAAACAGAGTGTGTTTCAGGGATGAGAACTCTCGTCGGAATATCCCTTCTGAAACGGAGTTAAACCCCAAGATCTGTGTCTTCCTACAAGCAAGAGTTCACTTTTGGTAAACCCATTGAATTTTGAGCTCAAATGATTTTAGGCAGTTCACATACCCAACACGAATCTCACTATTAACTAAAGAGGATTTATGTAAGATGAGCTATGGTTTGTATCAGTTTCATAAGCACATTGAACTACATATAGTCAGTGTGAGACGAAATTCAGTTTTTTTTTCAGGGCTTGCTCATGTTTCTTGTTGTATTTTAGACTCTGGAAAGAAAAGCTTGCCTCTTGCGTTAAAACAGAGTGTGTTTCATGGATGAGAATTCTGGTCTGAATTTCCCTGCAGAAACAGAGGTAAACCCCAGATTCTGTGTCTACCTAAAAGCAAGAGTTCATTTCTGGTAAACCCAGTAAATTTTGAGCTCAAATTATTTTAGGAAGTTCACGAAACCAACGAGATTCTCACTATTAACTAAAGAGCATTTTTTTAAGAGGTGCTGTTGTTTGTATCAGTTTCATAAGCAGAGTTGATCTACATGTGGTCTGTAGGAGTAGGAAACACAGTTATTTTTCGAGCGCATCCTCATGGTTCTTGCTGTATTGGAGACTCTGGAAAGAAGAGCTTGCTTCTTGCGTTAAGTCAGTCTGTGTTTCAGGGATGAGAACTCTGGTCTTAGTTTCCCTTCAGAAACGGAGTTAAACCCCAGGATCTGTGTCTTCCTACAAGCAAGAGTTCATTTTGGTAATTCCACTGAATTTTGAGCTCAAATGATTTTAGGTAGTTCACAAACCTAACGCGATTCTCACTATTAACTAAAGAGCATTTATGTAAGAGGAGCTGTGGTTTGTATCAGTTTCACAAGCAGAGTTGATCTACATGAGTTCTGTATGAGTAAGAAACACAGTAATTTTTCGAGGGCATGGTCATGGTCCTTGCTGTATTGGAGACGCTGGAAAGAAGAGCTTGCTCCTTGCGTTAAATCAGAGTGTGTTTCAGGCATGAGATCTCTGGTCTAAATTTGCCTTCGAAATGGAATTAAACCCAGGATCTGAGTCTTCCTACAAGCAAGAGTTCATTTCTGGTAAACCCAGTGAATTTTGAGCTCAAATGATATTAGGCAGTTCACAACCCAACGCGATTCTCATTATTACCTAAAGAGAATTTATGTAAGAGGAGCTGTGGTTTGATTCAGTTTCAAAAGCAGAGTTGAACTATATATGGTCCATATGAGTAGTAAACACATTTCTTTTTTTCAGGGCATGCTTATGGTTCTTGCTCTATTTTAGACTCTGGAAAGAAGAGCATGCTTTAGCGTTAAAACAGAGTGTGTTATATTGATGAGAACTCTTGTCTGAATTTGCCTTCAGAAACGGAGTTAAACCCCAGGACCTGTGTCTTCTACAAGCAAGTGTTCATTTCTGGTAAACCCAGTGAATTTTGAGCTCAAATGATATTAGGCAGTTCACAACCCAACGCGATTCTCACTATTACCTAAAGAGAATTTATGTAAGAGGAGCTGTGGTTTGATTCAGTTTCAAAAGCAGAGTTGAACTATATATGGTCCATATGAGTAGTAAACACATTTCTTTTTTTCAGGGCATGCTTATGGTTCTTGCTCTATTTTAGACTCTGGAAAGAAGAGCATGCTTTTTGCGTTAAAACAGAGTGTGTTATATTGATGAGAACTCTTGTCTGAATTTGCCTTCAGAAACGGAGTTAAACCCCAGGACCTGTGTCTTCTACAAGCAAGTGTTCATTTCTGGTAAACCCAGTGAATTTTGAGCTCAAATGATATTAGGCAGTTCACAACCCAACGCGATTCTCACTATTACCTAAAGAGAATTTATGTAAGAGGAGCTGTGGTTTGATTCAGTTTCAAAAGCAGAGTTGAACTATATATGGTCCATATGAGTAGTAAACACATTTCTTTTTTTCAGGGCATGCTTATGGTTCTTGCTCTATTTTAGACTCTGGAAAGAAGAGCATGCTTTTTGCGTTAAAACAGAGTGTGTTATATTGATGAGAACTCTTGTCTGAATTTGACTTCAGAAACGGAGTTAAACCCCAGGACCTGTGTCTTCTACAAGCAAGTGTTCATTTCTGGTAAACCAAGTGAATTTTGGGCTCAAATTATTTTACACTGTTCAAAAACCCAATGTGATTCTCACTATTAACTAAAAATCAATTATTTAAGAGGTACTGTGGTTTGTATCAGTTTCATATGCAGAGTTGATCTACATATGGTCTGTATGAGTAGGAAACACAGTTTTTTTTGAGGGCATGCTCATGGTTCTTACTGTATTGGAGACACTGGAAAGAAGAGCTTGCTTCTTGCATTAAAACAGAGTGTGTCATGGATGAGAACTCTGGTATGAATTTCCCTTCAGGAATGGTGTTAAACCCCAGGATCTGTGTCTACCTCCAAGCAAGAGTTCATTTCTGGTAAACACAGTGAATTTTGGGCTCAAATAATTTTTTGTAGTTCACGAACCCAACACGATTCTCACTATTATCTAAAGAGCATTTATGTAGGAGGAGCTGTGGTTTGTATCAGTTTCATAAGTAGAGTTGAAATACATACGGTCCGTATGAGTAGGAAACACAGTTCTTATTTTCTGGGCATGCTCATGGTTCTTATAGCATTGGAGACGCTGGAAAGAAGAGGATGAAACTTGCTTTAAAACAGAGTGTTTTTCAGGGATGAGAATTCTGTCTGAATTTGCCTTCAGAAACGGAGTTAAACCACAGGATCAGTGTCTTCCGAAGCAAGAGTTCATTTCTTGTAATCATTGAATTTTTGGCTCATATGATTTTACACAGTTCACGAACCCAGAGCGATTCTCACTATTTACTAAAGAGCATTTACTTAAGAGGTGCTGTGGTTGTATCAGTTTCATAAGCAGAGTTGATTTACATATGGTCTGTATGAGTGGGAAACACAGTTCTTTTTTATGGTCATGCTCATGGTTCTTGCTGTATTTGAGATGCTGGAAAGAAGAGGATTATTCCTGTCTTAAAACATCGTGTTTTTCATGGATGAGAGCTCTGGTCTGAATTTGCCTTCAGAAACGGAGGTAAACCCCACTATCTGTGTCTTCCTACAAGCAAGAGTTCATTTCTGGTAAACCCAGTGAATTTTGGGCTCAAATGATTTTTCGCAGTTCACCAACCCAACGCGATTCCCACTATTAACTAAAGAGCATTTATGTAAGAGGAGCTGTGGTTTGTATCAGTTTCATATGCAGAGTTGATCTACATATGGTCTGTATGAGAAGGAAACACAGTTCTTTTTCGATGGCATGCTCATGGTTCTTGCTGTATTGGAGATGCTGGAACAAAGAGCTTGCTTCTTGCATGAAAACAGAGTGTGTTTCATGGATGAGAACTCTGGTCTGAATTTCCCTTCAGAAACAGAGATACACCCCAGATTCTGTGTCTACTTAAATCAAGAGTTCACTTCTGGTAAACCCAGTGAATTTTGGGCTCAAATGTTTCTTGCAGGTCACGAACCCAACGCGATTCTCACTATTAACTTAAGAGCATTTATGTACAAGGAGCTATGGTTTGTATCAGTTTCATAAGCAGAGTTGAACTACATATAGTCCGTATGACTAGGAAATTCAGTTCGATTTTTCATGGCATGCTCATGGTTCTTGCTGTATCTTAGACTCTGGAAAGAAGAGCTTGCCTCTTGCGTTAAATCAGAGTTTGTTTCAGGGATGAGAACTCTGGTCTAAATTTCCCTTCGAAACGGAATTAAACCCCACGATCTTTGTCTTCCTACAAGCAAGAGTTCTTTTCTGGTAAACACCATGAATTTTTAGCTCAAATGATTTTAGGCAGTTCACGAACAGAACGCGATTCTCACTATTAACTAAAGAGGATTTATGTAAGAGGAGCTATGGTTTGTATCAGTTTCATAAGAAGAGTTGAACTTCATATGGTCCGTATGAGTAGGAAACACAGTTCTTTTTTTGAGGGAATGTTCATGGTTCTTGCTGTATTTTAGAATCTGGAAAGAAGAGCTTGCTTCTTCAGTTAAAACAGAGTGTGTTTCAGGGATGAGAACTCTCGTCGGAATATCCCTTCTGAAACGGAGTTAAACCCCAAGATCTGTGTCTTCCTACAAGCAAGAGTTCACTTTTGGTAAACCCATTGAATTTTGAGCTCAAATGATTTTAGGCAGTTCACATACCCAACACGAATCTCACTATTAACTAAAGAGGATTTATGTAAGATGAGCTATGGTTTGTATCAGTTTCATAAGCACATTTGAACTACATATAGTCAGTGTGAGACGAAATTCAGTTTTTTTTTCAGGGCTTGCTCATGTTTCTTGTTGTATTTTAGACTCTGGAAAGAAAAGCTTGCCTCTTGCGTTAAAACAGAGTTTGTTTCATGGATGAGAATTCTGGTCTGAATTTCCCTGCAGAAACAGAGGTAAACCCCAGATTCTGTGTCTACCTAAAAGCAAGAGTTCATTTCTGGTAAACCCAGTAAATTTTGAGCTCAAATTATTTTAGGAAGTTCACGAAACCAACGAGATTCTCACTATTAACTAAAGAGCATTTTTTTAAGAGGTGCTGTTGTTTGTATCAGTTTCATAAGCAGAGTTGATCTACATGTGGTCTGTAGGAGTAGGAAACACAGTTATTTTTCGAGCGCATCCTCATGGTTCTTGCTGTATTGGAGACTCTGGAAAGAAGAGCTTGCTTCTTGCGTTAAGTCAGTCTGTGTTTCAGGGATGAGAACTCTGGTCTTAGTTTCCCTTCAGAAACGGAGTTAAACCCCAGGATCTGTGTCTTCCTACAAGCAAGAGTTCATTTTGGTAATTCCACTGAATTTTGAGCTCAAATGATTTTAGGTAGTTCACAAACCTAACGCGATTCTCACTATTAACTAAAGAGCATTTATGTAAGAGGAGCTGTGGTTTGTATCAGTTTCATAAGCAGAGTTGATCTACATGTGTTCTGTATGAGTAAGAAACACAGTTATTTTTCGAGGACATGCTCATTGTCCTTGCGGTATTATAGATGCTGGAAAAAGGAGCTTGCTTCTTGCATTAAATCAGAGTGTGTTTCAGGCATGAGAACTCTGGTCCAAATTTCCCTTCAAAACGGAATTAAACCCCAGTATCTGAGTCCTCCTACAAGCAAGAGTTCATTTCTGTTAAACCCAGTGAATTTTGAGCTCAAATGATTTTAGGCAGTTCACGAACCCAACGCGATTCTCACTATTAACTAAAGACAATTTATGTAAGAGGAGCTGTGGTTTGTATCAGTTTCACAAGCAGAGTTGATCTACATGAGTTCTGTATGAGTAAGAAACACAGTAATTTTTCGAGGGCATGGTCATGGTCCTTGCTGTATTGGAGACGCTGGAAAGAAGAGCTTGCTCCTTGCGTTAAATCAGAGTGTGTTTCAGGCATGAGATCTCTGGTCTAAATTTGCCTTCGAAACGGAATTAAACCCAGGATCTGAGTCTTCCTACAAGCAAGAGTTCATTTCTGGTAAACCCAGTGAATTTTGAGCTCAAATGATATTAGGCAGTTCACAACCCAACGCGATTCTCATTATTACCTAAGGAGAATTTATGTAAGAGGAGCTGTGGTTTGATTCAGTTTCAAAAGCAGAGTTGAACTATATATGGTCCATATGAGTAGTAAACACATTTCTTTTTTTCAGGGCATGCTTATGGTTCTTGCTCTATTTTAGACTCTGGAAAGAAGAGCATGCTTTTAGCGTTAAAACAGAGTGTGTTATATTGATGAGAACTCTTGTCTGAATTTGCCTTCAGAAACGGAGTTAAACCCCAGGACCTGTGTCTTCTACAAGCAAGTGTTCATTTCTGGTAAACCAAGTGAATTTTGGGCTCAAATTATTTTACACTGTTCAAAAACCCAATGTGATTCTCACTATTAACTAAAAATCAATTATTTAAGAGGTACTGTGGTTTGTATCAGTTTCATATGCAGAGTTGATCTACATATGGTCTGTATGAGTAGGAAACACAGTTTTTTTTTGAGGGCATGCTCATGGTTCTTAGTGTATTGGAGACACTGGAAAGAAGAGCTTGCTTCTTGCATTAAAACAGAGTGTGTCATGGATGAGAACTCTGGTATGAATTTCTCTTCAGGAATGGTGTTAAACCCCAGGATCTGTGTCTACCTCCAAGCAAGAGTTCATTTCTGGTAAACACAGTGAATTTTGGGCTCAAATAATTTTTTGCAGTTCACGAACCCAACACGATTCTCACTATTATCTAAAGAGCATTTCTGTAGGAGGAGCTGTGGTTTATATCAGTTTCATAAGTAGAGTTGAACTACATACAGTCCGTATGAGTAGGAAACACAGTTCTTATATTCTGGGCATGCTCATGGTTCTTATAGCATTGGAGACGCTGGAAAGAAGAGGATGAAACTTGCTTTAAAACAGAGTGTTTTTCAGGGATGAGAATTCTGTCTGAATTTGCCTTCAGAAACGGAGTTAAACCACAGGATCAGTGTCTTCCGAAGCAAGAGTTCATTTCTTGTAAACCCATTGAATTTTTGGCTCATATGATTTTACACAGTTCACGAACCCAGAGCGATTCTCACTATTTACTAAAGAGCATTTACTTAAGAGGTGCTGTGGTTGTATCAGTTTCATAAGCAGAGTTGATTTACATATGGTCTGTATGAGTGGGAAACACAGTTCTTTTTTATGGTCATGCTCATGGTTCTTGCTGTATTTGAGATGCTGGAAAGAAGAGGATTATTCCTGTCTTAAAACATCGTGTTTTTCATGGATGAGAGCTCTGGTCTGAATTTGCCTTCAGAAACGGAGGTAAACCCCACTATCTGTGTCTTCCTACAAGCAAGAGTTCATTTCTGGTAAACCCAGTGAATTTTGGGCTCAAATGATTTTTCGCAGTTCACCAACCCAACGCGATTCCCACTATTAACTAAAGAGCATTTATGTAAGAGGAGCTGTTGTTTGTATCAGTTTCATAAGCAGCGCTGAACTACATATGGTCCATGTGAGTAGGAAACACAGTTCTTTTTTTCAGGGCAAGCTCATGGTTCTTGCTGTATTTTAGACTATGGAAAGAAGAGCTTGCTTCTTGCGTTAAATCACAGTGTGTTTCAGGGATGAGTACTCTGGTCTGAATTTCCCTTCAGAAAGGGAGTTAAACCCCAGATCTGTGTCTTCCTAAAAGCAAGAGTGCATTTCTGGAAAACCCAGTGAATTTTGGGCTCAAATGATTTTTTAGCAGTTCATGAACCCAACACGATTCTCACTATTAACTAAAGAGGATTTATGTAAGAGGAGCTGTGGTTTGTATCAGTTTCATATGCAGAGTTGATCTACATATGGTCTGTATGAGAAGGAAACACAGTTCTTTTTCGATGGCATGCTCATGGTTCTTGCTGTATTGGAGATGCTGGAACAAAGAGCTTGCTTCTTGCATGAAAACAGAGTGTGTTTCATGGATGAGAACTCTGGTCTGAATTTCCCTTCAGAAACAGAGATACACCCCAGATTCTGTGTCTACTTAAATCAAGAGTTCACTTCTGGTAAACCCAGTGAATTTTGGGCTCAAATGTTTTTTGCAGGTCACGAACCCAACGCGATTCTCACTATTAACTTAAGAGCATTTATGTACAAGGAGCTATGGTTTGTATCAGTTTCATAAGCAGAGTTGAACTACATATAGTCCGTATGACTAGGAAATTCAGTTCGTTTTTTCATGGCATGCTCATGGTTCTTGCTGTATCTTAGACTCTGGAAAGAAGAGCTTGCCTCTTGCGTTAAATCAGAGTGTGTTTCAGGGATGAGAACTCTGGTCTAAATTTCCCTTCGAAACGGAATTAAACCCCACGATCTTTGTCTTCCTACAAGCAAGAGTTCATTTCTGGTAAACACCATGAATTTTGAGCTCAAATGATTTTAGGCAGTTCACGAACCCAACGCGATTCTCACTATTAACTAAAGAGGATTTATGTAAGAGGAGCTATGGTTTGTATCAGTTTCATAAGAAGAGTTGAACTTCATATGGTCCGTATGAGTAGGAAACACAGTTCTTTTTTTGAGGGAATGTTCATGGTTCTTGCTGTATTTTAGAATCTGGAAAGAAGAGCTTGCTTCTTCAGTTAAAACAGAGTGTGTTTCAGGGATGAGAACTCTCGTCGGAATATCCCTTCTGAAACGGAGTTAAACCCCAAGATCTGTGTCTTCCTACAAGCAAGAGTTCACTTTTGGTAAACCCATTGAATTTTGAGCTCAAATGATTTTAGGCAGTTCACATACCCAACACGAATCTCACTATTAACTAAAGAGGATTTATGTAAGATGAGCTATGGTTTGTATCAGTTTCATAAGCACATTTGAACTACATATAGTCAGTGTGAGATGAAATTCAGTTTTTTTTTCAGGGCTTGCTCATGTTTCTTGTTGTATTTTAGACTCTGGAAAGAAAAGCTTGCCTCTTGCGTTAAAACAGAGTTTGTTTCATGGATGAGAATTCTGGTCTGAATTTCCCTGCAGAAACAGAGGTAAACCCCAGATTCTGTGTCTACCTAAAAGCAAGAGTTCATTTCTGGTAAACCCAGTAAATTTTGAGCTCAAATTATTTTAGGAAGTTCACGAAACCAACGAGATTCTCACTATTAACTAAAGAGCATTTTTTTAAGAGGTGCTGTTGTTTGTATCAGTTTCATAAGCAGAGTTGATCTACATGTGGTCTGTAGGAGTAGGAAACACAGTTATTTTTCGAGCGCATCCTCATGGTTCTTGCTGTATTGGAGACTCTGGAAAGAAGAGCTTGCTTCTTGCGTTAAGTCAGTCTGTGTTTCAGGGATGAGAACTCTGGTCTTAGTTTCCCTTCAGAAACGGAGTTAAACCCCAGGATCTGTGTCTTCCTACAAGCAAGAGTTCATTTTGGTAATTCCACTGAATTTTGAGCTCAAATGATTTTAGGTAGTTCACAAACCTAACGCGATTCTCACTATTAACTAAAGAGCATTTATGTAAGAGGAGCTGTGGTTTGTATCAGTTTCATAAGCAGAGTTGATCTACATGTGTTCTGTATGAGTAAGAAACACAGTTATTTTTCGAGGACATGCTCATTGTCCTTGCGGTATTATAGATGCTGGAAAAAGGAGCTTGCTTCTTGCATTAAATCAGAGTGTGTTTCAGGCATGAGAACTCTGGTCCAAATTTCCCTTCAAAACGGAATTAAACCCCAGTATCTGAGTCCTCCTACAAGCAAGAGTTCATTTCTGTTAAACCCAGTGAATTTTGAGCTCAAATGATTTTAGGCAGTTCACGAACCCAACGCGATTCTCACTATTAACTAAAGACCATTTATGTAAGAGGAGCTGTGGTTTGTATCAGTTTCACAAGCAGAGTTGATCTACATGAGTTCTGTATGAGTAAGAAACACAGTAATTTTTCGAGGGCATGGTCATGGTCCTTGCTGTATTGGAGACGCTGGAAAGAAGAGCTTGCTCCTTGCGTTAAATCAGAGTGTGTTTCAGGCATGAGATCTCTGGTCTAAATTTGCCTTCGAAACGGAATTAAACCCAGGATCTGAGTCTTCCTACAAGCAAGAGTTCATTTCTGGTAAACCCAGTGAATTTTGAGCTCAAATGATATTAGGCAGTTCACAACCCAACGCGATTCTCATTATTACCTAAGGAGAATTTATGTAAGAGGAGCTGTGGTTTGATTCAGTTTCAAAAGCAGAGTTGAACTATATATGGTCCATATGAGTAGTAAACACATTTCTTTTTTTCAGGGCATGCTTATGGTTCTTGCTCTATTTTAGACTCTGGAAAGAAGAGCATGCTTTTAGCGTTAAAACAGAGTGTGTTATATTGATGAGAACTCTTGTCTGAATTTGACTTCAGAAACGGAGTTAAACCCCAGGACCTGTGTCTTCTACAAGCAAGTGTTCATTTCTGGTAAACCCAGTGAATTTTGAGCTCAAATGATATTAGGCAGTTCACAACCCAACGCGATTCTCACTATTACCTAAAGAGAATTTATGTAAGAGGAGCTGTGGTTTGTATGAGTTTCACAAGCAGAGTTGATCTACATGAGTTCTGTATGAGTAAGAAACACAGTAATTTTTCGAGGGCATGGTCATGGTCCTTGCTGTATTGGAGAAGCTGGAAAGAAGAGCTTGCTCCTTGCCTTAAATCAGAGTGTGTTTCAGGCATGAGATCTCTGGTCTAAATTTGCCTTCAAAACGGAATTAAACCCATGATCTGAGTCTTCCTACAAGCAAGAGTTCATTTCTGGTAAACCCAGTGAATTTTGAGCTCAAATGATATTAGGCAGTTCACAACCCAACGCGATTCTCACTATTACCTAAAGAGAATTTATGTAAGAGGAGCTGTGGTTTGATTCAGTTTCAAAAGCAGAGTTGAACTATATATGGTCCATATGAGTAGTAAACACATTTCTTTTTTTCAGGGCATGCTTATGGTTCTTGCTCTATTTTAGACTCTGGAAAGAAGAGCATGGTTTTTGCGTTAAAACAGAGTGTGTTATATTGATGAGAACTCTTGTCTGAATTTGACTTCAGAAACGGAGTTAAACCCCAGGACCTGTGTCTTCTACAAGCAAGTGTTCATTTCTGGTAAACCAAGTGAATTTTGGGCTCAAATTATTTTACACTGTTCAAAAACCCAATGTGATTCTCACTATTAACTAAAAATCAATTATTTAAGAGGTACTGTGGTTTGTATCAGTTTCATATGCAGAGTTGATCTACATATGGTCTGTATGAGTAGGAAACACAGTTTTTTTTGAGGGCATGCTCATGGTTCTTACTGTATTGGAGACACTGGAAAGAAGAGCTTGCTTCTTGCATTAAAACAGAGTGTGTCATGGATGAGAACTCTGGTATGAATTTCCCTTCAGGAATGGTGTTAAACCCCAGGATCTGTGTCTACCTCCAAGCAAGAGTTCATTTCTGGTAAACACAGTGAATTTTGGGCTCAAATAATTTTTTGCAGTTCACGAACCCAACACGATTCTCACTATTATCTAAAGAGCATTTCTGTAGGAGGAGCTGTGGTTTGTATCAGTTTCATAAGTAGAGTTGAACTACATACGGTCCGTATGAGTGGGAAACACAGTTCTTATTTTCTGGGCATGCTCATGGTTCTTATAGCATTGGAGACGCTGGAAAGAAGAGGATGAAACTTGCTTTAAAACAGAGTGTTTTTCAGGGATGAGAATTCTGTCTGAATTTGCCTTCAGAAACGGAGTTAAACCACAGGATCAGTGTCTTCCGAAGCAAGAGTTCATTTCTTGTAAACCCATTGAATTTTTGGCTCATATGATTTTACACAGTTCACGAACCCAGAGCGATTCTCACTATTTACTAAAGAGCATTTACTTAAGAGGTGCTGTGGTTGTATCAGTTTCATAAGCAGAGTTGATTTACATATGGTCTGTATGAGTGGGAAACACAGTTCTTTTTTATGGTCATGCTCATGGTTCTTGCTGTATTTGAGATGCTGGAAAGAAGAGGATTATTCCTGTCTTAAAACATCGTGTTTTTCATGGATGAGAGCTCTGGTCTGAATTTGCCTTCAGAAACGGAGGTAAACCCCACTATCTGTGTCTTCCTACAAGCAAGAGTTCATTTCTGGTAAACCCAGTGAATTTTGGGCTCAAATGATTTTTCGCAGTTCACCAACCCAACGCGATTCCCACTATTAACTAAAGAGCATTTATGTAAGAGGAGCTGTTGTTTGTATCAGTTTCATAAGCAGCGCTGAACTACATATGGTCCATGTGAGTAGGAAACACAGTTCTTTTTTTCAGGGCATGCTCATGGTTCTTGCTGTATTTTAGACTATGGAAAGAAGAGCTTGCTTCTTGCGTTAAATCACAGTGTGTTTCAGGGATGAGTACTCTGGTCTGAATTTCCCTTCAGAAAGGGAGTTAAACCCCAGATCTGTGTCTTCCTAAAAGCAAGAGTGCATTTCTGGAAAACCCAGTGAATTTTGGGCTCAAATGATTTTTTAGCAGTTCATGAACCCAACACGATTCTCACTATTAACTAAAGAGGATTTATGTAAGAGGAGCTGTGGTTTGTATCAGTTTCATATGCAGAGTTGATCTACATATGGTCTGTATGAGAAGGAAACACAGTTCTTTTTCGATGGCATGCTCATGGTTCTTGCTGTATTGGAGATGCTGGAACAAAGAGCTTGCTTCTTGCATGAAAACAGAGTGTGTTTCATGGATGAGAACTCTGGTCTGAATTTCCCTTCAGAAACAGAGATACACCCCAGATTCTGTGTCTACTTAAATCAAGAGTTCACTTCTGGTAAACCCAGTGAATTTTGGGCTCAAATGTTTTTTGCAGGTCACGAACCCAACGCGATTCTCACTATTAACTTAAGAGCATTTATGTACAAGGAGCTATGGTTTGTATCAGTTTCATAAGCAGAGTTGAACTACATATAGTCCGTATGACTAGGAAATTCAGTTCGTTTTTTCATGGCATGCTCATGGTTCTTGCTGTATCTTAGACTCTGGAAAGAAGAGCTTGCCTCTTGCGTTAAATCAGAGTGTGTTTCAGGGATGAGAACTCTGGTCTAAATTTCCCTTCGAAACGGAATTAAACCCCACGATCTTTGTCTTCCTACAAGCAAGAGTTCATTTCTGGTAAACACCATGAATTTTGAGCTCAAATGATTTTAGGCAGTTCACGAACCCAACGCGATTCTCACTATTAACTAAAGAGGATTTATGTAAGAGGAGCTATGGTTTGTATCAGTTTCATAAGAAGAGTTGAACTTCATATGGTCCGTATGAGTAGGAAACACAGTTCTTTTTTTGAGGGAATGTTCATGGTTCTTGCTGTATTTTAGAATCTGGAAAGAAGAGCTTGCTTCTTCAGTTAAAACAGAGTGTGTTTCAGGGATGAGAACTCTCGTCGGAATATCCCTTCTGAAACGGAGTTAAACCCCAAGATCTGTGTCTTCCTACAAGCAAGAGTTCACTTTTGGGAAACCCATTGAATTTTGAGCTCAAATGATTTTAGGCAGTTCACATACCCAACACGAATCTCACTATTAACTAAAGAGGATTTATGTAAGATGAGCTATGGTTTGTATCAGTTTCATAAGCACATTTGAACTACATATAGTCAGCGTGAGACGAAATTCAGTTTTTTTTTCAGGGCTTGCTCATGTTTCTTGTTGTATTTTAGACTCTGGAAAGAAAAGCTTGCCTCTTGCGTTAAAACAGAGTGTGTTTCATGGATGAGAATTCTGGTCTGAATTTCCCTGCAGAAACAGAGGTAAACCCCAGATTCTGTGTCTACCTAAAAGCAAGAGTTCATTTCTGGTAAACCCAGTAAATTTTGAGCTCAAATTATTTTAGGAAGTTCACGAAACCAACGAGATTCTCACTATTAACTAAAGAGCATTTTTTTAAGAGGTGCTGTTGTTTGTATCAGTTTCATAAGCAGAGTTGATCTACATGTGGTCTGTAGGAGTAGGAAACACAGTTATTTTTCGAGCGCATCCTCATGGTTCTTGCTGTATTGGACTTTGGAAAGAAGAGCTTGCTTCTTGCGTTAAGTCAGACTGTGTTTCAGGGATGAGAACTCTGGTCTTAGTTTCCCTTCAGAAACGGAGTTAAAGCCCAGGATCTGTGTCTTCCTACAAGCAAGAGTTCATTTTGGTAATTCCACTGAATTTTGAGCTCAAATGATTTTAGGTAGTTCACAAACCTAACGCGATTCTCACTATTAACTAAAGAGCATTTATGAAAGAGGAGCTGTGGTTTGTATCAGTTTCATAAGCAGAGTTGATCTACATGTGTTCTGTATGAGTAAGAAACACAGTTATTTTTCGAGGACATGCTCATTGTCCTTGCGGTATTATAGATGCTGGAAAAAGGAGCTTGCTTCTTGCGTTAAATCAGAGTGTGTTTCAGGCATGAGAACTCTGGTCCAAATTTCCCTTCAAAACAGAATTAAACCCCAGTATCTGAGTCCTCCTACAAGCAAGAGTTCATTTCTGGTAAACCCAGTGAATTTTGAGCTCAAATGATTTTAGGCAGTTCACGAACCCAACGCGATTCTCACTATTAACTAAAGACCATTTATGTAAGAGGAGCTGTGGTTTGTATCAGTTTCACAAGCAGAGTTGATCTACATGAGTTCTGTATGAGTAAGAAACACAGTAATTTTTCGAGGGCATGGTCACGGTCCTTGCTATATTGGAGACGCTGGAAAGAAGAGCTTGCTCCTTGCGTTAAATCAGAGTGTGTTTCAGGCATGAGATCTCTGGTCTAAATTTGCCTTCGAAACGGAATTAAACCCAGGATCTGAGTCTTCCTACAAGCAAGAGTTCATTTCTGGTAAACCCAGTGAATTTTGAGCTCAAATGATATTAGGCAGTTCACAACCCAACGCGATTCTCACTATTACCTAAAGAGAATTTATGTAAGAGGAGCTGTGGTTTGATTCAGTTTCAAAAGCAGAGTTGAACTATATATGGTCCATATGAGTAGTAAACACATTTCTTTTTTTCAAGGCATGCTTATGGTTCTTGCTGTATTTTAGACTCTGGAAAGAAGAGCATGCTTTTTGCGTTAAAATAGAGTGTGTTATATTGATGAGAACTCTTGTCTGAATTTGCCTTCAGAAACGGAGTTAAATCCCAGGACCTGTGTCTTCTACAAGCAAGTGTTCATTTCTGGTAAACCAAGTGAATTTTGGGCTCAAATTATTTTACACTGTTCAAAAACCCAATGTGATTCTCACTATTAACTAAAAATCAATTATTTAAGAGGTACTGTGGTTTGTATCAGTTTCATATGCAGAGTTGATCTACATATGGTCTGTATGAGTAGGAAACACAGTTTTTTTTTAGGGCATGCTCATGGTTCTTACTGTATTGGAGACACTGGAAAGCAGTGCTTGCTTCTTGCATTAAAACAGAGTGTGTCATGGATGAGAACTCTGGTATGAATTTCCCTTCAGGAATGGTGTTAAACCCCAGGATCTGTGTCTACCTCCAAGCAAGAGTTCATTTCTGGTAAACACAGTGAATTTTGGGCTCAAATGATTTTTTGTAGTTCACGAACCCAACACGATTCTCACTATTATCTAAAGAGCATTTATGTAGGAGGAGCTGTGGTTTGTATCAGTTTCATAAGTAGAGTTGAACTACATACGGTCCGTATGAGTAGGAAACACAGTTCTTATTTTCTGGGCATGCTCATGGTTCTTATAGCATTGGAGACGCTGGAAAGAAGAGGATGAAACTTGCTTTAAAACAGAGTGTTTTTCAGGGATGAGAATTCTGTCTGAATTTGCCTTCAGAAACGGAGTTAAACCACAGGATCATTGTCTTCCGAAGCAAGAGTTCATTTCTTGTAAACCCATTGAATTTTTGGCTCATATGATTTTACACAGTTCACGAACCCAGAGCGATTCTCACTATTTACTAAAGAGCATTTACTTAAGAGGTGCTGTGGTTGTATCAGTTTCATAAGCAGAGTTGATTTACATATGGTCTGTATGAGTGGGAAACACAGTTCTTTTTTATGGCCATGCTCATGGTTCTTGCTGTATTTGAGATGCTGGAAAGAAGAGGATTATTCCTGTCTTAAAACATCGTGTTTTTCATGGATGAGAGCTCTGGTCTGAATTTGCCTTCAGAAACGGAGGTAAACCCCACTATCTGTGTCTTCCTACAAGCAAGAGTTCATTTCTGGTAAACCCAGTGAATTTTGGGCTCAAATGATTTTTCACAGTTCAAGAACCCAACACGATTCCCACTATTAACTAAAGAGCATTTATGTAAGAGGAGCTGTTGTTTGTATCAGTTTCATAAGCAGCGCTGAACTACATATGGTCCATGTGAGTAGGAAACACAGTTCTTTTTTTCAGGACATGCTCATGGTTCTTGCTGTATTTTAGACTATGGAAAGAAGAGCTTGCTTCTTGCGTTAAATCACAGTGTGTTTCAGGGATGAGTACTCTGGTCTGAATTTCCCTTCAGAAAGGGAGTTAAACCCCAGATCTGTGTCTTCCTAAAAGCAAGAGTGCATTTCTGGAAAACCCAGTGAATTTTGGGCTCAAATGATTTTTTAGCAGTTCATGAACCCAACACGATTCTCACTATTAACTAAAGAGGATTTATGTAAGAGGAGCTGTGGTTTGTATCAGTTTAATAGCAGAGTTGATCTACATATGGTCTGTATGAGAAGGAAACACAGTTCTTTTTCAATGGCATGCTCATGGTTCTTGCTGTATTGGAGATGCTGGAACAAAGTGCTTGCTTCTTGCATGAAAACAGAGTGTGTTTCATGGATGAGAACTCTGGTCTGAATTTCCCTTCAGAAACAGAGATACACCCCAGATTCTGTGTCTACTTAAATCAAGAGTTCACTTCTGGTAAACCCAGTGAATTTTGGGCTCAAATGTTTTTTGCAGGTCACAAACCCAACGCGATTCTCACTATTAAGTTAAGAGCATTTATGTACAAGGAGCTATGGTTTGTATCAGTTTCATAAGCAGAGATGAACTACATATAGTCCGTATGACTAGGAAATTCAGTTAGTTTTTTCATGGCATGCTCATGGTTCTTGCTGTATCTTAGACTCTGGAAAGAAAAGCTTGCCTCTTGCGTTAAAACAGAGTGTGTTTCATGGATGAGAATTCTGGTCTGAATTTCCCTGCAGAAACAGAGGTAAACCCCAGATTCTGTGTCTACCTAAAAGCAAGAGTTCATTTCTGGTAAACCCAGTAAATTTTGAGCTCAAATTATTTTAGGAAGTTCACGAAACCAACGAGATTCTCACTATTAACTAAAGAGCATTTTTTTAAGAGGTGCTGTTGTTTGTATCAGTTTCATAAGCAGAGTTGATCTACATGTGGTCTGTAGGAGTAGGAAACACAGTTATTTTTCGAGCGCATCCTCATGGTTCTTGCTGTATTGGACTTTGGAAAGAAGAGCTTGCTTCTTGCGTTAAGTCAGACTGTGTTTCAGGGATGAGAACTCTGGTCTTAGTTTCCCTTCAGAAACGGAGTTAAAGCCCAGGATCTGTGTCTTCCTACAAGCAAGAGTTCATTTTGGTAATTCCACTGAATTTTGAGCTCAAATGATTTTAGGTAGTTCACAAACCTAACGCGATTCTCACTATTAACTAAAGAGCATTTATGAAAGAGGAGCTGTGGTTTGTATCAGTTTCATAAGCAGAGTTGATCTACATGTGTTCTGTATGAGTAAGAAACACAGTTATTTTTCGAGGACATGCTCATTGTCCTTGCGGTATTATAGATGCTGGAAAAAGGAGCTTGCTTCTTGCGTTAAATCAGAGTGTGTTTCAGGCATGAGAACTCTGGTCCAAATTTCCCTTCAAAACAGAATTAAACCCCAGTATCTGAGTCCTCCTACAAGCAAGAGTTCATTTCTGGTAAACCCAGTGAATTTTGAGCTCAAATGATTTTAGGCAGTTCACGAACCCAACGCGATTCTCACTATTAACTAAAGACCATTTATGTAAGAGGAGCTGTGGTTTGTATCAGTTTCACAAGCAGAGTTGATCTACATGAGTTCTGTATGAGTAAGAAACACAGTAATTTTTCGAGGGCATGGTCACGGTCCTTGCTATATTGGAGACGCTGGAAAGAAGAGCTTGCTCCTTGCGTTAAATCAGAGTGTGTTTCAGGCATGAGATCTCTGGTCTAAATTTGCCTTCGAAACGGAATTAAACCCAGGATCTGAGTCTTCCTACAAGCAAGAGTTCATTTCTGGTAAACCCAGTGAATTTTGAGCTCAAATGATATTAGGCAGTTCACAACCCAACGCGATTCTCACTATTACCTAAAGAGAATTTATGTAAGAGGAGCTGTGGTTTGATTCAGTTTCAAAAGCAGAGTTGAACTATATATGGTCCATATGAGTAGTAAACACATTTCTTTTTTTCAAGGCATGCTTATGGTTCTTGCTGTATTTTAGACTCTGGAAAGAAGAGCATGCTTTTTGCGTTAAAATAGAGTGTGTTATATTGATGAGAACTCTTGTCTGAATTTGCCTTCAGAAACGGAGTTAAATCCCAGGACCTGTGTCTTCTACAAGCAAGTGTTCATTTCTGGTAAACCAAGTGAATTTTGGGCTCAAATTATTTTACACTGTTCAAAAACCCAATGTGATTCTCACTATTAACTAAAAATCAATTATTTAAGAGGTACTGTGGTTTGTATCAGTTTCATATGCAGAGTTGATCTACATATGGTCTGTATGAGTAGGAAACACAGTTTTTTTTTAGGGCATGCTCATGGTTCTTACTGTATTGGAGACACTGGAAAGCAGAGCTTGCTTCTTGCATTAAAACAGAGTGTGTCATGGATGAGAACTCTGGTATGAATTTCCCTTCAGGAATGGTGTTAAACCCCAGGATCTGTGTCTACCTCCAAGCAAGAGTTCATTTCTGGTAAACACAGTGAATTTTGGGCTCAAATGATTTTTTGTAGTTCACGAACCCAACACGATTCTCACTATTATCTAAAGAGCATTTATGTAGGAGGAGCTGTGGTTTGTATCAGTTTCATAAGTAGAGTTGAACTACATACGGTCCGTATGAGTAGGAAACACAGTTCTTATTTTCTGGGCATGCTCATGGTTCTTATAGCATTGGAGACGCTGGAAAGAAGAGGATGAAACTTGCTTTAAAACAGAGTGTTTTTCAGGGATGAGAATTCTGTCTGAATTTGCCTTCAGAAACGGAGTTAAACCACAGGATCATTGTCTTCCGAAGCAAGAGTTCATTTCTTGTAAACCCATTGAATTTTTGGCTCATATGATTTTACACAGTTCACGAACCCAGAGCGATTCTCACTATTTACTAAAGAGCATTTACTTAAGAGGTGCTGTGGTTGTATCAGTTTCATAAGCAGAGTTGATTTACATATGGTCTGTATGAGTGGGAAACACAGTTCTTTTTTATGGTCATGCTCATGGTTCTTGCTGTATTTGAGATGCTGGAAAGAAGAGGATTATTCCTGTCTTAAAACATCGTGTTTTTCATGGATGAGAGCTCTGGTCTGAATTTGCCTTCAGAAACGGAGGTAAACCCCACTATCTGTGTCTTCCTACAAGCAAGAGTTCATTTCTGGTAAACCCAGTGAATTTTGGGCTCAAATGATTTTTCACAGTTCAAGAACCCAACACGATTCCCACTATTAACTAAAGAGCATTTATGTAAGAGGAGCTGTTGTTTGTATCAGTTTCATAAGCAGCGCTGAACTACATATGGTCCATGTGAGTAGGAAACACAGTTCTTTTTTTCAGGGCATGCTCATGGTTCTTGCTGTATTTTAGACTATGGAAAGAAGAGCTTGCTTCTTGCGTTAAATCACAGTGTGTTTCAGGGATGAGTACTCTGGTCTGAATTTCCCTTCAGAAAGGGAGTTAAACCCCAGATCTGTGTCTTCCTAAAAGCAAGAGTGCATTTCTGGAAAACCCAGTGAATTTTGGGCTCAAATGATTTTTTAGCAGTTCATGAACCCAACACGATTCTCACTATTAACTAAAGAGGATTTATGTAAGAGGAGCTGTGGTTTGTATCAGTTTAATAGCAGAGTTGATCTACATATGGTCTGTATGAGAAGGAAACACAGTTCTTTTTCAATGGCATGCTCATGGTTCTTGCTGTATTGGAGATGCTGGAACAAAGTGCTTGCTTCTTGCATGAAAACAGAGTGTGTTTCATGGATGAGAACTCTGGTCTGAATTTCCCTTCAGAAACAGAGATACACCCCAGATTCTGTGTCTACTTAAATCAAGAGTTCACTTCTGGTAAACCCAGTGAATTTTGGGCTCAAATGTTTTTTGCAGGTCACAAACCCAACGCGATTCTCACTATTAAGTTAAGAGCATTTATGTACAAGGAGCTATGGTTTGTATCAGTTTCATAAGCAGAGATGAACTACATATAGTCCGTATGACTAGGAAATTCAGTTCGTTTTTTCATGGCATGCTCATGGTTCTTGCTGTATCTTAGACTCTGGAAAGAAGAGCTTGCCTCTTGCGTTAAATCAGAGTGTGTTTCAGGGATGAGAACTCTGGTCTAAATTTCCCTTCGAAACGGAATTAAACCCCACGATCTTTGTCTTCCTACAAGCAAGAGTTCATTTCTGGTAAACACCATGAATTTTGAGCTCAAATGATTTTAGGCAGTTCACGAACCCAACGCGATTCTCACTATTAACTAAAGAGGATTTATGTAAGAGGAGCTATGGTTTGTATCAGTTTCATAAGAAGAGTTGAACTTCATATGGTCCGTATGAGTAGGAAACACAGTTCTTTTTTTGAGGGAATGTTCATGGTTCTTGCTGTATTTTAGAATCTGGAAAGAAGAGCTTGCTTCTTCAGTTAAAACAGAGTGTGTTTCAGGGATGAGAACTCTCGTCGGAATATCCCTTCTGAAACGGAGTTAAACCCCAAGATCTGTGTCTTCCTACAAGCAAGAGTTCACTTTTGGTAAACCCATTGAATTTTGAGCTCAAATGATTTTAGGCAGTTCACATACCCAACACGAATCTCACTATTAACTAAAGAGGATTTATGTAAGATGAGCTATGGTTTGTATCAGTTTCATAAGCACATTTTAACTACATATAGTCAGCGTGAGACGAAATTCAGTTTTTTTTTTCAGGGCTTGCTCATGTTTCTTGTTGTATTTTAGACTCTGGAAAGAAAAGCTTGCCTCTTGCGTTAAAACAGAGTGTGTTTCAAGAGTTCATTTTGGTAATTCCACTGAATTTTGAGCTCAAATGATTTTAGGTAGTTCACAAACCTAACGCGATTCTCACTATTAACTAAAGAGCATTTATGTAAGAGGAGCTGTGGTTTGTATCAGTTTCATAAGCAGAGTTGATCTACATGTGTTCTGTATGAGTAAGAAACACAGTTATTTTTCGAGGACATGCTCATTGTCCTTGCGGTATTATAGATGCTAGAAAAATGAGCTTGCTTCTTCCGTTAAATCAGAGTGTGTTTCAGGCATGAGAACTCTGGTCCAAATTTCCCTTCAAAACGGAATTAAACCCCAGTATCTGAGTCCTCCTACAAGCAAGAGTTCATTTCTGGTAAACCCAGTGAATTTTGAGCTCAAATGATTTT
Organism: Onychomys leucogaster; assembly: GCA_949786385.1. NCBI lineage: Eukaryota > Metazoa > Chordata > Mammalia > Rodentia > Cricetidae > Onychomys > Onychomys leucogaster. The sequence continues at coordinate 114,341 of CATKUP010000301.1, read as the reverse complement.
AGGCAATTCACGAACCCAACGCGATTCTCACTATTAACTAAAGACCATTTATGTAAGAGGAGCTGTGGTTTGTATCAGTTTCACAAGCAGAGTTGATCTACATGAGTTCTGTATGAGTAAGAAACACAGTAATTTTTCGAGGGCATGGTCACGGTCCTTGCTGTATTGGAGACGCTGGAAAGAAGAGCTTGCTCCTTGCGTTAAATCAGAGTGTGTTTCAGGCATGAGATCTCTGGTCTAAATTTGCCTTCAAAATGGAATTAAACCCAGGATCTGAGTCTTCCTACAAGCAAGAGTTCATTTCTGGTAAACCCAGTGAATTTTGAGCTCAAATGATATTAGGCAGTTCACAACCCAACGCGATTCTCACTATTACCTAAAGAGAATTTATGTAAGAGGAGCTGTGGTTTGATTCAGTTTCAAAAGCAGAGTTGAACTATATATGGTCCATATGAGTAGTAAACACATTTCTTTTTTTCAGGGCATGCTTATGGTTCTTGCTGTATTTTAGACTCTGGAAAGAAGAGCATGCTTTTTGTGTTAAAACAGAGTGTGTTATATTGATGAGAACTCTGGTATGAATTTCCCTTCAGGAATGGAGTTAAACCCCAGGATATGTGTCTTCCTACAAGCAAGAGTTCATTTCTGGTAAACCCAGTGAATTTTAGGCTCAAATGAATTTAGCAGTTCACGAACCCAACACGATTCTCATTTTTATCTAAAGAGCATTTATGTAGGAGGAGCTGTGGTTTGTATCAGTTTCATAAGCAGAGTTGAACTACATATGGTCCGTATGAGTAGGAATCACAGTTCTTTTTTTTTTGGGCATGCTAATGGTTCTTATAGCATTGGTGACGCTGGAAAGAAGAGGTTGAAACTTGCTTTAAAACAGAGTGTTTTTCAGGGATGAGAATTCTGTCTGAATTTGCCTTCAGTAACGGAGTTAAACCACAGGATCAGTGTCTTCCGAAGCAAGAGTTCATTTCTTGTAAACCCATTGAATTTTTGGCTCAAATGATTTTACACAGTTCACAATCCCAGAACGATTCTCACTATTTACTAAAGAGCATTTACATAAGAGGTGCTGTGGTATGTATCAGTTTCATAAGCAGAGTTGATTTACATGTGGTCTGTATGAGTGAGAAACACAGTTCTTTTTTTATGGGCATGTTCATGGTTCTTGCTGTATTTGAGACGCTGGAAGGAAGAGGATTGTTCTTGTCATAAAACATCGTGTTTTTCATGGATGAGAGCTCTGGTCTGAATTTCCCTTCAGAAACGGAGATAAACCCCAGTATCTGTGTTTTCCTACAAGCAAGAGTTCATTTCTGGTAAACCCAGTGAAATTTGGGCTCAAATGATTTTTAGCAGTTCATGAACCCAACACGATTCTCACTATTAACTAAAGAGGATTTATGTAAGAGTAGCTGTGGTTTGTATTAGTTTAATAAGCAGAGTTGATCTACATATGGTCTGTATGAGTAGGAAACACAGTTCTTTTTTGAGGGCATGCTTATGGTCTTGCTTTTTTGGAGACGCTTGAAAGAAGAGCTTGCTTCTTGCGTTAAATCAGAGTGTGTTTCAGGAATGAGCTCTCTGGTCTGAATATCCCTTCAGAAATGGAGTTAATCCCAAGGATCTGTGTCTTCCTACAAGCAAGAATTCATATCTGGAAAACCCACTGAATTTTGGGCTCAAATGATTTTTAGCAGTTCACAAACCCAACGCAATTCTCACTATTAACTAAAGAAGATTTATGTAAGAGGAGTTGTGGTTTGTATCGGTTTCTCTAGCAGAGTTGAAGTACTTATGGTAGTTATGAGTAGGAAACACTGTTCTTTTTTTCTAGGGAAGCTCATGGTTCTTACTGTATTAGAGAGGGTGGAAAGAAGAGGATGATTCTTGCCTTAATACAGAGTGTTTTTCAGGGATGAGAACTCTGGTCTGAATTCGCCTCCAGAAACTGAGTTAAACCCCATGATCTGTGTCTCCCGACAAGCAAGGTTTCATTTCTGGTAATCCCAGTGTATTTTGGGCCTAAATGATTTTTCCCAGTTCACGAACCCAACACGATTCTCACTATTAACTAAAGAGCATTTATGTAAGAGGAGCTGTGGTTTGTATCAGTTTCATAAGCAGAGTTGAACTACATGTGGTCCATATGAGTAGTAAACACATTTCTTTTTTTCAGGGCATGCTTATGGTTCTTGCTCTATTTTAGACTCTGGAAAGAAGAGCATGCTTTTTGCGTTAAAACAGAGTGTGTTATATTGATGAGAACTCTGGTCTGAATTTGCCTTCAGAAACGGAGTTAAACCCCAGGACCTGTGTCTTCTACAAGCAAGTGTTCGTTTCTGGTAAACCAAGTCAATTTGGGGCTCAAATGATTTTACACTGTTCAAAAACCCAATGTGATTCTCACTATTAACTAAAGAGCATTTATGTAAGGGGAGCTTTGGTTTGTATCAGTTTCATAAGCAGAATTGATCTACATGTGGTCTGTATGAGTAGGAAACACAGTTCTTTTTTTTCTGGGCATGATCATTGTTCTTACTGTATGGAGACGCTGGAAAGAAGAGGATGATTCTTACCTTAAAACAGAGTGTTTTTCAGGGATGAGAGCTGTGGTCTGAATTTGCCTTCAGAAACGGAGGTAAACCACAGGATCTACGTTTTCCTACAAACAAGAGTTCATTTCTCATAAACCCAGTGAATTTTGGGCTCAAAGATTTTTCGCAGTTCAAGAAACCAACGCGATTCTCACTATTAACTAAAGAGCATTTATGTAAGAGGAGCTGTGGTTTGTATCAGTTTCATAAGCAAATTTGAACTACATATGTTCCATATGAGTAGGAAACACAGTTTTCTTGAGGGCATGCTCATGGTTCTTTCCCTATGTGAGATGCTAGAAAGAAGAGCTTGCTTCTTGCATTAAAACAGAGAGTGTTTCATGGATGAGAACTCTTTTCTGAATTTCCCATCAGAAACGGAGTTAAACCCCAGGATCTGTGTCTTCCACAAGAAAGAGTTCTTTTCTGGTAAACCATGTGAATTTGGGGTTTAAAGGATTTTACAGAGTTCTAGAACCCCCGCGATTCTCTCTATTAACTAACGAGCATTTTTGTAAGTCGAGCTGTGTTTTGTATCTTTTTCGTAAGCAGAGTTGAACTACATTTGGTCCGTATGAGTAGGAAACACAGTTCTTTTTTTCAGGGAATGCTCATGGTCCTTGCTGTATTTTAGACTCTGGAAAGAAGAGCTTGCTTCTTGGTTAAAACAGAGTGTGTTTAATGGATGAGAACACTGGTCTGAATATCCCTACAGAAACGGAGTTAAACCACAGGGTCTGTGTCTTCCTACAAGCAAGAGTTCATTTCTGGTAACGCAGTGAATTTTGAGCTCAAATGATTTTAGGCAGTTCACGAACCCAACACGATTCTCAGTATTAACTAAAGAGACTTTATGCAAGTGGAGCTGTGGTTTGTAGCAGTTTCATAAGCAGAGTTGATCTACATGTGTTCTGTATGAGTAGGAAACACAGTTCTTTTTTTTTTCAGGGAATGCTCATGGCTCTTGCTGCATTTTAGACTCTGGAAAGAAGAGCTTGCTTCTTGAGTTAAAACAGAGTGTGTTTCAGGGATAAACACTGGTCTGAATATCCCTTCAGAAACGGAGTTAAACCCCAGGATATGTGTCTTCCTACAAGCAAGAGTTCATTTCTGGTAAACCCAGTGATTTTTGGGCTCAAATGATTTTACACAGTTCACGAACCCAACGCGATTCTCACTATTAAGTAAAGAGCATTTATTTAAGATGTGCTGTGGTTTGTATCAGTTTCATAAGCAGAGTTGACATACACAGGGTCCGTATGAGTAGGAAACATAGTTCTTTTTTTAAGGGAATGCTCATTGTTCTTGCTTTTTTTTTTAGTCTCTGGAAAGAAGAGCTTGCTTCTTTCGTTAAATCTGAGTGTGTTTCAGGGATGAGAACTCTGGTCTGAATTACCCTTCAGAAACGGAAATAAAACCCAGGATCTGTGTCTTTCTACAAGCAAGAGTTCATTTCTGGTAAACCCAGTGAATTTTGAGCTCAAATGATTTTATGCAGTTCAGGAACCCAACGCGATTCTCACTATTAACTAAAGAGGATTGGTGTAACAGTATCTGTGGTTTGTATCAGTTTCATAAGCAGAGTTGAACTCCATATGGTCTGTATGAGTAGGAAACCCAGTTCTTTTTTTCTGGGCATGCTCATGGTTCTTACTGTATTGGAGATGCTGGAAAGAAGAGGATGACTCTTATCTTAAAACAGAGTGTTTTTCAGGGATGAGAGCTGTCGTCTGAATTTGCCTTCAGAAACGGAGGTAAACCACAGGATCTACGTTTTCCTACAAGCAAGAGTTCATTTTTGGTAAACCCAGTGAATTTTGGGCTCAAATGATTATACACAGTTCAAAAACCCAATGCGATTCTCACTATTAACTAAAGAGCATTTATTTAAGATGTGCTGTGGTTTGTATAAGTTTCATAAGCAGAGTTGATGTACATATGGGCAGTATGAGTAAGAAACACAGTTTTCTTGAGGGCATGCTCATGGTTCTTTCTCTATGGGAGATGCTAGAAAGAAGAGCTTGCTTCTTGCATTAAAACAGAGTGTGTTTCCTGGATGAGAACTCTTTTCTGAATTTCCCATCAGAAACGGAGTTAAACCCCATGATCTGTGTCTTCTTACAAGCAAGAGTTCATTTCTGGTAACCCAGTGAATTTTGAGCTCAAATGATTTTAGACAGTTCACGAACCCAACGCGATTCTCACTATTAACTAAAGAGCCTTTATGTAAGAGGAGCTGTGTTTTGTATCAGTTTCATAAGAAGATTTGAACTACATATAGTCTGTATGAGTAGAAAAAACAGTTCTTTTATTCCGGGCATGCTCATGTTTCTTGCTGTATTGGAGATGCTGGAAAGAAGAGCTTGCTTCTTGCGTTAAATCAGAGTGTGTTCCAGGGATGTGAACTCTGGTCTAAATTTCCCTTCGAAATGTAATTAAACCCCAGGATCTGTGTCTTCCTACAAGCAATGGTTCATTTCTGGTAAACCCAGGGAATTTTGAGGTCAAATGATTTTAGGCAGTTCACGAACCCAACGCGATTATCACTATTAAATAAAGAAGATTTATGTAGGAAGAGCTGTGGTTTGTATCAGTTTCATAAGCAGAGTTGAACTACATATGGTCTGTATGAGTAGGAAACACAGTTATTTTTCGAGGGCATGCTCATGGTTCTTGCTTTATTGGATGCGCTGGAACAAAGAGCTTGTTTCTTGCATTAAAACAGAGTGTGTTTCATGGATGAGAACTCTGGTCTGAATTTCCCTTCAAAAACGGAGGTAAACCCCAGGATCTGTGTCTACCTAAAAGCAACAGTTCACTTCTGATAAACCCAATGTATTTTGCACTCAAATAATTTTTCAAGGTCACGAACCCAACGCTATTCTCACTATTAACTAAGGAGAATTTATGTAAGAGGACCTATGGTTTGTATCAGTTTCATAAGCAGAGTGGAACTACATATAGTCCGAATGACTAGGAAACACAGTTCCTATTTTCATGGCATGCTCATGGTTCTTTCTGTATCTTAGATTCTGGAAAGAAGAGCTTGCTTCTTGCGTTAAATCAGAGTCTATTTCAGGGATGAGAACTCTGGTCTGAATTTCGCTTCAGAAACGGAGTTAAACCCCAGGTTCCGTGTCTTCCTACAAACAAGAGTTCATTTCTGGTAAACCCAGTGAATTTTGGGCTCAAATGATTTTAGGCAGTTCACGAACCCAACGCGATTCTCACTATTAACTAAAGAGCATTTATGTAAGTGGAGCTGGGGTTTGTATCACTTTCATAAGCAGAGATGATCTAAATGTGTTCTGTATGAGTAGGAAACACAGTTCTTTTTTTCAGGGAATGCTCATGGCTCTTGCTGTATTTTAGACTCTGGAAAGAAGAGCTTGCTTCTTGAGTTAAAACAGAGTGTGTTTCAGGCATCAGAACACTTCTCTGAATATCCCTTCAGAAATGGAGTTAAAACCCAGGATATGTGTCTTCCTACAAGCAAGAGTTCATTTCTGGTAAACCCAGTGAATTTTGAGCTCAAATGATTTTAGGCAGTTCACGAACCCAACACAAATCTCACTATTAACTAAAGAGGATTGGTGTAACAATAGCTGTGGTTTGTATCAGTTTCATAAGCAGACTTGAACTACATATTGTCTGTATGAGTAGGAAACACAGTTCTTTTTTTCTGGGCATGCTCATGGTTCTTACTGTATTGGAGAAGCTGGAAAGAAAAGGATGATTTTTGCCTTAAGACAGAGTGTTTTTCAGGGATGTGGTCTCTGGTCTGAATTTAAATCCCAGGATCTGTGACTTCCTTCAAGCGAGAGTTCATTTCTGGTAAACGAAATGAATTTTGGGCTCAAATGATTTAACACTGTTCTCAAACCATCGCGATTCTCACTATTACCTAAAGAGCATTTATGTAAGAGGAGCTGTGGTTTGTATCAGTTTCATAAGCAGAGTTGATCTATATATGTGCCTATGTGTAGGAAACACAGTTATTTTTTTCAGGGCATGTTCATGGTTTTTGCTGTATTGGAGACGCTGGAAAGAAAAGCTTGCTTCTTGCGAGAAAACAGAGTGTGTTTCAGGGATGAGAACACTGGTCTCAATTTCTCTTCAGAAATGGAGTAAAACCCAAGGATCTGTTTTTTCCTACAAGCAAGATTTCATTTCTGGTAAAGGAAGTGTATTTTGGGCTCAAATGATTTCACACAGTTCTCGAACCCAATGCGATTTCCACTGTTAACTAAAGATCATTTATGTAAGAGGAGCTTGGTTTGTATCAGTTACATAAGCAGAGTTAAACTACATATGGTCCGTTTGAGTAGGAAACACAGTTCTTTTTTTCTGGGCATGCTCATGGTTCTTGCTGTATTTGAGAAGCTAGAAAGAAGTGCTTGCTTCTTGCGTTTAAACAGAGTGTGTTTCATGGATGAGAACACTGGTCTGAATTTCCCGTCAGAAACAGAGTTAAAACCCAAAATCTGTGTCTTCCTACCAGCAAGGAATTCATTTCTGGTAAACCAAGTGAATTTTGGGCTCAAATGATTTTACACAGTTCTGGAAACCAACGAGATTCTCACTATTACCTAAAGAGCATTTATGTAAGAGGAGCTTGGTTTGTATCAGTTTAATAAGCAGAGTTGATCTACATATGATCCCAATGACTAGGAAACTCTGTTCTTTATTTCTGGGCATGGTCGTGGTTCTTGCTGTATTTGAGAAGCTGCAAAGAAGATCTTGCTTCTTGCGTTTAAAAAGAGTGTGTTTCATGGATGAGAATACTGGTCTGAATTTCCCTTAAGAAACGGAGTTAAACCCCAGGATCTGTGTCATCCTACAAGCAAGAGTTCATTTCTGGTAAACCCAGTGAATTTTGGGCTCATATGATTTTTAGCAGTTCACGAACCCAACGCGATTCTCACTCTTAACTAAAGAGCATTTATGTAAGAGGAGCTGTGGTTTGTATCAGTTAAATAAGCAAATTTAAACTACATATGGTCTGTATGAGAAGGAAACACACTTTTTTTTTTCTGAGCATGCTCATGGTTCTTGCTGTATTGGAGACTCTGGAAAGAAGAGGATGCTTCTTGCGTGAAAACAGCATGAGTTTCATGGATGAGAACAGTGGTCTGAATTTCCCATCAGAAACAGAGTTAAACCCCAGGATCTGTGTCTTCCTACAAGCAAGAGTTCATTTCTGGTATACCCAGTGAATTTTGGTCTCCAATGAATTTAAACAGTTCTCGAACCCAACGCAATTATCACTGTTATCTAAAGAGCATCTATGTAAGAGGAGCTGTGGTTTGTATCAGTTTCATATTCAGAGCTCAACTGCATAGGATCTGTATGAGGAGGAAACACAGTTCTTATTCGGGGGGGTGTTCTCATGGTTATTGCTGTATTGGAGACTCTGGAAAGAAGAGGATGATTCTTGAGTTAAAACAGAGTGTGTTTGAAGGATGAGAACTCTGGTCTGAATTTCCCTTTGGAAACGGAGTTAAACCCCAGGATCTGTGTCTTCCTACAAGCAAGAGTTCATTTCTGGTAATCCCAGTGAATTTTTGGCTCAAAAGTTTTTTAGCAGGTCACGAAACCAAAGCGATTCTCACTATTAACTAAAGAGCATTTATGTAAGAGAAGCTGTGGTTTGTATCAGTTAAAAAGCTTAGTTGAACTACATATGGTCCATATGAGTAGGAATTACCGTTCTTTTTTTCAGGGCATGCTCATAGCACTTGCTGTACTAAGACCCTGGAAATAAGACCTTCCTACTTGTGATAAAACAGAGTGTGTTTCATGGTTGAGAACACTGGTCTGAATTTCCCTTCAGAAACAGAGTTAAATCCCAGGATCTGTGACTTTCTTCAAGCAAGAGTTCATTTGTGGTAAACATAGTGAATTTTGGGCTCAAATGATTTACTACAGTTCTCGAACCCATCACAATTCTCACTATTAACTAAAGAGCATTTATGTAAGATGAGCTGTGGTTTGCATTAGTTTCATAAGCAGAGTTGATCTATATATGTGCCTATGAGTAGGAAACACGGTTCTTTTTTTCAGGGCATGCTCATCGTTTTTGATGTATTGGAGACGCTGGAAAGAAAAGCTTGCTTCTTGCGAGAACACAGAATGTTTCAGTGATGAGAACACTGGTCTCAATTTCTCTTCAGAAATGGAGTAAAACCCAAGGATGTGTGTTTTCCTACAAGCAAGATTTCATTTCTGGTAAATGAAGTGTATTTTGGGATCAAATGATTTCACAAAGTTCTCGAACCCAATGCGATTTTAACTATTACCTAAAGAATATTTATGTGAGAGGAGCTTGGATTGTATCAGTTAAATAAGCAGAGTTAAACTACATATGGTCCTTATGAGTAGGAAACACAGTTCTTTTTTTCTGGGCATGCTCTAGTTTCTTGCTGTATTGCAGACGCTGGAAAGCCAAACTTGCTTCATGCATGAAAACAGTGTGTTTCATGGAAGAGAACTCTAGTCTCAATTTCCCTTTATAAACGGAGTTAAACCCCATAATCTTTGTCTTCCTACAAGGAATAATTCATTTCTGGTAAACCCAGTGAATTTTGGGCTCAAATGATTTTTCGCAGTTCATGAACCCAACGCGATTCACACTATTAACTAAAGAGCTTTTAGATAAGAGGAACTGTGGTTTGTATCATTTGCATAAGCAGAGTTGAACTACATATGGTCCGCATGAGTAGGAAACACAGTTCTTTTTTTCTGGGAATGCTCATGGTTCTTGCTGTATTTTAGACTCTGGAAAGAAGTGCTTGCTTCTTGCATTAAAACAGAGTGTGTTTCAGGGATGAGAACTCTGGTCTGAATTTCCCCTCAAAAACGGAGTTATACCCCAGGATCAGTGTCTTCCTACAAGCAAGAGTTCATTTGTGGTAAACCAATTGAATTTTCGGCTCAAATGATTTTACACATTTCTAGAACCCAAGGTGATTATCACTATTAACTAATGAGCATTAATGTAAGAGGAGCTGTTGTCTGTATCAGTTTTATGAGCGGAGTTGAACTACATATGGTCCGTATGAGTAGGAAACACAGTTTTTTTTTTCTGGGCATGCTCATGGTTCTTACTGCATTGGAGATGCTGGAAAGAAGAGGACGCTTCTTGCCTTAAAACAGAGTGTGTTTCAGGGATGAGATCTCTGGTCTAAATTTCCCTTCAGAAACAGAGTTAATACCCAGGATCTGTGTCTTCCTACAAGCAAGAGTTCATTCCTGGTAAACCCAGTGTATATTGGGCTCAAATGATTTTTCACAGTTCACGAACCCAACGCAATTCCCACTATTAACTAAAGAGCATTCATGTAAGAGGAGCTGTGGTTTGGATCAGTTTCATAAGCAGAGTTGATCTACATATGGTCTGCATGAGTAGGAAACACAGCTCTTTTTTGAGGGCATGCTCATGGTTCTTGCTCTATGGGAAACGCTGGAAAGAAGAGCTTGCTCCTTGCATTAAAACAGAGTGTGTTTCTTGGATGAGAACGCTGGTCTGAATTTCCCTTAAGAAACGGAGTTAAACCACAGGATCTGTGTCTTCCTACAAGCAAGAGTTCATTTCTGGTAAACCCAGTGAATTTTGGACTCAAATGATTTTACACTGTTCACGAACCCAACGCGATTGTATGTATTAACTAAAGAGCATTTATGTAAGAGGAGCTGTGGTTGTATCAGTTTCATAAGCAGAGTTGAACTACATATGGTCCATATTAGTACAAAACACAGTTCTTTTTTTCCGGGCATGCTCATGTTTCTTGCTGCATTGGAGAATCTGGGAAGAAGAGCTTGCTCCTTGTGTGAAAACAGAGTGTGTTCCATCGATAGAACACTGGTCTGAATTTCCCTTCAGAATCGGAGTTAAAGCCCATGATCTGTGTCTTCCTACAAGCAAGAGTTCATTTCGTGTAAACACAGTGAATTTTGGGCTCAAATAATTTTAGACAGTTCACGAAACCAATGCTATTCTCACTTTTAACTAAAGAGCATTTCTGTAAGAGGAGTTGTGTTTTGTATCAGTTTCATAAGCAGAGTTGAACTACATATGGTCCATATGAGTAGGAAACACAGTCCTTTTTTTCTGTGCATGCTCATATTTCATGCTGTATAGGAGTTGCTTGAAAGAAGAGCTTGCTTCTTGCGTTAAAACAGAGTATGTTTCATGGATGAGAACTCTGGTCTGAATTTCCCTTCAGAATCAGAGTTAAACCCCATGATCTGTGTCTTCCTACAAGCAATAGTTCATTTCTGGTAAACAATGTGAATTTTGTGCTCAAATGATATTACACAGTTCACTAATCCAACGGGATTCTCACTATTAACTAAAGAGCATTTATGTAAGATGAGTTGTGCTTTGTCTCAGTTACATAAGCACAGTTGAACTACATATGGTCCATATAAGTAGGAAACACAGTTCCCTTTTTCAGGCATGCACATGGTTCTTGCTGTATTGGAGATGCTGGAAAGAAGAGGACGCTTCTTGCCTTAAAATAGAGTGTGTTTCAGGGATGAGAATTCTGGTCTAAATTTCCCTTCAGAAACAGAGTTCATACCCAGGATCTGTGTCTTCCTACAAGCAAGAGTTCATTCCTGGTAAACCCAGTGTATATTGGGCTCAAATGATTTTTCACAGTTCACGAACCCAACGCGATTCCCACTATTAACTAAAGAGCATTCATGTAAGAGGAGCTGTGGTTTGGATCAGTTTCATAAGCAGAGTTGATCTACATATGGTCTGCATGAGTAGGAAACACAGCTCTTTTTTGAGGGCATGCTCATGGTTCTTGCTCTAGGGGAAACGCTGGAAAGAAGAGCTTGCTCCTTGCATTAAAACAGAGTGTGTTTCTTGGATGAGAACTCTGGTCTGAATTTCCCTTAAGAAACGGAGTTAAACCACAGGATCTGTGTCTTCCTACAAGGAAGAGTTCATTTCTGGTAAACCCAGTGAATTTTGGGCTCAAATGATTTTACACTGTTCACGAACCCAACGCGATTGTAAGTATTAACTAAAGAGCATTTATGTAAGAGGAGCTGTGGTTGTATCAGTTTCATAAGCAGAGTTGAACTACATATGGTCCGTATGAGTAGGAAACACAGTTCTTTTTTTCAGGGCATGCTCACGGTTCTTGCTGTATTGGAGACTCTGGAAAGAAGAGCTTGATATTTGAGTTAAAACAGAGTGTGTTACAGGGATGAGAACTCCGGTCTGAATTTCCCTTCAGAATCAGAGTTAAACCCCATGATCTGTGTCTTCCTACAAGCAATAGTTCATTTCTGGAAAACAATGTGAATTTTGTGCTCAAATGATATTAAACTGTTCACTAATCCAACGGGATTCTCACTATTAACTAAAGAGCATTTATGTAAGATGAGTTGTGCTTTGCCTCTGTTACATAAGCTCAGTTGAACTCCATATGGTCCATATAAGTAGGAAACACAGTTCTCTTTTTCTGGGCATGCTCATGGTTCTTGCTGTATTGGAGATGCTGGAAAGAAGAGGACGCTTCTTGTCTTAAAACAGAGTGTGTTCCAGGGATGAGAACTCTGGTCTGAATTTCCCTTCAGAAACAGAGTTAATACCCAGGATCTGTGTCTTCCTACAAGCAAGAGTTCATTTCTGGTAAACCAAGTGAATTTTGGGCTCAAATGATTTTACACAGTTCTGGAATCCAACGCGATTCTCACTATTACCTAAAGAGCATTTATGTAAGAGGAGCTGTGGTTTGTATCAGTTTCATAAGATGAGTTGATCTACCTATGGTCCCTATGAATAGGAAACACAGTTTTTTTTTGAGGGCATGCTCATTGTTCTTGCTGTATTGGTGACTCTTGAAAGAAGAGCTTGCTTCTTGCGTTAAAACAGAGTATGTTTCATGGATGATAACTCTGGTCTGAATTTCCCATCACAAATGGAGTTAATCCCCAGGATCTGTGTGTTCCTACAAGCAAGAGTTCTTTTCTGGTAATCCTAGTGAATTTTGAGTTCAAATGATTTTATAGAATTCTAGAACCCCCGCGATTCTCACTATTAACTAAAGAGCATTTATGTAAGTGGAGCTGTGGTTTGTATCAGTTTCATTAGCAGAGTTGAACTACATATGGTCCGTATGAGTAGGAAACACAGTTCTTTTTTTTCAGGGAATGGTCATGGTTCTTGTTGTATTGGAGATTCTGGAAAGAAGAGCTTGCTTCCTGCATTAAAACAGAGTGTGTTTAATGGATGAGAACACTGGTCTGAATATCCCTACAGAAAAGGAGTTAAACCACAGGATCTGTGTATTCCTGCGAGGAAGAGTTCATATCTGGGAACCCAGTGAATTTTGAGCTCAAATGATTTTAGGCTTTTCACGAAACCAACGTGATTCTCACTATTAACTAAAGAGCCTTTATGTAAGAGGAGCTGTGGTTTGTATCACTTTCATAAGCAGATTTGAACTACATATGGTCCGTATGAGTAGAAAACACAGTTCTTTTATTCCGGGCAAGCTCATGTTTCTTGCTGAATTGGAGACTCTGGATATAAGAGCTTGCTTCTTGCGTTAAAACAGAGTGTGTTTCATGGATGAGAACACTGGTCTGCATTTCCCTACATAAACGGAGTTAAACCACTGGATCGGTATCTTCCTCCATGCAAGAGTTCATTTATGGTAAGCCAAGTGAATTTTGGGCTCAAATGATTTTACACAGTTAACAAACCCAACTCGATTCACACTTTTAACTATAGAGCTTTTATGTATGAGGAGTTGCGGTTTGTATCAGGTTTATAAGCAGAGTTGAACTACATATAGTCCGTATGAGTACAAAACACAGTTCTTTTTTACGGGCATGATCATGTTTCTTGCTGTAATGGAGAATCTGGGAAGAAGAGCTTGCTTCTTGCATGAAAACAGAGTGTGTTTCATGGATGAGAACACTGGTCTGAATTTCCCTTCAGAATCGGAGTTAAACCCCATGATCTGTGTCTTCCTACAAGCAAGAGTTCATTTCAGGTAAACCCAGTGAATTTTGGGCTCAAATAATTTTACACAGTTAACGAACCCAATGCTATTCTCACCTTTAACTAAAGAGCATTTCTGTAAGAGGAGTTGTGGCTTGTATCAGTTTCATAAGCAGAGTTGAACTACATATGGTCCGTATGAGTAGAAAACACAGTCCTTTTTTGCTGTGCATGCTCATATTTCTTGCTGTATTAGAGTTGCTTGAAAGAAGAGCCTGCTTCTTGCGTTAAAACAGAGTATGTTTCATGGATGAGAACTCCGGTATGAATTTCCCTTCAGAATCAGAGTTAAACCCCATGATCTGTGTCTTCCTACAAGCAATAGTTCATTTCTGGAAAACAATGTGAATTTTGTGCTCAAATGATATTAAACTGTTCACTAATCCAACGGGATTCTCACTATTAACTAAAGAGCATTTATGTAAGATGAGTTGTGCTTTGTCTCAGTTACATAAGCACAGTTGAACTACATATGGTCCATATAAGTAGGAAACACAGTTCTCTTTTTCTGGGCATGCTCATGGTTCTTGCTGTATTGGAGATGCTGGAAAGAAGAGGATGCTTCTTGCCTTAAAACAGAGTGTGTTTCAGGGATGAGAACTCTGGTCTGAATTTCTCTTCAGAAACAGAGTTAATACCCAGGATCTGTGTCTTCCTACAAGCAAGAGTTCATTTCTGGTAAACCAAGTGAATTTTGGGCTCAAATGATTTTACACAGTTCTGGAAACCAACGCGATTCTCACTATTACCTAAAGAGCATTTATGTAAGAGGAGCTGTGGTTTGCATCTGTTTCATAAGATGAGTTGATCTACATATGGTCCCTATGAATAGGAAACACAGTTCTTATTTTGAGGGCATGCTCATTTTTCTTGCTATATTGTAGACTCTTGAAAGAAGAGCTTGCTTCTTGTGTTAAAACAGAGTATGTTTCATGGATGATAACTCTAGTCTCAATTTCCCATCACAAACGGAGTTAAACCCCAGGATCTGTGTGTTCCTACAAGCAAGAGTTCTTTTCTGGTAAACCAAGTGAATTTTGAGTTCAAATGATTTTACAGAATTCTAGAACCACCGCGATTCTCACTATTAACTAAAGAGCATTTATGTAAGTGGAGCTGTGGTTTGTATCAGTTTCATAAGCAGAGTTGAACTACATATGGTCCGTATGAGTAGGAAACACAGTTCTTTTTTTTTCAGGGAATGGTCATGGTTCTTGTTGTATTGGAGACTCTGGAAAGAAGAGCTTGCTTCTTGCGTTAAAACAGAGTGTGTTTAATGGATGAGAACACTGGTCTGCATTTCCCTCCATAAACGGAATTAAACCACTGGATTGGTATCTTCCTCCATGCAAGAGTTCATTTATGGTAAACCAAGTGAATTTGGGCTCAAATGATTTTACACAGTTAACAAACCCAACTCGATTCTCACTTTTAACTATAGAGCTTTTATGTATGATTAGTTGCGGTTTGTATTAGTTTCATAATTAGAGTTGAACTACATATAGTCCATATGAGTACAAAACACAGTTCTTTTTTCCGGGCAAGCTCATGTTTCTTGCGGTATTGGAGAATCTGGGAAGAAGAGCATGCTTCTTGCATGAAAACAGAGTGTGTTTCATGGATGAGAACACTGGTCTGAATTTCCATTCATAATCGGAGTTAAATCCAATGATCTTTGTCTTCCTACAAGCAAGAGTTCATTTCTGGTAAACCCAGTGAATTTTGGGCTCAAAAGATTTTACACAGTTCAGGAACCCAACGCTATTCTCACTTTTAACTAAAGAGCATTTCTGTAAGAGGAGTTGTGGTTTGTATCAGTTTCATAAGCACAGTTGAACTACATATGGTCCGTATGAGTAGGAAACACAGTTCTTTTTTTCTGCGCATGCTCATATTTCTTGCTGTATTAGAGTAGCTTGAAAGAAGAGCTTCCTTCTTGTGTTAAAACAGAGTGTGTTTCAGGAATGAGAACGCTGGTCTGAATTTCCCTTCGGAAACGGAGTTAAACCCCAGGGTCTGTGTCTTCCTACAATCAAGAGTTCATTTCTGGTAAACCCAGTGAATTTTGAGTTCAAATGATTTTGCAGAGTTCCTGAACCAACGCGATTGTCACTATTAACTATAGATAATTTATGTAAGTGGAGCTGTGGTTTGTATATGTTTCATAAGCAGAGTTGAACTACATATGGTCCGTATGAGTAGGAAACATAGTTCTTTTGTCTGGTCATGCTCATGGTTTTTTCTGTATTGTAGACGCTGGAAAGAAGAGCTTGCTTCTTGCGTTAAAACAGAGTGTGTTTCATGGATGAGAACACTGGTCTGAATTTCACTTCAGAAACAGAGTTAAATCCCAGGATCTGTGACTTCCTTCAAGCGAGAGTTCATTTCTGGTAAACGAAGTGAATTTTGGGCTCAAATGATTTAACACAGTTCTCGAATCCATCGCGATTCTCACTATTAACTAAAGAGCATTTATGTAAGAGGAACTGTGGTTTCTATCAGTTTCATAAGCAGAGTTGATCTATGTGTAGGAAACACAGTTATTTTTTTCAGGGCAAGCTCATGGTTTTTGCTGTATTGGAGACGCTGGAAAGAAAAGCTTGCTTCTGCGAGAAAACAGAGTGTGTTTCAGGGATGAGAACATTGGTCTCAATTTCGCTTCAGAAATGGAGTAAAACCCAAGGATCTGTTTTTTCCTACAAGCAAGATTTCATTTCTGGTAAAGGAAGTGTATTTTGGGCTCAAATGATTTCACACAGTTCTCGAACCCAATGTGATTTTCACTGTTAACTAAAGATCATTTATGTAAGAGGAGCTTGGTTTGTATCAGTTAAATAAGCAGAGTTAAACTACATATGGTCCGTATGAGTAAGAAACACAGTTCTTTTTTTCTGGGGATGCTCTAGGTTCTTGCTGTATTGCAGACGCTGGAAAGAAGAACTTGCTTCATGCATGAAAACAGTGTGTTTCAGGGAAGAGAACTCCGGTCTCAATTTCCCTTTATAAACGGAGTTAAACCCCATAATCTTTGTCTTCCTACAAGGAAGAGTTCATTTCTGGTAAACCCAGTGAATATTGGGCTCAAATGATTTTTCGCAGTTCATGAACCCAACGCGATTCACACTATTAACTAAAGAGCTTTTATATAAGAGGAACTGTGGTTTGTATCAGTTGCATGAGCAGAGTTGAACTACATATGGTCCGCATGACTAGGAAACACAGTCCTTTTTTGCTGGGAATGCTCATGGTTCTTGCTGTATTTTAGACTCTGGAAAGAAGTGCTTGCTTCTTGCATTAAAACAGAGTGTGTTTCAGGGATGAGAACTCTGGTCTGAATTTCCCCTCAAAAACGGATTTATACCCCAGGATCAGTGTCTTCCTACAAGCAAGAGTTCATTTGTGGTAAACCAATTGAATTTTTGGCTCAAATGATTTTACACATTTCTAGAACCCAAGGTGATTATCACTATTAACTAACGAGCATTTATGTAAGAGGAGCTGTGGTCTGTATCAGTTAAAAAAGCAAATTTAAACTACATTTGGTCCGTATGAGAAGGAAATACACCTTTTTTTTCTCAGCATGCTCATGGTTCTTGCTGTATTGGAGAAACTGGAAAGAAGAGCTTGCTTCTTGCGTTAAAACAGAGTGTCTTTCATGGATGAGAACACTTGTCTGAATTTTCCTTCATAAACAGAGTTAAACCACAGGATCTGTGTTTTCCTACAAGCAATAGTTCATTTCTGGTAAACCAACTGAATTTTTGGGCTCAAATCACTTTACACAGTTCTGGATCCAACGCGATTCTCACTATTAACTAAAGAGCATTATTGTAAGAGGAGCTATGGATTGTATAAGTTTCATAAGCAGAGTTTAAATACATATGGTCCGTATGACATATGAGTAGGAAACACAGTCCTTCTTTTTCAGGGCATGAATATGGTTCCTGCTGTATTAGACACGCTGAAAAGAAGAGCTTGCTTCTTGCGTGAATACAGATTGTGTTTCAGGGATGAGAACGCTGGTCTGAATTTCCCTTCGGAAACGGAGTTAAACCCCATGGTCTGTGTCTTCCTCCAAGCAAGAGTTCATTTCTGGTATACCCAGTGAATTTTGAATTCACATGATTTTGCAGAGTTCCTGAACCAACGCGATTGTCACTATTAACTATAGATAATTTATGTAAGAGGAGCTGTGGTTTCTATCAGTTTCATAAGCAGAGTTGATCTATATATGTGCCTATGAGTAGGAAACACAGTTCTTTTTTTCAGGGCATGCTCATGGTTTTTGCTGTATTGGAGACGCTGGAAAGGAAAGCTTGCTTCTTGCGAGAAAACAGAGTGTGTTTCAGGGATGAGAACACTGGTCTCAATTTCTCTTCAGAAATGGAGTAAAACACAAGGATCTGTTTTTTCCTACAAGCAAGATTTCATTTCTGGTAAAGGAAGTGTGTTTTGGGCTCAAATGATTTCACACAGTTCTCGAACCCAATGCGATTTTCACTATTAACTAAAGATAATTTATGTAAGAGGAGCTTGGTTTGTATCAGTTAAATAAGCAGAGTTAAACTACATATGGTCCTTATGAGTAGGAAACACAGTTATTTTTTTCTGGGCATGCTCATTGTTCTTGCTGTATTGGAGACGCTGGAAAGAAGAGCTTGCCTCTTGTGTTAAAACAGAGTGTGTTTCATGGATGAGAACACTGGTCTGAATTTCCCTTCAGAAACGGAGTTAAACCACAGGACCTGTGTCTTCCTACAAGCAAGAGTTCATTTCTCTTAAACAAAGTGAATTTTGTGCTCAAATGATTTTACACAGTTCAAAAACCCAATATGATTCTCATAATTAACTAAAGAGCATTTATGTAAGAGGAGCTGTGGTTTCTATCAGTTTCATAAGCTGAGTTGAACTACATATGGTCCGTATGAGCAGGAAACACAGTTCTTTTTTTCAGTCCATGCTCATGGTTCTTGCTGTATTTTAGATTCTGGAAAGAAGTGCTTGCTTCTTGCATTGAAACAGAGTGTGTTTCAGGGATGAGAACTCTGGTCTGAATTTCCCCTCAAAAACGGAGTTATACCCCAGGATCAGTGTCTTCCTACAAGCAAGAGTTCATTTCTGTTAAACCAAGTGAATTTTCGGCTCAAATGATTTTACACATTTCTAGACCCCAAGGTGATTATCACTATGAACTAACGAGCATTTATGTAAGAGGAGCTGTGGTCTGTATCAGTTTTATGAGCAGAGCTGAACTACATATGGTCCGTATGAGTAGGAAACACAGTTCTTTATTTCTGGGCATGCTCATGGTTCTTACTGCATTGGAGATGCTGGAAAGAAGAGGATGATTCTTGCATTAAAACAGAGTGTTTTTCAGGGATGAGAATTCTGGTCTGAATTTCCCATCAGAAACGGAGTTAAACCACAGGATCTGTGTCTTCCTACAAGCAAGAGTTCATTTCTGGTAAACCCAGTGAATTTTGGGCTCAAATGATTTTTAGCAGTTCACGAACCCAACGCGATTCTCACTATTAACTAAAGAGCATTTATGTAAGAGGAGCTGTGGTTTGTATCAGTTAAATAAGCAAATTTAAACTACATATGGTCTGTATGAGAAGGAAACACACTTTTTTTTTTCTGAGCATGCTCATGGTTCTTGTTGTATTGGAGACTCTGGAAAGAAGAGGATGCTTCTTGCGTGAAAACAGCATGAGTTTCTTGGATGAGAACAGTGGTCTGGATTTCCCATCAGAAACAGAGTTAAACCCCAGTATCTGTGTCTTCCTACAAGCAAGAGTTCATTTCTGGTATACCCAGTGAATTTTGGTCTCCAATGAATTTAAACAGGTCTCAAACCCAACGCGATTCTCACTGTTAACTAAAGTGCATCTATGTAAGAGGATCTGTGGTTTGTATCAGTTTCATAAGCAGAGTTGATCTATATATGTGCCTATGAGTAGGAAACACAGTTCTTTTTTCCAGGGCATGCTCATGGTTTTTGCTGTATTGGAGACGCTGGAAATAAAAACTTGCTTCTTGCGAGAAAACAGAGTGTGTTTCATGAATGAGAACACTGGTCTCAATTTCTCTTCAGAAATGGAGTAAAAGCCAAGGATCTGTTTTTTCCTACAAGCAAGATTTCATTTCTGGTAAAGGAAGTGTGTTTTGGGCTCAAATGAGTTCACACAGTTCTCGAACCCAATGTGATTTTCACTATTAACTAAAGATAATTTATGTAAGAGGAGCTTGGTTTGTATCAGTTAAATAAGCAGAGTTAAACTACATATGGTCCTTATGAGTAGGAAACACAGTTCTTTTTTTCTGGGCATGCTCATTTTTTCTTGCTTTATTGGAGACGGTGGAAAGAAGAGCTTGCCTCTTGTGTTAAAACAGAGTGTGTTTCATGGATGAGAACACTGGTCTGAATTTCCATTCAGAAACGGAGTTAAACCACAGGACCTGTGTCTTCCTCCAAGCAAGAGTTCATTTCTGTTAAACAAAGTGAATTTTGTGCTCAAATGATTTTACACAGTTCAAAAACCCAATATGATTCTCATAATTAACTAAAGAGCATTTATGTATGAGGAGCTGTGGTTTCTATCAGTTTCATTAGCTGAGTTGAACTACATATGGTCCGTATGAGCAGGAAACACAGTTCTTTTTTTCAGTCCATTCTCATGGTTCTTGCTGTATTTTAGATTCTAGGAAGAAGAGCTTGCTTCTTGCGTTAAAACACTGCATGTTTCAGCGATGAGAATTCTGGTCTGAATTTCCCAACAGAAACGGGGTTAAACCCCATAATCTTTGTCTTCCTACAAGCAAGAGTTCATTTCTGGTAAACCCAGTGAATTTTGGGCTCAAATGATTTTTCGCAGTTTATGAACCCAACGCGATTCACACTATTAACTAAAGAGCTGTTATATAAGAGGAACTGTGGTTTGTATCAGTTGCATAAGCAGAGTTGAACTACATATGGTCCGCATGAGTAGGAAACACAGTTCTTTATTTCTGGGCATGCTCATGGTTCTTACGGCATTGGAGATGCTGGAAAGAAAAGGATGATTATTGCATTAAAACAGAGTGTTTTTCAGGGATGAGAATTCTGGTCTGAATTTCCCTTCAGAAACGGAGTTAAACCACAGGATCTGTGTCTTCCTACAAGCAAGAGTTCATTTCTGGTAAACCCATTGAATTTTGGGCTCAAATGATTTTTAGCAGTTCACGAACCAAACGCGATTCTCACTATTAACTAAAGAGCATTTATGTCAGAGGAGCTGTGGTTTGTATCAGTTAAATAAACAAATTTAAACTACATTTGGTCTGTATGAGAAGGAAACACACTTTTTTTTTTCTGAGCATGCTCATGGTTCTTGCTGTATTGGAGAAACTGGAAAGAAGAGCTTGCTTCTAGCGTTAAAACAGAGTGTGTTTCATGGATGAGAACCCTGGTCTGAATTTTCCTTCAGAAACAGAGTTAAACCACAGGTTCTATGTCTTCCTACAAGCAATAGTTCATTTCTGGTAAACCAACTGACTTTTTGGGCTCAAATGATTTTACACAGTTCTGGAATCCAACGCGATTCTCACTATTAACTAAAGAGCATTTATGTAAGAGGAGCTATGGATTGTATAAGTTTCATAAGCAGAGTTAAATACATATGATCCGTATGACATATGAGTAGTAAACACAGTCCTTCCTTTTCAGGGCATGAATATGGTTCCTGCTGTATTGGACACGCTGGAAAGAAGAGATTGCTTATTGCGTGAAAACAGATTGTGTTTCAGGGATGAGAACGCTGGTCTGAATTTCCCTTCGGAAACGGAGTTAAACCCCAGGGTCTGTGTCTTCTACAATCAAGAGTTCATTTCTGGTAAACCCAGTGAATTTTGGGCTCAAATGATTTTTAGCAGTTCTAGAACCCAACGCGATTCTCACTATGAACTAAAGAGCATTTATGTAAGAGGAGCTGTGGTTTGTATCAGTATCATACGCAGATTTGAACTGCATGTGATCTGTATGAGTAGGAAACACAGTTCTTTTATTCTGGGCATTCTCATGGTTCTTGCTATATTGGAGACTCTGGAAAGTAGAGGATGGTTCTTGCGTTAAAACAGAATGTGTTTCCTGGATGAGAACACTGGTCTGAATTTCCCTTCAAAAACGGAGTTAAACTCCAGGATCAGTGTCTTCCTCCAAGCAAGAGATCATTTCTGGTAAACCCAGTGAATTTTGAGTTCAAATGATTTTGCAGAGTTCCTGAACCAACGTGATTGTCATATTAACTATAGATAATTTATGTAAGTGGAGCTGTGGTTTGTATCTGCTTCATAAGCAGAGTTGAACTACATATGGTCCGTATGAGTAGGAAACATCGTTCTTTT
The DNA here is from genome assembly GCA_949786385.1 of Onychomys leucogaster. Lineage (NCBI taxonomy): Eukaryota > Metazoa > Chordata > Mammalia > Rodentia > Cricetidae > Onychomys > Onychomys leucogaster. Next base: position 92,324 of record CATKUP010000301.1, on the reverse strand, counting down.
GTCTGGTCATGCTCATGGTTTTTTCTGTATTGGAGACACTAGAAAGGAGTGCTTGCTTCTTGGGTTAAAACAGAGTGTGTTTCATGAATGAGAACACTGGTCTGAATTTCACTTCTGAAACAGAGTTAAATCGCAGGATCTGTGACTTCCTTCAAGCGAGAGTTCATTTCTGGTAAACGAAGTGAATTTTGGGCTCAAATGATTTAACACAGTTCTCGAACCCATCGCGATTCTCACTATTAACTAAAGAGCATTTATGTAAGAGGAGCTGTGGTTTGTATCAGTTTCATAAGCAGAGTTGATCTATATATGTGCCTATGAGTAGGAAACACAGTTCTTTTTTTCAGGGCATGCTCATGGTTTTTGCTGTATTGGAGACGCTGGAATGAAAAGCTTGCTTCTTGCGAGAAAACAGAGTGTGTTTTAGGGATGAGAACACTGGTCTCAATTTCTCTTCAGAAATGGAGTAAAACCCAAGGATCTGTTTTTTCCTACAAGCAACATTTCATTTCTGGTAAAGGAAGTGTGTTTTGGGCTCAAATGATTTCACACAGTTCTCGAACCCAATGCGATTTTCACTATTAACTAAAGATAATTTATGTAAGAGGAGATTGGTTTGTATCAGTTAAATAAGCAGAGTTAAACTACATATGGTCCTTATGAGTAGGAAACACAGTTATTTTTTTCTGGGAATGCTCATGGTTCTTGCTATATTTTAGACTCTAGAAAGAAGTGCTTGCTTCTTGCATTAAAACAGAGTGAGTTTCGGGGATGAGAATTCTGGTCTGAATTTCCTCTCAAACACGGAGTTATACCCCAGGATCAGTGTCTTCCTACAAGCAAGAGTTCATTTCTGGTAAACCAAGTGAATTTTCGGATCCAATGATTTTACACATTTCTAGAACCCAAGGTGATTATCACTATTAACTAACGAGCATTTATGTAAGAGGAGCTGTGGTCTGTATCAGTTTTATGAGCAGAGCTGAACTACATATGGTCCGTATGAGTAGGAAACACAGTTCTTTATTTCTGGGAATGCTCATGGTTCTTGCTGTATTTTAGACTCTGGAAAGAAGTGCTTGCTTGTTGCATTGAAACAGAGTGTGTTTCAGGGATGAGAACTCTGGTCTGAATTTCCCCTCAAAAACGGAGTTATACCCCAGGATCAATGTCTTCCTACAAGCAAGAGTTCATTTCTGTTAAACCAAGTGAATTTTCGGCTCAAATGATTTTACACATTTCTAGACCCCAAGGTGATTATCACTATGAACTAACCAGCATTTATGTAAGAGGAGCTGTGGTCTGTATCAGTTTTATGAGCAGAGCTGAACTACATATGGTCCGTATGTGTAGGAAACACAGTTCTTTATTTCTGGGCATGCTCATGGTTCTTACTGCATTGGAGATGCTGGAAAGAAGACGATGATTCTTGCATTAAAACAGAGTGTTTTTCAGGGATGAGAATTCTGGTCTGAATTTCCCTTCAGAAACGGAGTTAAACCACAGGATCTGTGTCTTCCTACAAGCAAGAGTTCATTTCTGGTAACCCCAGTGAATTTTGGGCTCAAATGATTTTTAGCAGTTCACGAACCCAACGCGATTCTCACTATTAACTAAAGAGCATTTATGTAAGAGGAGCTGTGGTTTGTATCAGTTAAATAAGCAAATTTAAACTACATATGGTCTGTATGAGAAGGAAACACACTTTTTTTTCTGAGCATGCTCATGGTTTTTGTTGTATTGGAGACTCTGGAAAGAAGAGGATGCTTCTTGCGAGAAAACAGCATGAGTTTCTTGGATGAGAACAGTGGTCTGGATTTCCCATCAGAAACAGAGTTAAACCCCAGTATCTGTGTCTTCCTACAAGCAAGAGTTCATTTCTGGTATACCCAGTGAATTTTGGTCTCCAATGAATTTAAACAGGTCTCGAACCCAACGCGATTCTCACTGTTAACTAAAGTGCATCTATGTAAGAGGATCTGTGGTTTGTATCAGTTTCATAAGCAGAGTTGATCTATATATGTGCCTATGAGTAGGAAACACAGTTCTTTTTTCCAGGGCATGCTCATGGTTTTTGCTGTATTGGAGACGCTGGAAATAAAAGCTTGCTTCTTGCGAGAAAACAGAGTGTGTTTCATGAATGAGAACACTGGTCTCAATTTCTCTTCAGAAATGGAGTAAAAGCCAAGGATCTGTTTTTTCCTACAAGCAAGATTTCATTTCTGGTAAAGGAAGTGTGTTTTGGGCTCAAATGAGTTCACACAGTTCTCGAACCCAATGCGATTTTCACTATTAACTAAAGATAATTTATGTAAGAGGAGCTTGGTTTGTATCAGTTAAATAAGCAGAGTTAACCTACATATGGTCCTTATGAGTAGGAAACACAGTTCTTTTTTTCTGGGCATGCTCATTGTTCTTGCTGTATTGGAGACGGTGGAAAGAAGAGCTTGCCTCTTGTGTTAAAACAGAGTGTGTTTCATGGATGAGAACCCTGGTCTGAATTTCACTTCAGAAACGGAGTTAAACCACAGGACCTGTGTCTTCCTCCAAGCAAGAGTTCATTTCTGTTAAACAAAGTGAATTTTGTGCTCAAATGATTTTACACAGTTCAAAAACCCAACGCGATTCTCACTATTAACTAACGAGCATTAATGTAAGAAGAGCTGTGGTTTGTATCAGTTTCATAAGCTGAGTTGAACTACCTATGGTCCGTATGAGTAGGAAACACAGTTCTTTTTTTCAGTCCATGCTCATGGTTCTTGCTGTATTTTAGATTCTGGAGAGAAGAGCTTGCTTCTTGCGTTAAAACACAGCGTGTTTCAGCGATGAGAACTCTGGTCTGCATTTCCCTTCAAAAACGGAGTTAAACCCCAGGATCAGTGTCTTCCTACAAGCAAGAGTTCATTTCTGGTAAACCAAGTGAATTTTCGGCTCAAAGGATTTTACACATTTCTAGAACCCAAGGTGATTATCACTATTAACTAACGAGCATTTATGTAAGAGGAGCTGTGGTAGGTATCAGTTTTATGAGCATAGATGAACTACATATGGTCCGTATGAGTAGGAAACACAGTTCTTTTTTTCTGGGCATGTTCATGGTTCTTACTGTATTGGAGATGCTGGAAAGAAGAGGATGATTCTTGCATTAAAACAGAGTGTGTTTCAGGGATGAGAACTCTGGTCTGAATTTACCTTCAAAAACGGAGTTAAACACCAGGATCAGTGTCTTCCTGCAAGCAAGAGTTCATTTCTGGTAAACCAAGAGAATTTTCGGTTCAAATGATTTTACACAGTTCCAGAACACAACGCGTTTATCACTGTTAACTAAAGAGCATTTATGTGAGAGGAGCTGAAGTCTGTATCAGTTTCATAAGCAGAGTTGAACTACATATGGTCCGTTTGAGTAGGAAACACAGTTCTATTTTTCTGCGCATGCTCATGGTTCTTACTGTATTGGAGATGGTGTAAAGAAGAGGATGATTCTTACATTAAAACAGAGTGTTTTTCAGGGATGAGAATTCTGGTCTGAATTTCCCGTCAGAAACGGAGTTAAACCACAGGATCTGTGTCTTCCTACAAGCAAGAGTTCATTTCTGGTAAACCCAGTGAATTTTGGGCTCAAATGATTTTTCCCAGTTCATGAACCCAATGCTATTCTCACTATTAACTAAAGAGGATTTATGTAAGTGGAGCTGTGTTTTTTATCAGTTTCATAAGCAGAGTTGAAATACATATGGTCTGTATGTGTAGGAAACACAGTTCATTTTTTATGGGCATGCTCATGTTTCTTACTGTATTGGAGACGCCTGAAAGAAGAGGATGATTCCTGCGGGAAAAGAGAGTATGTTTCAGGGATGAGAACTCTGGTCTGAATTTCCTTTCAAAGACGGAGTTAAATCCCATGATCTGTGTCTTCCTACAAGCAAGAGTTCTTTTCTGGTAAACCCAGGGAATTTTGGGCTCTAATGTTTTTTTGCAGTTCACGAACCAAAACGCGATTCTCACTATTAACTAAAGAGGATTTATGTAAGAGGAGCTGTGGTTTGTATCAGTTTCATAAGCAGAGTTTCACTACATATGGTCCGTATGAGTAGGAAACACAGTTCTTTTTTTCTGGGCATGCTCATGGTTCTTGCTGTATTTTAGACTTTGGAAAGAAGAGCTTGCTTCTTGCGTTAAAACAGAGTGTGTTTCAGGGATGAGAACTCTGGTCTGCAGTTCCCTTCAAAAACGGAGTTAAACACCAGGATCAGTGTCTTCCTGCAAGCAAGAGTTCATTTTGGGTAAACCAAGAGAATTTTCGGTTCAAATGATTTTACACAGTTCCAGAACACAACGCGTTTATCACTATTAACTAAAGAGCATTTATGTAAGAGGAGCTGGAGTCTGTATCAGTTTCATAAGCAGAGTTGAACTACATATGGTCCGTTTGAGTAGGAAACACAGTTCTAATTTTCTGGGCATGCTCATGTTTCTTGCTGTATTTTTGAATGTGGAAAGAAGAGCTTGCTTCTTGCGTTAAAACCCATTGTGTTTCAGGGATGAGAACTCTGGTCTGAATTTACCTTCAGAAATGGAGATAAACACCAGGATCTGTGTCTTCCTAAAAGCAAGAGTTCATTTCTGGTAAATCTAATGAATTTTTAGCTCAAATGATTTTACACAGTTCATGAAGCCAACACGATTCTGACTACTAACTAAAGAGCATTTATGTAAGAGGAGCTGTTCTTTGTTTCAATTTCATAAGCAGAGTTGAATTACATATGGTCCTTATGAGTAGGAAACACAGTTCTTTTTTTCAGGGCCTGCTCATGGTTCTTGCTGTATTTTAGTCTCTGGAAAGAAGAGCTTGCTTCTTGCATTATAACACAGTGTGTTTCAGGGATGAGAACTCTGGTCTGAATTTCCCAAAAGAAACGGTGTTAAACCCCAGGACAGTGTCTTCCTACAAGCAATAGTTCATTTCTGGTAAACCCAGTGAATTTTGGGCTCAAAGGATGTTTCTCAGTTCATGAACCCAACGTGATTCTCACTATTAACAAAAGAGGATTTATATAAGAGGAACTGGGTTTGTATCAGTTTCATAAGCAGAGTTGCATTACATATGGTCCTTATGAGTAGGAAACAGTTCTTTTTTTTCTGGGCATGCTAATGGTTCTTGCTGTATTGGTGACACTGGAAGGAAGGTCTTGCTTCTTGTGTTAAAACAGAGTGTGTTTCAGGGATGAGAACACTGGTCTGAATTTCCCTTCAGAAACGGAGTTAAACCCCAGTAACTGTGTTCCTACAAGCAATAGTTCATTTGTGGTAAACCCAGGGAATTTTGGGCTCAAATGATGTTTCTCAGTACAGGAACCCAACGCGATTCTCACTATTAACTAACAAGCATTAATGTAAGAGGAGCTGTGGTTTGTATCAGTTTCATAAGCTGAGTTGAACTACCTATGGTCCGTATGAGTAGGAAACACAGTTCTTTTTTTCAGTCCATGCTCATGGTTCTTGCTGTATTTTAGATTCTGGAGAGAAGAGCTTGCTTCTTGCGTTAAAACACAGCGTGTTTCAGCGATGAGAACTCTGGTCTGTATTTCCCTTCAAAAACGGAGTTAAACCCCAGGATCAGTGTCTTCCTACAAGCAAGGGTTCATTTCTGGTAAACAAAGTGAATTTTCGGCTCAAAGGATTTTACACATTTCTAGAACCCAAGGTGATTATCACTATTAACTAACGAGCATTTATGTAAGAGGAGCTGTGGTAGGTATCAGTTTTATGAGCAGAGATGAACTATATATGGTCCGTATGAGTAGGAAACACAGTTCTTTTTTTCTGGTCATGTTCATGGTTCTTACTGTATTGGAGATGCTGGAAAGAAGAGGATGATTCTTGCATTAAAACAGAGTGTGTTTCAGGGATGAGAACTCTGGTCTGAATTTACCTTCAAAAACGGAGTTAAACACCAGGATCAGTGTCTTCCTGCAAGCAAGAGTTCATTTCTGGTAAACCAAGAGAATTTTCGGTTCAAATGATTTTACACAGTTCCAGAACACAACGCGTTTATCACTATTAACTAAAGAGCATTTATGTGAGAGGAGCTGAAGTCTGTATCAGTTTCATAAGCAGAGTTGAACTACATATGGTCCGTTTGAGTAGGAAACACAGTTCTATTTTTCTGCGCATGCTCATGGTTCTTACTGTATTGGAGATGGTGTAAAGAAGAGGATGATTCTTGCATTAAAACAGAGTGTTTTTCAGGGATGAGAATTCTGGTCTGAATTTCCCATCAGAAACGGAGTTAAACCACAGGATCTGTGTCTTCCTACAAGCAAGAGTTCATTTCTGGTAAACCCAGTGAATTTTGGGCTCAAATGATTTTTCCCAGTTCATGAACCCAATGCTATTCTCACTATTAACTAAAGAGGATTTATGTAAGCGGAGCTGTGTTTTTTATCAGTTTCATAAGCAGAGTTGAAATACATATGGTCTGTATGTGTAGGAAACACAGTTCATTTTTTATGGGCATGCTCATGTTTCTTACTGTATTGGAGACGCTGGAAAGAAGAGGATGATTCCTGCGGGAAAAGAGAGTATGTTTCAGGGATGAGAACTCTGGTCTGAATTTCCTTTCAAAGACGGAGTTAAATCCCATGATCTGTGTCTTCCTACAAGCAAGAGTTCTTTTCTGGTAAACCCAGGGAATTTTGGGCTCTAATGTTTTTTCGCAGTTCACGAACCAAAACGCGATTCTCACTATTAACTAAAGAGGATTTATGTAAGAGGAGCTGTGGTTTGTATCAGTTTCATAAGCAGAGTTTCACTACATATGGTCCGTATGAGTAGGAAACACAGTTCTTTTCTTCTGGGCATGCTCATGGTTCTTGCTGTATTTTAGACTCTGGAAAGAAGAGCTTGCTTCTTGCGTTAAAACAGAGTGTGTTTCAGGGATGAGAACTCTGGTCTGCAGTTCCCTTCAAAAACGGAGTTAAACACCAGGATCAGTGTCTTCCTGCAAGCAAGAGTTCATTTCGGGTAAACCAAGAGAATTTTCGGTTCAAATGATTTTACACAGTTCCAGAACACAACGCTTTTATCACTATTAACTAAAGAGCATTTATGTAAGAGGAGCTGGAGTCTGTTTCAGTTTCATAAGCAGAGTTGAACTACATATGGTCCGTTTGAGTAGGAAACACAGTTCTAATTTTCTGGGCATGCTCATATTTCTTGCTGTATTTTTGAATGTGGAAAGAAGAGCTTGCTTCTTGCGTTAAAACCCATTGTGTTTCAGGGATGAGAACTCTGGTCTGAATTTACCTTCAGAAATGGAGATAAACCCCAGGATCTGTGTCTTCCTACAAGCAAGAGTTCATTTCTGGTAAATCTAATGAATTTTTAGATCAAATGATTTTACACAGTTCATGAAGCCAACACGATTCTGACTACTAACTAAAGAGCATTTATGTAAGAGGAGCTGTTCTTTGTTTCAATTTCATAAGCAGAGTTGAATTACATATGGTCCTTATGAGTAGGAAACACAGTTCTTTGTTTCAGGGCCTGCTGATGGTTCTTGCTGTATTTTAGACTCTGGAAACAAGAGCTTGCTTCTTGCGTTAAAAAACAGCGTGTTTCATGGATGAGAACACTGGTCTGAATTTCCCTCCAGAAACGGAGTTAAACCAGAGGACCTGTGTCTTCCTACAAGCAAGAGTTCATTTCTGGTAAACAAAGTGAATTTTGTGATTAAACGATTTTACACATTTCAAAAACCCAATATGATTCTCATTATTAACTAAAGAGCATTTATGTAAGAGGAGCTGTGGTTTCTATCAGTTTCATAAGCAGAGTTGAACTACATATGGTCTGTATGAGTAGGAAACACAGTTCTTTTTTTCAGGGCCTGCTCATGGTTCTTGCTGTATTTTAGTCTCTGGAAAGAAGAGCTTGCTTCTTGCATTATAACACAGTGTGTTTCAGTGATGAGAACTCTGGTCTGAATTTCCCAAAAGAAACGGTGTTAAACCCCAGGACAGTGTCTTCCTACAAGCAATAGTTCATTTCTGGTAAACCCAGTGAATTTTGGGCTCAAAGGATGTTTCTCAGTTCATGAACCCAACGTGATTCTCACTATTAACAAAAGAGGATTTATATAAGAGGAACTGGGTTTGTATCAGTTTCATAAGCAGAGTTGCATTACATATGGTCCTTATGAGTAGGAAACAGTTCTTTTTTTTCTGGGCATGCTAATGGTTCTTGCTGTATTGGTGACACTGGAAGGAAGGTCTTGCTTCTTGTGTTAAAACAGAGTGTGTTTCAGGGATGAGAACACTCGTCTGAATTTCCCTTCAGAAACGGAGTTAAACCCCAGTAACTGTGTTCCTACAAGCAATAGTTCATTTGTGGTAAACGCAGGGAATTTTGGGCTCAAATGATGTTTCTCAGTACAGGAACCCAACGCGATTCTCACTATTAACTAACGAGCATTAATGTAAGAGGAGCTGTGGTTTGTATCAGTTTCATAAGATGAGTTGAACTACATATGGTCTGTATGAGTAGGAAACACAGTTCTTTTTTTCAGTCCATGCTCATGGTTCTTGCTGTATTTTAGATTCTGGAGAGAAGAGCTTGCTTCTTGCGTTAAAACACAGCGTGTTTCAGCGATGAGAACTCTGGTCTGTATTTCCCTTCAAAAACGGAGTTAAACCCCAGGATCAGTGTCTTCCTACAAGCAAGAGTTCATTTCTGGTAAACCAAGTGAATTTTCGGCTCAAAGGATTTTACACATTTCTAGAACCCAAGGTGATTATCACTATTAACTAACGAGCATTTATGTAAGAGGAGCTGTGGTAGGTATCAGTTTTATGAGCAGAGATGAACTACATATGGTCCGTATGAGTAGGAAACACAGTTCTTTTTTTCTGGTCATGTTCATGGTTCTTACTGTATTGGAGATGCTGGAAAGAAGAGGATGATTCTTGCATTAAAACAGAGTGTGTTTCAGGGATGAGAACTCTGGTCTGAATTTACCTTCAAAAACGGAGTTAAACACCAGGATCAGTGTCTTCCTGCAAGCAAGAGTTCATTTCTGGTAAACCAAGAGTATTTTCGGTTCAAATGATTTTACACAGTTCCAGAACACAACGCGTTTATCACTATTAACTAAAGAGCATTTATGTGAGAGGAGCTGAAGTCTGTATCAGTTTCATAAGCAGAGTTGAACTACATATGGTCCGTTTGAGTAGGAAACACAGTTCTATTTTTCTGCGCATGCTCATGGTTCTTACTGTATTGGAGATGGTGTAAAGAAGAGGATGATTCTTGCATTAAAACAGAGTGTTTTTCAGGGATGAGAATTCTGGTCTGAATTTCCCATCAGAAACGGAGTTAAACCACAGGATCTGTGTCTTCCTACAAGCAAGAGTTCATTTCTGGTAAACCCAGTGAATTTTGGGCTCAAATGATTTTTCCCAGTTCATGAACCCAATGCGATTCTCACTATTAACTTAAGAGGATTTATGTAAGCGGAGCTGTGTTTTTTATCAGTTTCATAAGCAGAGTTGAAATACATATGGTCTGTATGTGTAGGAAACACAGTTCATTTTTTATGGGCATGCTCATGTTTCTTACTGTATTGGAGACGCTGGAAAGAAGAGGATGATTCCTGCGGGAAAAGAGAGTATGTTTCAGGGATGAGAACTCTGGTCTGAATTTCCTTTCAAAGACGGAGTTAAATCCCATGATCTGTGTCTTCCTACAAGCAAGAGTTCTTTTCTGGTAAACCCAGGGAATTTTGGGCTCTAATGTTTTTTCGCAGTTCACGAACCAAAACGCGATTCTCACTATTAACTAAAGAGGATTTATGTAAGAGGAGCTGTGGTTTGTATCAGTTTCATAAGCAGAGTTTCACTACATATGGTCCGTATGAGTAGGAAACACAGTTCTTTTCTTCTGGGCATGCTCATGGTTCTTGCTGTATTTTAGACTCTGGAAAGAAGAGCTTGCTTCTTGCGTTAAAACAGAGTGTGTTTCAGGGATGAGAACTCTGGTCTGCAGTTCCCTTCAAAAACGGAGTTAAACACCAGGATCAGTGTCTTCCTGCAAGCAAGAGTTCATTTCGGGTAAACCAAGAGAATTTTCGGTTCAAATGATTTTACACAGTTCCAGAACACAACGCGTTTATCACTATTAACTAAAGAGCATTTATGTAAGAGGAGCTGGAGTCTGTTTCAGTTTCATAAGCAGAGTTGAACTACATATGGTCCGTTTGAGTAGGAAACACAGTTCTAATTTTCTGGGCATGCTCATGTTTCTTGCTGTATTTTTGAATGTGGAAAGAAGAGCTTGCTTCTTGTGTTAAAACCCATTGTGTTTCAGGGATGAGAACTCTGGTCTGAATTTACCTTCAGAAATGGAGATAAACACCAGGATCTGTGTCTTCCTACAAGCAAGAGTTCATTTCTGGTAAATCTAATGAATTTTTAGCTCAAATGATATTACACACTTCATGAAGCCAACACGATTCTGACTACTAACTAAAGAGCATTTATGTAAGAGGAGCTGTTCTTTGTTTCAATTTCATAAGCAGAGTTGAATTACATATGGTCCTTATGAGTAGGAAACACAGTTCTTTGTTTCAGGGCCTGCTGATGGTTCTTGCTGTATTTTAGACTCTGGAAACAAGAGCTTGCTTCTTGCGTTAAAAAACAGCGTGTTTCATGGATGAGAACACTGGTCTGAATTTCCCTCCAGAAACGGAGTTAAACCACAGGACCTGTGTCTTCCTACAAGCAAGAGTTCATTTCTGTTAAACAAAGTGAATTTTGTGATTAAATGATTTTACACATTTCAAAAACCCAATATGATTCTCATTATTAACTAAAGAGCATTTATGTAAGAGGAGCTGTGGTTTCTATCAGTTTCATAAGCAGAGTTGAACTACATATGGTCTGTATGAGTAGGAAACACAGTTCTTTTTTTCAGGGCCTGCTCATGGTTCTTGCTGTATTTTAGTCTCTGGAAAGAAGAGCTTGCTTCTTGCATTATAACACAGTGTGTTTCAGTGATGAGAACTCTGGTCTGAATTTCCCAAAAGAAACGGTGTTAAACCCCAGGACAGTGTCTTCCTACAAGCAATAGTTCATGTCTGGTAAACCCAGTGAATTTTGGGCTCAAAGGATGTTTCTCAGTTCATGAACCCAACGTGATTCTCACTATTAACAAAAGAGGATTTATATAAGAGGAACTGGGTTTGTATCAGTTTCATAAGCAGAGTTGCATTACATATGGTCCTTATGAGTAGGAAACACAGTTCTTTTTTTTCTGGGCATGCTAATGGTTCTTGCTGTATTGGTGACGCTGGAAGGAAGATCTTGCTTCTTGTGTTAAAACAGAGTGTGTTTCAGGGATGAGAACACTGGTCTGAATTTCCCTTCAGAAACGGAGTTAAACCCCAGTAACTGTGTTCCTACAAGCAATAGTTCATTTCTTGTAAACCCAGGGAATTTTGGGCTCAAATGATGTTTCTCAGTACAGGAACCCAACGCGATTCTCACTATTAACTAACGAGCATTAATGTAAGAGGAGCTGTGGTTTGTATCAGTTTCATAAGCTGAGTTGAACTACATATGGTCTGTATGAGTAGGAAACACAGTTCTTTTTTTCAGTCCATGCTCATGGTTCTTGCTTATTTTAGATTCTGGAGAGAAGAGCTTGCTTCTTGCGTTAAAACACAGCGTGTTTCAGCGATGAGAACTCTGGTCTGTATTTCCCTTCAAAAACGGAGTTAAACCCCAGGATCAGTGTCTTCCTACAAGCAAGAGTTCATTTCTGGTAAACCAAGTGAATTTTCGGCTCAAAGGATTTTACACATTTCTAGAACCCAAGGTGATTATCACTATTAACTAACGAGCATTTATGTAAGAGGAGCTGTGGTAGGTATCAGTTTTATGAGCAGAGATGAACTACATATGGTCCGTATGAGTAGGAAACACAGTTCTTTTTTTCTGGGCATGTTCATGGTTCTTACTGTATTGGAGATGCTGGAAAGAAGAGGATGATTCTTGCATTAAAACAGAGTGTGTTTCAGGGATGAGAACTCTGGTCTGAATTTACCTTCAAAAACGGAGTTAAACACCAGGATCAGTGTCTTCCTGCAAGCAAGAGTTCATTTCTGGTAAACCAAGAGAATTTTCGGTTCAAATGATTTTACACAGTTCCAGAACACAACGCGTTTATCACTATTCACTAAAGAGCATTTATGTGAGAGGAGCTGAAGTCTGTATCAGTTTCATAAGCAGAGTTGAACTACATATGGTCCGTTTGAGTAGGAAACACAGTTCTATTTTTCTGCGCATGCTCATGGTTCTTACTGTATTGGAGATGGTGTAAAGAAGAGGATGATTCTTACATTAAAACGGAGTGTTTTTCAGGGATGAGAATTCTGGTCTGAATTTCCCGTCAGAAACGGAGTTAAACCACAGGATCTGTGTCTTCCTACAAGCAAGAGTTCATTTCTGGTAAACCCAGTGAATTTTGGGCTCAAATGATTTTTCCCAGTTCATGAACCCAATGCTATTCTCACTATTAACTAAAGAGGATTTATGTAAGCGGAGCTGTGTTTTTTATCAGTTTCATAAGCAGAGTTGAAATACATATGGTCTGTATGTGTAGGAAACACAGTTCATTTTTTATGGGCATGCTCATGTTTCTTACTGTATTGGAGACGCTGGAAAGAAGAGGATGATTCCTGCGGGAAAAGAGAGTATGTTTCAGGGATGAGAACTCTGGTCTGAATTTCCTTTCAAAGACGGAGTTAAATCCCATGATCTGTGTCTTCCTACAAGCAAGAGTTCTTTTCTGGTAAACCCAGGGAATTTTGGGCTCTAATGTTTTTTTGCAGTTCACGAACCAAAACGCGATTCTCACTATTAACTAAAGAGGATTTATGTAAGAGGAGCTGTGGTTTGTATCAGTTTCCTAAGCAGAGTTTCACTACATATGGTCCGTATGAGTAGGAAACACAGTTCTTTTCTTCTGGGCATGCTCATGGTTCTTGCTGTATTTTAGACTCTGGAAAGAAGAGCTTGCTTCTTGCGTTAAAACAGAGTGTGTTTCAGGGATGAGAACTCTGGTCTGCAGTTCCCTTCAAAAACGGAGTTAAACACCAGGATCAGTGTCTTCCTGCAAGCAAGAGTTCATTTTGGGTAAACCAAGAGAATTTTCGGTTCAAATGATTTTACACAGTTCCAGAACACAACGCGTTTATCACTATTAACTAAAGAGCATTTATGTAAGAGGACCTGGAGTCTGTATAAGTTTCATAAGCAGAGTTGAACTACATATGGTCCGTTTGAGTAGGAAACACAGTTCTAATTTTCTGGGCATGCTCATATTTCTTGCTGTATTTTTGAATGTGGAAAGAAGAGCTTGCTTCTTGCGTTAAAACCCATTGTGTTTCAGGGATGAGAACTCTGGTCTGAATTTACCTTCAGAAATGGAGATAAACCCCAGGATCTGTGTCTTCCTACAAGCAAGAGTTCATTTCTGGTAAATCTAATGAATTTTTAGCTCAAATGATTTTACACAGTTCATGAAGCCAACACGATTCTGACTACTAACTAAAGAGCATTTATGTAAGAGGAGCTGTGCTTTGTTTCAATTTCATAAGCAGAGTTGAATTACATATGGTCCTTATGAGTAGGAAACACAGTTCTTTGTTTCAGGGCCTGCTGATGGTTCTTGCTGTATTTTAGACTCTGGAAACAAGAGCTTGCTTCTTGCGTTAAAAAACAGCGTGTTTCCTGGATGAGAACACTGGTCTGAATTTCCCTCCAGAAACGGAGTTAAACCACAGGACCTGTGTCTTCCTACAAGCAAGAGTTCATTTCTGTTAAACAAAGTGAATTTTGTGATTAAATGATTTTACACATTTCAAAAACCCAATATGATTCTCATTATTAACTAAAGAGCATTTATGTAAGAGGAGCTGTGGTTTCTATCAGTTTCATAAGCAGAGTTGAACTACATATGGTCTGTATGAGTAGGAAACACAGTTCTTTTTTTCAGGGCCTGCTCATGGTTCTTGCTGTATTTTAGTCTCTGGAAAGAAGAGCTTGCTTCTTGCATTATAACACAGTGTGTTTCAGTGATGAGAACTCTGGTCTGAATTTCCCAAAAGAAACGGTGTTAAACCCCAGGACAGTGTCTTCCCACAAGCAATAGTTCATTTCTGGTAAACCCAGTGAATTTTGGGCTCAAAGGATGTTTCTCAGTTCATGAACCCAACGTGATTCTCACTATTAACAAAAGAGGATTTATATAAGAGGAACTGGGTTTGTATCAGTTTCATAAGCAGAGTTGCATTACATATGGTCCTTATGAGTAGGAAACACAGTTCTTTTTTTTCTGGGCATGCTAATGGTTCTTGCTGTATTGGTGACGCTGGAAGGAAGATCTTGCTTCTTGTGTTAAAACAGAGTGTGTTTCAGGGATGAGAACACTGGTCTGAATTTCCCTTCAGAAACGGAGTTAAACCCCAGTAACTGTGTTCCTACAAGCAATAGTTCATTTCTTGTAAACCCAGGGAATTTTGGGCTCAAATGATGTTTCTCAGTACAGGAACCCAACGCGATTCTCACTATTAACTAACGAGCATTAATGTAAGAGGAGCTGTGGTTTGTATCAGTTTCATAAGCTGAGTTGAACTACATATGGTCTGTATGAGTAGGAAACACAGTTCTTTTTTTCAGTCCATGCTCATGGTTCTTGCTTATTTTAGATTCTGGAGAGAAGAGCTTGCTTCTTGCGTTAAAACACAGCGTGTTTCAGCGATGAGAACTCTGGTCTGTATTTCCCTTCAAAAACGGAGTTAAACCCCAGGATCAGTGTCTTCCTACAAGCAAGAGTTCATTTCTGGTAAACCAAGTGAATTTTCAGCTCAAAGGATTTTACACATTTCTAGAACCCAAGGTGATTATCACTATTAACTAACGAGCATTTATGTAAGAGGAGCTGTGGTAGGTATCAGTTTTATGAGCAGAGATGAACTACATATGGTCCGTATGAGTAGGAAACACAGTTCTTTTTTTCTGGGCATGTTCATGATTCTTACTGTATTGGAGATGCTGGAAAGAAGAGGATGATTCTTGCATTAAAACAGAGTGTGTTTCAGGGATGAGAACTCTGGTCTGAATTTACCTTCAAAAACGGAGTTAAACACCAGGATCAGTGTCTTCCTGCAAGCAAGAGTTCATTTTGGGTAAACCAAGAGAATTTTCGGTTCAAATGATTTTACACAGTTCCAGAACACAACGCGTTTATCACTATTAACTAAAGAGCATTTATGTAAGAGGACCTGGAGTCTGTATAAGTTTCATAAGCAGAGTTGAACTACATATGGTCCGTTTGAGTAGGAAACACAGTTCTAATTTTCTGGGCATGCTCATATTTCTTGCTGTATTTTTGAATGTGGAAAGAAGAGCTTGCTTCTTGCGTTAAAACCCATTGTGTTTCAGGGATGAGAACTCTGGTCTGAATTTACCTTCAGAAATGGAGATAAACCCCAGGATCTGTGTCTTCCTACAAGCAAGAGTTCATTTCTGGTAAATCTAATGAATTTTTAGCTCAAATGATTTTACACAGTTCATGAAGCCAACACGATTCTGACTACTAACTAAAGAGCATTTATGTAAGAGGAGCTGTGCTTTGTTTCAATTTCATAAGCAGAGTTGAATTACATATGGTCCTTATGAGTAGGAAACACAGTTCTTTGTTTCAGGGCCTGCTGATGGTTCTTGCTGTATTTTAGACTCTGGAAACAAGAGCTTGCTTCTTGCGTTAAAAAACAGCGTGTTTCCTGGATGAGAACACTGGTCTGAATTTCCCTCCAGAAACGGAGTTAAACCACAGGACCTGTGTCTTCCTACAAGCAAGAGTTCATTTCTGTTAAACAAAGTGAATTTTGTGATTAAATGATTTTACACATTTCAAAAACCCAATATGATTCTCATTATTAACTAAAGAGCATTTATGTAAGAGGAGCTGTGGTTTCTATCAGTTTCATAAGCAGAGTTGAACTACATATGGTCTGTATGAGTAGGAAACACAGTTCTTTTTTTCAGGGCCTGCTCATGGTTCTTGCTGTATTTTAGTCTCTGGAAAGAAGAGCTTGCTTCTTGCATTATAACACAGTGTGTTTCAGTGATGAGAACTCTGGTCTGAATTTCCCAAAAGAAACGGTGTTAAACCCCAGGACAGTGTCTTCCCACAAGCAATAGTTCATTTCTGGTAAACCCAGTGAATTTTGGGCTCAAAGGATGTTTCTCAGTTCATGAACCCAACGTGATTCTCACTATTAACAAAAGAGGATTTATATAAGAGGAACTGGGTTTGTATCAGTTTCATAAGCAGAGTTGCATTACATATGGTCCTTATGAGTAGGAAACACAGTTCTTTTTTTTCTGGGCATGCTAATGGTTCTTGCTGTATTGGTGACGCTGGAAGGAAGATCTTGCTTCTTGTGTTAAAACAGAGTGTGTTTCAGGGATGAGAACACTGGTCTGAATTTCCCTTCAGAAACGGAGTTAAACCCCAGTAACTGTGTTCCTACAAGCAATAGTTCATTTCTTGTAAACCCAGGGAATTTTGGGCTCAAATGATGTTTCTCAGTACAGGAACCCAACGCGATTCTCACTATTAACTAACGAGCATTAATGTAAGAGGAGCTGTGGTTTGTATCAGTTTCATAAGCTGAGTTGAACTACATATGGTCTGTATGAGTAGGAAACACAGTTCTTTTTTTCAGTCCATGCTCATGGTTCTTGCTTATTTTAGATTCTGGAGAGAAGAGCTTGCTTCTTGCGTTAAAACACAGCGTGTTTCAGCGATGAGAACTCTGGTCTGTATTTCCCTTCAAAAACGGAGTTAAACCCCAGGATCAGTGTCTTCCTACAAGCAAGAGTTCATTTCTGGTAAACCAAGTGAATTTTCAGCTCAAAGGATTTTACACATTTCTAGAACCCAAGGTGATTATCACTATTAACTAACGAGCATTTATGTAAGAGGAGCTGTGGTAGGTATCAGTTTTATGAGCAGAGATGAACTACATATGGTCCGTATGAGTAGGAAACACAGTTCTTTTTTTCTGGGCATGTTCATGATTCTTACTGTATTGGAGATGCTGGAAAGAAGAGGATGATTCTTGCATTAAAACAGAGTGTGTTTCAGGGATGAGAACTCTGGTCTGAATTTACCTTCAAAAACGGAGTTAAACACCAGGATCAGTGTCTTCCTGCAAGCAAGAGTTCATTTCTGGTAAACCAAGAGAATTTTCGGTTCAAATGATTTTACACAGTTCCAGAACACAACGCGTTTATCACTATTCACTAAAGAGCATTTATGTGAGAAGAGCTGAAGTCTGTATCAGTTTCATAAGCAGAGTTGAACTACATATGGTCCGTTTGAGTAGGAAACACAGTTCTATTTTTCTGCGCATGCTCATGGTTCTTACTGTATTGGAGATGGTGTAAAGAAGAGGATGATTCTTACATTAAAACAGAGTGTTTTTCAGGGATGAGAATTCTGGTCTGAATTTCCCGTCAGAAACGGAGTTAAACCACAGGATCTGTGTCTTCCTACAAGCAAGAGTTCATTTCTGGTAAACCCAGTGAATTTTGGGCTCAAATGATTTTTCCCAGTTCATGAACCCAATGCTATTCTCACTATTAACTAAAGAGGATTTATGTAAGCGGAGCTGTGTTTTTTATCAGTTTCATAAGCAGAGTTGAAATACATATGGTCTGTATGTGTAGGAAACACAGTTCATTTTTTATGGGCATGCTCATGTTTCTTACTGTATTGGAGACACTGGAAAGAAGAGGATGATTCCTGCGGGAAAAGAGAGTATGTTTCAGGGATGAGAACTCTGGTCTGAATTTCCTTTCAAAGACGGAGTTAAATCCCATGATCTGTGTCTTCCTACAAGCAAGAGTTCTTTTCTGGTAAACCCAGGGAATTTTGGGCTCTAATGTTTTTTTGCAGTTCACGAACCAAAACGCGATTCTCACTATTAACTAAAGAGGATTTATGTAAGAGGAGCTGTGGTTTGTATCAGTTTCCTAAGCAGAGTTTCACTACATATGGTCCGTATGAGTAGGAAACACAGTTCTTTTCTTCTGGGCATGCTCATGGTTCTTGCTGTATTTTAGACTCTGGAAAGAAGAGCTTGCTTCTTGCGTTAAAACAGAGTGTGTTTCAGGGATGAGAACTCTGGTCTGCAGTTCCCTTCAAAAACGGAGTTAAACACCAGGATCAGTGTCTTCCTGCAAGCAAGAGTTCATTTTGGGTAAACCAAGAGAATTTTCGGTTCAAATGATTTTACACAGTTCCAGAACACAACGCGTTTATCACTATTAACTAAAGAGCATTTATGTAAGAGGACCTGGAGTCTGTATCAGTTTCATAAGCAGAGTTGAACTACATATGGTCCGTTTGAGTAGGAAACACAGTTCTAATTTTCTGGGCATGCTCATATTTCTTGCTGTATTTTTGAATGTGGAAAGAAGAGCTTGCTTCTTGCGTTAAAACCCATTGTGTTTCAGGGATGAGAACTCTGGTCTGAATTTACCTTCAGAAATGGAGATAAACCCCAGGATCTGTGTCTTCCTACAAGCAAGAGTTCATTTCTGGTAAATCTAATGAATTTTTAGCTCAAATGATTTTACACAGTTCATGAAGCCAACACGATTCTGACTACTAACTAAAGAGCATTTATGTAAGAGGAGCTGTGCTTTGTTTCAATTTCATAAGCAGAGTTGAATTACATATGGTCCTTATGAGTAGGAAACACAGTTCTTTGTTTCAGGGCCTGCTGATGGTTCTTGCTGTATTTTAGACTCTGGAAACAAGAGCTTGCTTCTTGCGTTAAAAAACAGCGTGTTTCCTGGATGAGAACACTGGTCTGAATTTCCCTCCAGAAACGGAGTTAAACCACAGGACCTGTGTCTTCCTACAAGCAAGAGTTCATTTCTGTTAAACAAAGTGAATTTTGTGATTAAATGATTTTACACATTTCAAAAACCCAATATGATTCTCATTATTAACTAAAGAGCATTTATGTAAGAGGAGCTGTGGTTTCTATCAGTTTCATAAGCAGAGTTGAACTACATATGGTCTGTATGAGTAGGAAACACAGTTCTTTTTTTCAGGGCCTGCTCATGGTTCTTGCTGTATTTTAGTCTCTGGAAAGAAGAGCTTGCTTCTTGCATTATAACACAGTGTGTTTCAGTGATGAGAACTCTGGTCTGAATTTCCCAAAAGAAACGGTGTTAAACCCCAGGACAGTGTCTTCCTACAAGCAATAGTTCATTTCTGGTAAACCCAGTGAATTTTGGGCTCAAAGGATGTTTCTCAGTTCATGAACCCAACGTGATTCTCACTATTAACAAAAGAGGATTTATATAAGAGGAACTGGGTTTGTATCAGTTTCATAAGCAGAGTTGCATTACATATGGTCCTTATGAGTAGGAAACACAGTTCTTTTTTTTCTGGGCATGCTAATGGTTCTTGCTGTATTGGTGACGCTGGAAGGAAGATCTTGCTTCTTGTGTTAAAACAGAGTGTGTTTCAGGGATGAGAACACTGGTCTGAATTTCCCTTCAGAAACGGAGTTAAACCCCAGTAACTGTGTTCCTACAAGCAATAGTTCATTTCTTGTAAACCCAGGGAATTTTGGGCTCAAATGATGTTTCTCAGTACAGGAACCCAACGCGATTCTCACTATTAACTAACGAGCATTAATGTAAGAGGAGCTGTGGTTTGTATCAGTTTCATAAGCTGAGTTGAACTACATATGGTCTGTATGAGTAGGAAACACAGTTCTTTTTTTCAGTCCATGCTCACGGTTCTTGCTGTATTTTAGATTCTGGAAAGAAGAGCTTGCTTCTTGCGTTAAAACACAGCGTGTTTCAGCGATGAGAACTCTGGTCTGTATTTCCCTTCAAAAACGGAGTTAAACCCCAGGATCAGTGTCTTCCTACAAGCAAGAGTTCATTTCTGGTAAACCAAGTGAATTTTCAGCTCAAAGGATTTTACACATTTCTAGAACCCAAGGTGATTATCACTATTAACTAACGAGCATTTATGTAAGAGGAGCTGTGGTAGGTATCAGTTTTATGAGCAGAGATGAACTACATATGGTCCGTATGAGTAGGAAACACAGTTCTTTTTTTCTGGGCATGTTCATGGTTCTTACTGTATTGGAGATGCTGGAAAGAAGAGGATGATTCTTGCATTAAAACAGAGTGTGTTTCAGGGATGAGAACTCTGGTCTGAATTTACCTTCAAAAACGGAGTTAAACACCAGGATCAGTGTCTTCCTGCAAGCAAGAGTTCATTTCTGGTAAACCAAGAGAATTTTCGGTTCAAATGATTTTACACAGTTCCAGAACACAACGCGTTTATCACTATTCACTAAAGAGCATTTATGTGAGAAGAGCTGAAGTCTGTATCAGTTTCATAAGCAGAGTTGAACTACATATGGTCCGTTTGAGTAGGAAACACAGTTCTATTTTTCTGCGCATGCTCATGGTTCTTACTGTATTGGAGATGGTGTAAAGAAGAGGATGATTCTTACATTAAAACAGAGTGTTTTTCAGGGATGAGAATTCTGGTCTGAATTTCCCGTCAGAAACGGAGTTAAACCACAGGATCTGTGTCTTCCTACAAGCAAGAGTTCATTTCTGGTAAACCCAGTGAATTTTGGGCTCAAATGATTTTTCCCAGTTCATGAACCCAATGCTATTCTCACTATTAACTAAAGAGGATTTATGTAAGCGGAGCTGTGTTTTTTATCAGTTTCATAAGCAGAGTTGAAATACATATGGTCTGTATGTGTAGGAAACACAGTTCATTTTTTATGGGCATGCTCATGTTTCTTACTGTATTGGAGACGCTGGAAAGAAGAGGATGATTCCTGCGGGAAAAGAGAGTATGTTTCAGGGATGAGAACTCTGGTCTGAATTTCCTTTCAAAGACGGAGTTAAATCCCATGATCTGTGTCTTCCTACAAGCAAGAGTTCTTTTCTGGTAAACCCAGGGAATTTTGGGCTCTAATGTTTTTTTGCAGTTCACGAACCAAAACGCGATTCTCACTATTAACTAAAGAGGATTTATGTAAGAGGAGCTGTGGTTTGTATCAGTTTCCTAAGCAGAGTTTCACTACATATGGTCCGTATGAGTAGGAAACACAGTTCTTTTCTTCTGGGCATGCTCATGGTTCTTGCTGTATTTTAGACTCTGGAAAGAAGAGCTTGCTTCTTGCGTTAAAACAGAGTGTGTTTCAGGGATGAGAACTCTGGTCTGCAGTTCCCTTCAAAAACGGAGTTAAACACCAGGATCAGTGTCTTCCTGCAAGCAAGAGTTCATTTTGGGTAAACCAAGAGAATTTTCGGTTCAAATGATTTTACACAGTTCCAGAACACAACGCGTTTATCACTATTAACTAAAGAGCATTTATGTAAGAGGACCTGGAGTCTGTATCAGTTTCATAAGCAGAGTTGAACTACATATGGTCCGTTTGAGTAGGAAACACAGTTCTAATTTTCTGGGCATGCTCATATTTCTTGCTGTATTTTTGAATGTGGAAAGAAGAGCTTGCTTCTTGCGTTAAAACCCATTGTGTTTCAGGGATGAGAACTCTGGTCTGAATTTACCTTCAGAAATGGAGATAAACCCCAGGATCTGTGTCTTCCTACAAGCAAGAGTTCATTTCTGGTAAATCTAATGAATTTTTAGCTCAAATGATTTTACACAGTTCATGAAGCCAACACGATTCTGACTACTAACTAAAGAGCATTTATGTAAGAGGAGCTGTGCTTTGTTTCAATTTCATAAGCAGAGTTGAATTACATATGGTCCTTATGAGTAGGAAACACAGTTCTTTGTTTCAGGGCCTGCTGATGGTTCTTGCTGTATTTTAGACTCTGGAAACAAGAGCTTGCTTCTTGCGTTAAAAAACAGCGTGTTTCATGGATGAGAACACTGGTCTGAATTTCCCTCCAGAAACGGAGTTAAACCACAGGACCTGTGTCTTCCTACAAGCAAGAGTTCATTTCTGTTAAACAAAGTGAATTTTGTGATTAAATGATTTTACACATTTCAAAAACCCAATATGATTCTCATTATTAACTAAAGAGCATTTATGTAAGAGGAGCTGTGGTTTCTATCAGTTTCATAAGCAGAGTTGAACTACATATGGTCTGTATGAGTAGGAAATACAGTTCTTTTTTTCAGGGCCTGCTCATGGTTCTTGCTGTATTTTAGTCTCTGGAAAGAAGAGCTTGCTTCTTGCATTATAACACAGTGTGTTTCAGTGATGAGAACTCTGGTCTGAATTTCCCAAAAGAAACGGTGTTAAACCCCAGGACAGTGTCTTCCTACAAGCAATAGTTCATTTCTGGTAAACCCAGTGAATTTTGGGCTCAAAGGATGTTTCTCAGTTCACGAACCCAACGTGATTCTCACTATTAACAAAAGAGGATTTATATAAGAGGAACTGGGTTTGTATCAGTTTCATAAGCAGAGTTGCATTACATATGGTCCTTATGAGTAGGAAACACAGTTCTTTTTTTTCTGGGCATGCTAATGGTTCTTGCTGTATTGGTGACGCTGGAAGGAAGATCTTGCTTCTTGTGTTAAAACAGAGTGTGTTTCAGGGATGAGAACACTGGTCTGAATTTCCCTTCAGAAACGGAGTTAAACCCCAGTAACTGTGTTCCTACAAGCAATAGTTCATTTCTGGTAAACCCAGGGAATTTTGGGCTCAAATGATGTTTCTCAGTACAGGAACCCAACGCGATTCTCACTATTAACTAACGAGCATTAATGTAAGAGGAGCTGTGGTTTGTATCAGTTTCATAAGCTGAGTTGAACTACATATGGTCTGTATGAGTAGGAAACACAGTTCTTTTTTTCAGTCCATGCTCACGGTTCTTGCTGTATTTTAGATTCTGGAAAGAAGAGCTTGCTTCTTGCGTTAAAACACAGCGTGTTTCAGCGATGAGAATTCTGGTCTGAATTTCCCAAAAGAAATGGAGTTAAACCCCATAATCTTTGTCTTCCTACATGAAAGAGTTCATTTCTGGTAAACCTAGTGAATTTTGGGCTCGAATGATTTTTCATAGTTCATGAACCCAACGCGATTCTCACTATTAACTAAAGAGCTTTTATATAAGAGGAGCTGTGGTTTTTATCAGTTGCATAAGCAGAGTTGAACTACATATGGTCCGTATGAGTAGGAAACACAGTTCTTTTTTTCTGGGAATGCTCATGGTTCTTGCTGTATTTTAGACTCTGGAAAGAAGTGCTTGCTTCTTGCATTAAAACAGAGTGTGTTTCAGGGATGATAACTCTGGTCTGAATTTCCCTTCAATAACGGAGTTAAACCCCAGGATCAATGTCTTCCTACAAGCAAAGAGTTCATTTCAGGTAAACCAAGTGAATTTTCTGCTCAAATGATTTTACACATTTCTAGAACCCAAGGTGATTATCACTATTAACTAACAAGCATTTATGTAAGAGGAGCTGTGGTCTGTATCAGTTTCATGAACAGAGTTCAACTACATATGGTCCGTATGAGTAGGAAAAACACAGTTCATTTTTTATGGGCATGCTCATGTTTTTTACTGTATTGGAGATGCTGGAAAGAAGAGGATGATTCTTGCGGGAAAACAGAGTGTGAATAATGGATGAGAACACTGGTCTGAATTTACCTTCAGAACCAGAGTTAAACCCCAGGATCTGTGTCTTCCTAAAAGCAAGAGTTCTTTTCTGGTAAACCCAGGGAATTTTGGGCTCTAATGATTTTTTCGCAGTTCACGAACCAAAACGCGATTCTCACCATTAACTAAAGAGGATTTATGTAAGTGGAGCTGTGGTTTGTATCAGTTTCATAAGCAGAGTTGAACTACATATGGTCCGTATGAGTAGGAAACACAGTTCTTTTTTTCTGGGCATGCTCATGGTTCTTGCTGTATTTTAGACTCTGGAAAGAAGAGCTTGCTTCTTGCATTAAAACAGAGTGTTTTTCACGGATGAGATCTCTGGACTGCAGTTCCATTCAGAAACG
The DNA here is from genome assembly GCA_949786385.1 of Onychomys leucogaster. Classification (NCBI taxonomy): domain Eukaryota; kingdom Metazoa; phylum Chordata; class Mammalia; order Rodentia; family Cricetidae; genus Onychomys; species Onychomys leucogaster. The sequence goes on along the minus strand of CATKUP010000301.1, from coordinate 68,215 downwards.
GAGTTAAACCCCAGGATCCCTATCTTCCTACAAGCAAGAGTTCATTTCTGGTTAACCCAGTGAATTTTGGGCTCAAATGATTTTTCTCAGTTCACGAACCCAACGTGATTCTCACTATTAACTAAAGAGCATTTATGTAACACGAGCTGTGGTTTGCATCAGTTTCATAAGCTGAGTTGAACTACATATGGTCCGTATGTGTAGGAAACACAGTTCTTTTTTTCAGGGCCTGCTCATGGTTCTTGCTGTATTTTAGACTCTGGAAAGAAGAGCTTGCTTCTTGCGTTAAAACACAGCGTGTTTCAGCGATGAGAACTCTGGTCTGAATTTCCCAAGAGAAACGGAGTTAAACCCCATGTTCTGTGTCTTACTACAAGCATGAGTTCATTTCTGGTAAACCCAGTGAATTTTGGGCTCAAATGATTTTTCACAGTTCATGAACCCAACGCGATTCTCACTATTAACTAATGAGCTTTTATATAAGAGGAACTGTGGTTTGTATCAGTTGCATAAGCAGAGTTGAACTACATATGGTCCATATGAGTAGGAAACACAGTTCTTTTTTCTGGGAATGCTCATGGTTATTGCTGTATTTTAGACTCTGGAAAGAAGAGTTTGCTTCTTGCGTTAAAACAGAATGTGTTTCAGGGATGAGAACTCTGGTCTGAATTTCCCTTCAAAAACGGATTTAAACCCCAGGATCAGTGTCTTCCTACAAGCAAGTGTTCATTTCTGGTAAACTAAATTAATTTTCGGCTCAAATGATTTTACATATTTCTAGAACCTAAGGTGATTATCACTATTAACTAACGAACATTTATGTAAGAGGGGCTGTGGTCTGTATCAGCTTCATGAGCAGAGATGAACAACATATGGTCTGTTGAGTAGGAAACACAGTTCTTTTTTTCTGGGCATGCTCATGGTTCTTACCGAATTGGAGATGCTGGAAAGAAGAGGATGATTCTTGCATTAAAACAGAGTGTGTTTCAGGGATGATAACTCTGGTCTGAATTTCCCTTCAATAACGGAGTTAAACCCCAGGATCAATGTCTTCCTACAAGCAAAGAGTTCATTTCAGGTAAACCAAGTGAATTTTCTGCTCAAATGATTTTACACATTTCTAGAACCCAAGGTGATTATCACTATTAACTAACAAGCATTTATGTAAGAGGAGCTGTGGTCTGTATCAGTTTCATGAACAGAGTTCAACTACATATGGTCCGTATGAGTAGGAAAAACACAGTTCATTTTTTATGGGCATGCTCATGTTTTTTACTGTATTGGAGATGCTGGAAAGAAGAGGATGATTCTTGCGGGAAAACAGAGTGTGAATAATGGATGAGAACACTGGTCTGAATTTACCTTCAGAACCAGAGTTAAACCCCAGGATCTGTGTCTTCCTAAAAGCAAGAGTTCTTTTCTGGTAAACCCAGGGAATTTTGGGCTCTAATGATTTTTTCGCAGTTCACGAACCAAAACGCGATTCTCACCATTAACTAAAGAGGATTTATGTAAGTGGAGCTGTGGTTTGTATCAGTTTCATAAGCAGAGTTGAACTACATATGGTCCGTATGAGTAGGAAACACAGTTCTTTTTTTCTGGGCATGCTCATGGTTCTTGCTGTATTTTAGACTCTGGAAAGAAGAGCTTGCTTCTTGCATTAAAACAGAGTGTTTTTCACGGATGAGATCTCTGGACTGCAGTTCCATTCAGAAACGGAGTTAAACCCCAGGATCCCTATCTTCCTACAAGCAAGAGTTCATTTCTGGTTAACCCAGTGAATTTTGGGCTCAAATGATTTTTCTCAGTTCACGAACCCAACGTGATTCTCACTATTAACTAAAGAGCATTTATGTAACACGAGCTGTGGTTTGTATCAGTTTCATAAGCTGAGTTGAACTACATATGGTCCGTATGTGTAGGAAACACAGTTCTTTTTTTCAGGGCCTGCTCATGGTTCTTGCTGTATTTTAGACTCTGGAAAGAAGAGCTTGCTTCTTGCGTTAAAACACAGCGTGTTTCAGCGATGAGAACTCTGGTCTGAATTTCCCAAGAGAAACGGAATTAAACCCCATGTTCTGTGTCTTACTACAAGCATGAGTTCATTTCTGGTAAACCCAGTGAATTTTGGGCTCAAATGATTTTTCACAGTTCATGAACCCAACGCGATTCTCACTATTAACTAATGAGCTTTTATATAAGAGGAAATGTGGTTTGTATCAGTTGCATAAGCAGAGTTGAACTACATATGGTCCATATGAGTAGGAAACACAGTTCTTTTTTCTGGGAATGCTCATGGTTATTGCTGTATTTTAGACTCTGGAAAGAAGAGTTTGCTTCTTGCGTTAAAACAGAATGTGTTTCAGGGATGAGAACTCTGGTCTGAATTTCCCTTCAAAAACGGATTTAAACCCCAGGATCAGTGTCTTCCTACAAGCAAGTGTTCATTTCTGGTAAACTAAATTAATTTTCGGCTCAAATGATTTTACATATTTCTAGAACCTAAGGTGATTATCACTATTAACTAACGAACATTTATGTAAGAGGGGCTGTGGTCTGTATCAGCTTCATGAGCAGAGATGAACAACATATGGTCTGTTGAGTAGGAAACACAGTTCTTTTTTTCTGGGCATGCTCATGGTTCTTACCGAATTGGAGATGCTGGAAAGAAGAGGATGATTCTTGCATTAAAACAGAGTGTTTTCAGGGATGAGAATTCTAGTCTGAATTTCCCTTCAGAAACAGAGTTAAACCACAGGATCTGTGTCTTCCTACAAGCAAGAGTTCATTTCTGGTAAACCCAGTGAATTTTGGGCTCAAATGATTTTTCGCAGTTCATTAACCCAACGCGATTCTCACTATTAACTAAAGAGCATTTATGTAAGGGGAGCTGTGGTTTTATCAGTTGCATAAGCAGAGTTGAACTACATATGGTCCGGATGAGTAGGAAACACAGTTCTTTTTTTCTGGGAATGCTCATGGTTCTTGCTGTATTTTATACTCTGGAAAGAAGTGCTTTCTTCTTGCATTAAAATGGAGTGTTTTTCAGGGATGAGAACTCTGGTCTGAATTTCCCTTCAAAAACGGAGTTAAACCCCAGGATCAGTGTCATCCTACAAGCAAGTGTTCATTTCTGGTAAACCAAATTAATTTTTGGCTCAAATGTTTTCACACATTTCTGTAACCCAAGGTGATTATCACTATTAACTAACGAACATTTATGTAAGATTGGCTGTGGTCAGTATCAGTTTCATGAGCAGAGATGAACTGCATATGGTCCGTATGAGTAGGAAACACAGTTCTTTTTTTCTGGGCATGCTCATGGTTCTTACTGTATTGGAGATGATGGAAAGAAGAGGATGATTCTTGCATTAAAACAGAGTGTTTTCATGGATGAGAATTCTGGTCTGAATTTCCCTTCAGAAACAGAGTTAAACCACAGGATCTGTGTCTTCCTACAAGCAAGAGTTCATTTCTGGTAAACCCAATGAATTTTGGGCTCAAATGATTTTTCCCAGTTCATGAACCCAATGCTATTCTCACTATTAACTAAAGAGGATTTATGTAAGCGGAGTTGTGGTTTGTATCAGGTTCATAATCAGAGTTGACCTACATATGGTCCGTATGAGTAGGAAACACAGTTCTTTTTTTCTGGGCATGCTCATGGTTCTTGCTGTATTTTAGACTCTTGAAAGAAGTGCTTTCTTCTTGCATTAAAACAGAGTGTGTTTCAGGAATCAGAACTCTGGTCTGAATTTCCCTTCAAAAACGGAGTTAAACCCCAGGATCAGTGTCTTCCTACAAGCAAGTGTTCATTTCTGGTAAACCAAATTAATTTTCGGCTCAAATGATTTTGCACATTTCTAGAACCCAAGGTGATTATCCCTATTAACTAACGAACATTTATGTAAGAGGGGCTGTGGTCTGTACCAGTTTCATGAGCAGAGATGAACTACATATGGTCCTTATGAGTAGGAAACACAGTTCTTTTTTCTGGGTATGCTCATGGTTCTTACTGTATTGGAGATGCTGTAAAGAAGAGGATGATTCTTCCATTTAAACAGAGTGTTTTTCAGTGATGAGAATTCTGGTTTGAATTTCCCTTCAGAACCGGAGTTAAACCACAGGATCTGTGTCTTCCTACAAGCAAGAGTCCATTTCTGGTAAACCCAGTGAATTTTGGGCTCAAATGATTTTTCGCAGTTCATGAACCCAACGCGATTCTCACTATTAACTAAAGAGCATTTATGTAAGGGGAGCTGTGGTTTTATCAGTTGCATAAGCAGAGTTGAACTACATATGGTCCGTATGAGTAGGAAACACAGTTCTTTTTTTCTGGGAATGCTCATGGTTCTTGCTGTATTTTAGAATTTGGAAAGAAATGCTTGCTTGTTGCATTAAACCTGAGTGTGTTTCAGGGATGAGAACTCTGGTCTGAATTTCCCTTCAAAAACGGAGTTAAACCCCATGTTCTATGTCTTCCTACAAGCAAGAGTTCATTTCTGGTAAACCCAGTGAATTTTGGGCTCAAATGATTTTTCGTAGTTCATGACCCAACGTGATTCTCACTATTAACTAAAGAGCATTTATGTAAGAGGAGCTGTAGTTTGTATCAGGTGGATAAGCAGAGTTGAACTACATATGGTCCGTATTAGTAGGAAACACAGTTCTTTTTCTCTGGGAATGCTCATGGTTCTTGCTGTATTATATACTCTGGAAAGAAGTGCTTTCTTCTTGCATTAAAACGGAGTGTGTTTCAGGGATGAGAACTCTGGTCTGAATTTCCCTTCAAAAACGGAGTTAAACCCCAGGATCAGTGTCTTTCTACAAGGAAGTGTTCATTTCTGGTAAACCAAATTAATTTTCGGCTCAAATGATTTTACACATTTCTATAACCCATGGTGATTATAACTATTAACTAACGAACATTTATGTAAGAGGGGCTGTGGTCTGTATCAGTTTCATGAGCAGAGATGAACTACATATGGTCCGTATGAATAGGAAACACAGTTCTTTTTTTCTGGGCATGCTCATGGTTCTAACTGTATTGGAGATGCTGGAAAGAAGAGGATGATTCTTGCATTAAAACAGAGTGTTTTCAGGGATGCGAATTCTGTTCTGAATTTCCCTTCAGAAACTGAGTTAAACCACAGTATCTGTGTCTTCCTACAAGCAAGAGTTCATTTCTGGTAAACCCAGTGAATTTTGGGCTCAAATGATTTTTCCCAGTTCAGGAACCCAATGCTATTCTCACTATTAACTAAAGAGGATTTATGTAAGAGGAGTTGTGGTTTGTATCAGGTTCATAAGCAGAGTAGAACTACATATGGTCCGTATGAGTAGGAAACACAGTTCTTTTTTTCTGGGCATGCTCATGTTTCTTGCTGTATTTTAGACTCTTGAAAGAAGTGCTTCCTTCTTGCATTAAAACGGAGTGTGTTACAGGAATGAGAACTCTGGTCTGAATTTCCATTCAAAAACGGAGTTAAACCCGAGGATCAGTGTCTTCTACAAGCAAGTGTTCATTTCTGGTAAACCAAATTAATTTTCGGCTCAAATGATTTTACACATTTCTATAACCCATGGTGATTATAACTATTAACTAACGAACATTTATGTAAGAGGGGCTGTGGTCTGTATCAGTTTCATGAGCAGAGATGATCTACATATGATCCGTATGATTAGGAAACACAGTTCTTTTTTTCTGAGCATGCTCATGGTTCTTACTGTATTGGAGATGCTGGAAAGAAGAGGATGATTCTTGCATTAAAACAGAGTGTTTTCAGGGATGAGAATTCTGGTCTGAATTTCCCTTCAGAAACAGAGTTAAACCACAGGATCTGTGTCTTCCTACAAGCAAGAGTCCATTTCTGGCAAACCCAGTGAATTTTGGGCTCAAATGATTTTTCGCAGTTCATGAACCCAACGGGATTCTCACTATTAACTAAAGAGCATTTATGTAAGGGGAGCTGTGGTTTTATCAGTTGCATAAGCAGTGTTGAACTACATATGGTCCGTATGAGTAGGAAACACAGTTCTTTTTTTCTGGGAATGCTCATGGTTCTTGCTGTATTTTAGACTTTGGAAAGAAATGCTTGCTTGTTGCATTAAAACTGAGTGTGTTTCAGGGATGAGAACTCTGGTCTGAATTTCCCTTCAAAAACGGAGTTAAACCCCATGTTCTGTGTCTTCCTACAAGCAAGAGTTCATTTCTGGTAAACCCAGTGAATTTTGGGCTCAAATGATTTTTCGTAGTTCATGACCCAACGTGATTCTCACTATTAACTAAAGAGCATTTATGTAAGAGGAGCTGTAGTTTGTATCAGTTGGATATGCAGAGTTGAACTACATATGGTCCATATTAGTAGGAAACACAGTTCTTTTTTTCTGGGAATGCTCATGGTTCTTGCTGTATTTTATACTCTGGAAAGAAGTGCTTTCTTCTTGCATTAAAACGGAGTGTGTTTCAGGGATGAGAACTCTGGTCTGAATTTCCCTTCAAAAACGGAGTTAAACCCCAGGATCAGTGTCTTTCTACAAGGAAGTGTTCATTTCTGGTAAACCAAATTAATTTTCGGCTCAAATGATTTTACACATTTCTATAACCCATGGTGATTTTAACTATTAACTAACGAACATTTATGTAAGACGGGCTGTGGTCTGTATCAGTTTCATGAGCAGAGATGAACTACATATGGTCCGTATGAGTAGGAAACACAGTTCTTTTTTTCTGGGCATGCTCATGTTTCTTACTGTATTGGAGATGCTGGAAAGAAGAGGATGATTCTTGCATTAAAACAGAGTGTTTTCATGGATGAGAATTCTGGTCTGAATTTCCCTTCAGAAACAGAGTTAAACCACAGGATCTGTGTCTTCCTACAAGCAAGAGTTCATTTCTGGTAAACCCAGTGAATTTTGGGCTCAAATGAGTTTCCCAGTTCATGAACCCAATGCTATTCCCACTATTAACGAAAGAGGATTTATGTAAGAGGAGTTGTGGTTTGTATCAGGTTCATAAGCAGAGTTGAACTACATATGGTCCGTATGAGTAGGAAAATCAGTTCTTTTTTTCTGGGCATGCTCATGGTTCTTGCTGTATTTTGGACTCTTGAAAGAAGTGCTTTCTTCTTGCATTAAAACGGAGTGTGTTTCAGGGATGAGAACTCTGGTCTGAATTTCCCTTCAAAAACGGAGTTAAATCCCAGGATCAGTGTCTGCCTACAAGCAAGTGTTCATTTCTGGTAAACCAAATTAATTTTCGGCTCAAATGATTTTACACATTTCTAGAACCCATGGTGATTATCCCTTTTAACTAACGAACATTTATGTAAGAGGGGCTGTGGTCTGTACCAGTTTCATGAGCAGAGATGAACTACATATGGTCCATATGAGTAGGATACACAGTTCTTTTTTTCTGGGTATGCTCATGGTTCGTACTGTATTGGAGATGCTGTAAAGAAGAGGATTATTCTTCCATTTAAACAGAGTGTTTTTCAGGGATGCGAATTCTGGTTTGAATTTCCCTTCAGAACCGGAGAAAAACCACAGGATCTGTGTCTTCCTACAAGAAAGAGTCCAATTCTGGTAAACCCAGTGAATTTTGGGCTCAAATGATTTTTCCCAGTTCATGAACCCAATGCTATTCTCACTATTAACTAAAGAGGATTTATGTAAGAGGAGTTGTGGTTTGTATCAGGTTCATAAGCAGAGTAGAACTGCATATGGTCCGTATGAGTAGGAAACACAGTTCTTTTTTTCTGGGCATGCTCATGTTTCTTGCTGTATTTTAGACTCTTGAAAGAAGTGCTTTCTTCTTGCTTTAAAATGGAGTGTGTTTCAGGAATGAGAACTCTGGTCTGAATTTCCATTCAAAAACGGAGTTAAACCCGAGGATCAGTTTCTTTCTACAAGCAAGTGTTCATTTCTGGTAAACCAAATTAATTTTCGGCTCAAATGATTTTACACATTTCTATAACCCATGGTGATTATAACTATTAACTAACGAACATTTATGTAAGAGGGGCTGCGGTCTGTATCAGTTTCATGAGCAGAGATGAACTACATATGGTCCGTATGAGTAGGAAACACAGTTCTTTTTTTCTGGGCATGCTCATGGTTCTTACTGTATTGGAGATGCTGGAAAGAAGAGGATGATTCTTGCATTAAAACAGAGTGTTTTCAGGGATGAGAATTCTGGTCTGAATTTCCCTTCAGAAACAGAGTTAAACCACAGGATCTGTGTCTTCCTACAAGCAAGATTCCATTTCTGGCAAACCCAGTGAATTTTGGGCTCAAATGATTTTTCGCAGTTCATGAACCCAACGGGATTCTCACTATTAACTAAAGAGCATTTATGTAAGGGGAGCTGTGGTTTTATCAGTTGCATAAGCAGAGTTGAACTACATATGGTCCATATTAGTAGGAAACACAGTTCTTTTTTTCTGGAATGCTCATGGTTCTTGCTGTATTTTATACTCTGGAAAGAATTGCTTTCTTCTTGCAATAAAACGGAGTGTGTTTCAGGGATGAGAACTCTGGTCTGAATTTCCCTTCAAAAACGGAGTTAAACCCCAGGATCAGTGTCTTCCTACAAGCAAGTGTTCATTTCTCATAAACCAAATTAATTTTCGGCTCAAATGATTTTGCACATTTCTAGAACCCAAGGTGATTATCCCTATTAACTAACGAACATTTATGTAAGAGGGGCTGTGGTCTGTACCAGTTTCATGAGCAGAGATGAACTACATATGGTCCTTATGAGTAGGAAACACAGTTCTTTTTTCTGGGTATGCTCATGGTTCTTACTGTATTGGAGATGCTGTAAAGAAGAGGATGATTCTTCCATTTAAACAGAGTGTTTTTCAGTGATGAGAATTCTGGTTTGAATTTCCCTTCAGAACCGGAGTTAAACCACAGGATCTGTGTCTTCCTACAAGCAAGAGTCCATTTCTGGTAAACCCAGTGAATTTTGGGCTCAAATGATTTTTCGCAGTTCATGAACCCAACGCGATTCTCACTATTAACTAAAGAGCATTTATGTAAGGGGAGCTGTGGTTTTATCAGTTGCATAAGCAGAGTTGAACTACATATGGTCCGTATGAGTAGGAAACACAGTTCTTTTTTTCTGGGAATGCTCATGGTTCTTGCTGTATTTTAGAATTTGGAAAGAAATGCTTGCTTGTTGCATTAAACCTGAGTGTGTTTCAGGGATGAGAACTCTGGTCTGAATTTCCCTTCAAAATCGGAGTTAAACCCCATGTTCTATGTCTTCCTACAAGCAAGAGTTCATTTCTGGTAAACCCAGTGAATTTTGGGCTCAAATGATTTTTCGTAGTTCATGACCCAACGTGATTCTCACTATTAACTAAAGAGCATTTATGTAAGAGGAGCTGTAGTTTGTATCAGGTGGATAAGCAGAGTTGAACTACATATGGTCCGTATTAGTAGGAAACACAGTTCTTTTTTTCTGGGAATGCTCATGGTTCTTGCTGTATTATATACTCTGGAAAGAAGTGCTTTCTTCTTGCATTAAAACGGAGTGTGTTTCAGGGATGAGAACTCTGGTCTGAATTTCCCTTCAAAAACGGAGTTAAACCCCAGGATCAGTGTCTTTCTACAAGGAAGTGTTCATTTCTGGTAAACCAAATTAATTTTCGGCTCAAATGATTTTACACATTTCTATAACCCATGGTGATTATAACTATTAACTAACGAACATTTATGTAAGAGGGGCTGTGGTCTGTATCAGTTTCATGAGCAGAGATGAACTACATATGGTCCGTATGAATAGGAAACACAGTTCTTTTTTTCTGGGCATGCTCATGGTTCTAACTGTATTGGAGATGCTGGAAAGAAGAGGATGATTCTTGCATTAAAACAGAGTGTTTTCAGGGATGCGAATTCTGTTCTGAATTTCCCTTCAGAAACTGAGTTAAACCACAGTATCTGTGTCTTCCTACAAGCAAGAGTTCATTTCTGGTAAACCCAGTGAATTTTGGGCTCAAATGATGTTTCCCAGTTCAGGAACCCAATGCTATTCTCACTATTAATTAAAGAGGATTTATGTAAGAGGAGTTGTGGTTTGTATCAGGTTCATAAGCAGAGTAGAACTACATATGGTCCGTATGAGTAGGAAACACAGTTCTTTTTTTCTGGGCATGCTCATGTTTCTTGCTGTATTTTAGACTCTTGAAAGAAGTGCTTTCTTCTTGCATTAAAACGGAGTGTGTTACAGGAATGAGAACTCTGGTCTGAATTTCCATTCAAAAACGGAGTTAAACCCGAGGATCAGTGTTTTCTACAAGCAAGTGTTCATTTCTGGTAAACCAAATTAATTTTCGGCTCAAATGATTTTACACATTTCTATAACCCATGGTGATTATAACTATTAACTAACGAACATTTATGTAAGAGGGGCTGTGGTCTGTATCAGTTTCATGAGCAGAGATGATCTACATATGATCCGTATGATTAGGAAACACAGTTCTTTTTTTCTGGGCATGCTCATGGTTCTTACTGTATTGGAGATGCTGGAAAGAAGAGGATGATTCTTGCATTAAAACAGAGTGTTTTCAGGGATGAGAATTCTGGTCTGAATTTCCCTTCAGAAACAGAGTTAAACCACAGGATCTGTGTCTTCCTACAAGCAAGAGTCCATTTCTGGCAAACCCAGTGAATTTTGGGCTCAAATGATTTTTCGCAGTTCATGAACCCAACGGGATTCTCACTATTAACTAAAGAGCATTTATGTAAGGGGAGCTGTGGTTTTATCAGTTGCATAAGCAGTGTTGAACTACATATGGTCCGTATGAGTAGGAAACACAGTTCTTTTTTTCTGGGAATGCTCATGGTTCTTGCTGTATTTTAGACTTTGGAAAGAAATGCTTGCTTGTTGCATTAAAACTGAGTGTGTTTCAGGGATGAGAACTCTGGTCTGAATTTCCCTTCAAAAACGGAGTTAAACCCCATGTTCTGTGTCTTCCTACAAGCAAGAGTTCATTTCTGGTAAACCCAGTGAATTTTGGGCTCAAATGATTTTTCGTAGTTCATGACCCAACGTGATTCTCACTATTAACTAAAGAGCATTTATGTAAGAGGAGCTGTAGTTTGTATCAGTTGGATATGCAGAGTTGAACTACATATGGTCCATATTAGTAGGAAACACAGTTCTTTTTTTCTGGGAATGCTCATGGTTCTTGCTGTATTTTATACTCTGGAAAGAAGTGCTTTCTTCTTGCATTAAAACGGAGTGTGTTTCAGGGATGAGAACTCTGGTCTGAATTTCCCTTCAAAAACGGAGTTAAACCCCAGGATCAGTGTCTTTCTACAAGGAAGTGTTCATTTCTGGTAAACCAAATTAATTTTCGGCTCAAATGATTTTACACATTTCTATAACCCATGGTGATTTTAACTATTAACTAACGAACATTTATGTAAGACGGGCTGTGGTCTGTATCAGTTTCATGAGCAGAGATGAACTACATATGGTCCGTATGAGTAGGAAACACAGTTCTTTTTTTCTGGGCATGCTCATGTTTCTTACTGTATTGGAGATGCTGGAAAGAAGAGGATGATTCTTGCATTAAAACAGAGTGTTTTCATGGATGAGAATTCTGGTCTGAATTTCCCTTCAGAAACAGAGTTAAACCACAGGATCTGTGTCTTCCTACAAGCAAGAGTTCATTTCTGGTAAACCCAGTGAATTTTGGGCTCAAATGAGTTTCCCAGTTCATGAACCCAATGCTATTCCCACTATTAACGAAAGAGGATTTATGTAAGAGGAGTTGTGGTTTGTATCAGGTTCATAAGCAGAGTTGAACTACATATGGTCCGTATGAGTAGGAAAATCAGTTCTTTTTTTCTGGGCATGCTCATGGTTCTTGCTGTATTTTGGACTCTTGAAAGAAGTGCTTTCTTCTTGCATTAAAACGGAGTGTGTTTCAGGGATGAGAACTCTGGTCTGAATTTCCCTTCAAAAACGGAGTTAAATCCCAGGATCAGTGTCTGCCTACAAGCAAGTGTTCATTTCTGGTAAACCAAATTAATTTTCGGCTCAAATGATTTTACACATTTCTAGAACCCATGGTGATTATCCCTTTTAACTAACGAACATTTATGTAAGAGGGGCTGTGGTCTGTACCAGTTTCATGAGCAGAGATGAACTACATATGGTCCGTATGAGTAGGATACACAGTTCTTTTTTTCTGGGTATGCTCATGGTTCGTACTGTATTGGAGATGCTGTAAAGAAGAGGATTATTCTTCCATTTAAACAGAGTGTTTTTCAGGGATGCGAATTCTGGTTTGAATTTCCCTTCAGAACCGGAGAAAAACCACAGGATCTGTGTCTTCCTACAAGAAAGAGTCCAATTCTGGTAAACCCAGTGAATTTTGGGCTCAAATGATTTTTCCCAGTTCATGAACCCAATGCTATTCTCACTATTAACTAAAGAGGATTTATGTAAGAGGAGTTGTGGTTTGTATCAGGTTCATAAGCAGAGTAGAACTGCATATGGTCCGTATGAGTAGGAAACACAGTTCTTTTTTTCTGGGCATGCTCATGTTTCTTGCTGTATTTTAGACTCTTGAAAGAAGTGCTTTCTTCTTGCTTTAAAACGGAGTGTGTTTCAGGAATGAGAACTCTGGTCTGAATTTCCATTCAAAAACGGAGTTAAACCCGAGGATCAGTTTCTTTCTACAAGCAAGTGTTCATTTTTGGTAAACCAAATTAATGTTCGGCTCAACTGATTTTACACATTTCGAGAACCCAAGGTGATTATCCCTATTAACTAATGAACATTTATGTAAGAGGGGCTGTGGTCTGTACCAGTTTCATGAGCAGAGATGAACTACATATGGTCCGTATGAGTAGGAAACACAGTTCTTTTTTTCTGGGTATGCTCATGGTTCTTACTGTATTGGAGATGCTGTAAAGGAGAGGATTATTCTTCCATTTAAACAGAGTGTTTTACAGGGATGAGAATTCTGGTTTGAATTTCCCTTCAGAACCGGAGTTAAACCACAGGATGTGTGTCTTCCTACAAGAAAGAGTCCATTTCTGGTAAACCCAGTGAATTTTGGACTCAAATGATTTTTCGCAGTTCATGAACCCAACGCGATTCTCACTATTAACTAAAGAGCATTTATGTAAGGGGAGCTGGGGTTTTATCAGTTGCATAAGCAGAGTTGAACTACATATTGTCTGTATGAGTAGGAAACACAGTTCTTTTTTTCTGGGCATGCTCATGGTTCTTGCTGTATATTAGACTTTGGAAAGAAGTGCTTTCTTCTTGCTTTAAAACGGAGTGTGTTTCAGGGATGAGAACTCTGGTCTGAATTTCCCTTAAAAAACGGAGTTAAACCCCAGGATCAGTGTCTTCCTACAAGCAAGTGTTCATTTCTGGTAAACCAAATTAATTTTCGGCTCAAATGATTTTACACATTTCTATAACCCATGGTGATTTTAACTATTAACTAACGAACATTTATGTAAGACGGGCTGTGGTCTGTATCAGTTTCATGAGCAGAGATGAACTACATATGGTCCGTATGAGTAGGAAACACAGTTCTTTTTTTCTGGGCATGCTCATGGTTCTTACTGTATTGGAGATGCTGGAAAGAAGAGGATGATTCTTGCATTAAAACAGAGTGTTTTCAGGGATGAGAATTCTGGTCTGAATTTCCCTTCAGAAACAGAGTTAAACCACAGGATCTGTGTCTTCCTACAAGCAAGAGTCCATTTCTCGCAAACCCAGTGAATTTTGGGCTCAAATGATTTTTCGCAGTTCATGAACCCAACGGGATTCTCACTATTAACTAAAGAGCATTTATGTAAGGGGAGCTGTGGTTTTATCAGTTGCATAAGAAGAGTTGAACTACATATGGTCCATATTAGTAGGAAACACAATTCTTTTTTTCTGGAATGCTCATGGTTCTTACTGTATTGGAGATGCTGGAAAGAAGAGGATGATTCTTGCATTAAAACAGAGTGTTTTCAGGGATGAGAATTCTGGTCTGAATTTTCCTTCAGAAACAGAGTTAAACCACAGGATCTGTGTCTTCCTACAAGCAAGAGTTCATTTCTGGTAAACCCAGTGAATTTTGGGCTCAAATGATTTTTCCCAGTTCATGAACCCAATGCTATTCTCAGTATTAACTAAAGAGGATTTATGTAAGAGGAGTTGTGGTTTGTATCAGGTTCATAAGCAGAGTTGAACTACATATGGTCCGTATGAGTAGGAAACACAGTTCTTTTTTTCTGGGCATGCTCATGGTTCTTGCTGTATTTTGGACTCTTGAAAGAAGTGCTTTCTTCTTGCATTAAAACGGAGTGTGTTTCAGGGATGAGAACTCTGGTCTGAATTTCCCTTCAAAAATGGAGTTAAACCCCAGGATCAGTGTCTTCCTACAAGCAAGTGTTCATTTCTGGTAAACCAAATTAATTTTCAGCTCAAATGATTTTACACATTTCTAGAACCCAAGGTGATTATCCCTATTAACTAACGAACATTTATGTAAGAGGGGCTGAGGTCTGCACCAGTTTCATGAGCAGAGATGAACTACGTATGGTCCGTATGAGTAGGAAACACAGTTCTTTTTTTCTTGGTATGCTCATGGTTCTTACTGTATTGGAGATGCTGTAAAGAAGAGGATTATTCTTCCATTTAAACAGAGTGTTTTTCAGGGATGAGAATTCTGGTTTGAATTTCCCTTCAGACCCGGATTTAAACCACAGGATCTGTGTCTTCCTACAAGCAAGAGTACATATCTGGTAAACCCAGTGAATTTTGGGATCAAATGATTTTTCGCAGTTCATGCACCCAACGCAATTCTCACTATGAACTAAAGAGCATTTATGTAAGGGGAGCTGTGGTTTTATCAGTTGCATAAGCAGAGTTGAACTACATATGGTCCATATGAGTAGGAAACACAGTTCTTTTTTTCTGGGCATGCTCATGGTTCTTGCTGTATTTTAGACTCTTGAAAGAAGTGCTTTCTTCTTGCATTAAAACGGAGTGTGTTTCAGGGATGAGAACTCTGGTCTGAATTTCCCTTCAAAAACGGAGTTAAACGCCAGGATCAGTGTCTTCCTACAAGCAAGTGTTCATTTCTGGTAAACCAAATTAATTTTCAGCTCAAATGATTTTACACATTTCTAGAACCCAAGGTGATTATCCCTATTAACTAACGAACATTTATGTAAGAGGGGCTGTGGTCGGTACCAGTTTCATGAGCAGAGATGAACTACATATGTTACGTATGAGTAGGAAACACAGTTCTTTTTTTCTGGGTATGCTCATGGTTCTTACTGTATTGGAGATGCTGTAAAGAAGAGGATGATTCTTCCATTTAAACAGAGTGTTTTTCAGGGATGAGAATTCTGGTTTGAATTTCCCTTCAGAACCAGAGTTAAACAACAGGATCTGTGTCTTCCTACAAGCACGAGTCCATTTCTGGTAAACCCAGTGATTTTTGGGCTCAAATGATTTTTCGCAGTTCATGAACCCAACGCGATTCTCACTATTAACTAAAGAGCATTTATGTAAGGGGAGCTGTGGTTTTATCACTTGCATAAGAAGAGTTGAACTACATATGGTCCGTATGAGTAGGAAACACAGTTCTTTTTTTCTGGGAATGCTCATGTTTCTTGCTGTATTTTAGACTTTGGAAAGAAGTGCTTTCTTCTTGCTTTAAAACGGAGTGTGTTTCAGGGATGAGAACTCTGGTCTGAATTTCCCTTAAAAAACGGAGTTAAACCCCAGGATCAGTGTCTTCCTACAAGCAAGTGTTCATTTCTGGTAAACCAAATTAATTTTCGGCTCAAATGATTTTACACATTTCTATAACCCAAGCTGATTATCACTATTAACTAACGAACATTTATGTAAGAGGGGCTGTGGTTTGTATCAGTTTCATAAGCTGAGTTGAACTACATATGGTCCGTATGAGTAGGAAACACAGTTCTTTTTTTCAGGGCCTGCTCGTGGTTATTGCTGTATTTTAGACTCTGGAAAGAAGATCTTGCTTCTTGTGTTAAAACAGAGTGTGTTTCAGGGATGAGAACTCTGGTCTGAATTTCCATTCAGAAACGCAGTTAAACGCCAGGATCAGTGTCGTCCTGCAAGCATGAGTTCATTTCTGGTAAACCAAGAGAATTTTCGGTTCAAATGATTTTACACAGTTCCAGAACACAACGCGGTTATCACTATTAACTAAAGAGCATTTATATAAGAGGAGCTGGAGTCTTTATCAGTTTTGTAAGCAGAGTTGAACTACATATGGTCCGTTTGAGTAGGAAACACAGTTCTATTTTTCTGGGCATGCTCATGTTTCTTGCTTTATTTGTGACTGTGGAAAGAAGTGCTTGCTTCTTGCGTTAAAACCCATTGTGTTTCAGGAATGAGAACTATGGTCTGAATTTACCTTCAGAAATGGAGATAAACCCCAGGATCTGGGTCTTCCTACAGGCAAGAATTCATTTCTGGTAGATCTAATGAATTTTTAGCTCAAATGATTTTACACAGTTCATGAAGCCAACGCGATTCTCACTAGTAACTAAAGAGGTTTTATGTAAGAGGAGCTGTGCTTTGTTTCAGTTTCATAAGCAGAGTTGAATTACATATTGTCCTTATGAGGAGAAAACACAGTTCTTTTTTTCTGGGTATGCTCATGGTTATTGCTGTATTGGAGATGCTGGAAAGAAGAGCTTGGCTCTTCTGTTAAAACAGAGTGTGTTACATGGATGAGAACACTGGTCTGAATTTCCATTCAGAAACGGAGTTAAACCACAGGACCTGTGTCTTCCTACAAGCAAGAGTTCATTTCTGTTAAACAAAGTGAATTTTGTGCTCAAATGATTTTACACAGATCAAAAACCCAATATGATTCTCATTATTAACTAAAGAGCATTTATGTAAGAGGAGCTGTGGTTTCTATCAGTTTCATAAGCAGAGTTGAACTACACATGGTCCGTATGAGTAGGAAACACAGTTCTTTTTTTCAGTCCATGCTCATGGTTCTTGCTGTATTTTAGAATCTGGAAAGAAGAGATTGCTTCTTGTGTTAAAACACAGCGTGTTTCAGCGATGAAAACTCTTGTCTGAATTTCCCAACAGAAACGCAGTTAAACCCCATGATATTTGTCTTCCTACAAGAAAGAGTTCATTTTTGGTAAACACAGTGAATTTTGGGATCAAATGATTTTCCGCAGTTCATGAACCCAACGCGCTTCTCACTATTAACTAAAGAGCATTTATGTAAGGGGAGCTGTGGTTTGTATCAATTGCATAAGCAGAGTAGAACTACATATGGTCCTTATGAGTAGGAAACACAGTCCTTTTTTTCTGGGAATGCTCATGGTTTTTTCTGTATTTTAGAATCTGGAAAGAAATGCTTGCTTCTTGCATTAAAACACAGTGTGTTTCAGGGATGAGAACTCTGGTCTGAATTTCCCTTCAAAAACGGAGTTAAACCCCAGGATCAGTGTCTTCCTACAATCAAGTGTTCATTTCTCGTAAACCAAATTAATTTTTGGCTCAAAATATTTTACACATTTCTATAACCCATGGTGATTATAACTATTAACTAACGAACATTTATGTAAGAGGGGCTGTGGTCTGTATCAGTTTCATGAGCAGAGATGAACTACATATGGTCCGTATGAGTAGGAAACACAGTTCTTTTTTTCAGGGCATGCTCATGGTTCTTACTGTATTGGAGATGCTGGAAAGAAGAGGATGATTCTTGCATTAAAACAGAGTGTTTTTCAGGGATGAGAATTCTGGTCTGAATTTCCCTTCAGAAACAGTGTTAAACCACAGGATCTGTGTCTTCCTACAAGCAAGAGTTCATTTCTGGTAAACCCAGTGAATTTTGGGCTGAAATGATTTTTCCCAGTTCATGAACCCAATGCTATTCTCACTATTAACTAAAGAAGATTTATGTAAGAGGAGTTGTGGTTTGTATCAGGTTCATAATCAGAGTTGAACTACAAATGGTCCGTATGAGTAGGAAACACAATTCTTTTTTTCTGGGCATGCTCATGGTTCTTGCTGTATTTTAGACTCTGAAAAGAAGAGCTTGTTTCTTGCGTTAAAACAGAGTGTGTTTCATGGATGAGAACTCTGGTCTGAATTTCCATTCAGAAACGGAGTTAAACGCCAATATCTGTGTAGTCCTGCAAGCATGAGATCATTTCTGGTAAACCAAGAGAATTTTCGGTTCAAATGATTTTACACAGTTCCAGAACACAACGCGTTTATCACTATTAACTAAAGAGCATTTATGTAAGAGGAGCTGGAGTCTGTATCAGTTTCATAAGCAGAGTTGAACTACATATGATCCGTTTGAGTAGGAAACACAGTTCTCTTTTTCTGGGCCTGCTCATAGTTCTTGCTGTATTTTAGACTCTGGAAATTAGAGCTTGCTTCTTGCATTAAAACACAGTGTGTTTCAGCGATGAGAACTCTGGTCTGAATTTCCCTTAAAAAACGGAGTTAAACCCCAGGATCAGTGTCTTCCTACAAGCAAGTGTTCATTTCTGGGAAACCAAATTAATTTTCGGCTCAAATGATTTTACACATTTCTATAACCCAAGCTGATTATCACTATTAACTAACGAACATTTATGTAAGAGGGGCTGTGGTTTGTATCAGTTTCATAAGCTGAGTTGAACTACATATGGTCCGTATGAGTAGGAAACACAGTTCTTTTTTTCAGGGCCTGCTCGTGGTTATTGCTGTATTTTAGACTCTGGAAAGAAGATCTTGCTTCTTGTGTTAAAACAGAGTGTGTTTCAGGGATGAGAACTCTTTTCTGAATATCCATTCAGAAACGCAGTTAAACGCCAGGATCAGTGTCGTCCTGCAAGCATGAGTTCATTTCTGGTAAACCAAGAGAATTTTCGGTTCAAATGATTTTACACAGTTCCAGAACACAACGCGATTATCACTATTAACTAAAGAGCATTTATATAAGAGGAGCTGGAGTCTTTATCACTTTCGTAAGCAGAGTTGAACTACATATGGTCCGTTTGAGTAGGAAACACAGTTCTATTTTTCTGGGCATGCTCATGTTTCTTGCTATATTTGTGACTGTGGAAAGAAGTGCTTGCTGCTTGCGTTAAAACCCATTGTGTTTCAGGAATGAGAACTATGGTCTGAATTTACCTTCAGAAATGGAGATAAACCCCAGGATCTGTGTCTTCCTACAGGCAAGAATTCATTTCTGGTAGATCTAATGAATTTTTAGCTCAAATGATTTTACACAGTTCATGAAGCCAACGCGATTCTCACTAGTAACTAAAGAGGTTTTATGTAAGAGGAGCTGTGCTTTGTTTCAGTTTCATAAGCAGAGTTGAATTACATATTGTCCTTATGAGGAGAAAACACAGTTCTTTTTTTCTGGGTATGCTCATGGTTATTGCTGTATTGGAGATGCTGGAAAGAAGAGCTTGGCTCTTCTGTTAAAACAGAGTGTGTTACATGGATGAGAACACTGGTCTGAATTTCCATTCAGAAACGGAGTTAAACCACAGGACCTGTGTCTTCCTACAAGCAAGAGTTCATTTCTGTTAAACAAAGTGAATTTTGTGCTCAAATGATTTTACACAGATCAAAAACCCAATATGATTCTCATTATTAACTAAAGAGCATTTATGTAAGAGGAGCTGTGGTTTCTATCAGTTTCATAAGCAGAGTTGAACTACACATGGTCCGTATGAGTAGGAAACACAGTTCTTTTTTTCAGTCCATGCTCATGGTTCTTGCTGTATTTTAGAATCTGGAAAGAAGAGCTTGCTTCTTGTGTTAAAACACAGCGTGTTTCAGCGATGAAAACTCTTGTCTGAATTTCCCAACAGAAACGGAGTTAAACCCCATGATATTTGTCTTCCTACAAGAAAGAGTTCATTTCTGGTAAACACAGTGAATTTTGGGATCAAATGATTTTCTGCAGTTCATGAACCCAACGCGCTTCTCACTATTAACTAAAGAGCATTTATGTAAGGGGAGCTGTGGTTTGTATCAATTGCATAAGCAGAGTAGAACTACATATGGTCCTTATGAGTAGGAAACACAGTCCTTTTTTTCTGGGAATGCTCATGGTTTTTTCTGTATTTTAGAATCTGAAAAGAAATGCTTGCTTCTTGCATTAAAACACAGTGTGTTTCAGGGATGAGAACTCTAGTCTGAATTTCCCTTCAAAAATGGAGTTAAACCCCAGGATCAGTGTCTTCCTACAAGCAAGTGTTCATTTCTCATAAACCAAATTAATTTTCGGCTCAAAATATTTTACACATTTCTATAACCCATGGTGATTATAACTATTAACTAACGAACATTTATGTAAGAGGGGCTGTGGTCTGTATCAGTTTCATGAGCAGAGATGAACTACATATGGTCCGTATGAGTAGGAAACACAGTTCTTTTTTTCAGGGCATGCTCATGGTTCTTACTGTATTGTAGATGCTGGAAAGAAGAGGATGATTCTTGCATTAAAACAGAGTGTTTTCAGGGATGAGAATTCTGGTCTGAATTTTCCTTCAGAAACAGAGTTAAACCACAGGATCTGTGTCTTCCTACAAGCAAGAGTTCATTTCTGGTAAACCCAGTGAATTTTGGGCTCGAATGATTTTTCCCAGTTCATGAACCCAATGCTATTCTCAGTATTAACTAAAGAGGATTTATGTAAGAGGAGTTGTGGTTTGTATCAGGTTCATAAGCAGAGTTGAACTACATATGGTCCGTATGAGTAGGAAACACAGTTCTTTTTTTCTGGGCATGCTCATGGTTCTTGCTGTATTTTAGAATCTTGAAAGAAGTGCTTTCTTCTTGCATTAAAACGGAGTGTGTTTCAGGAATGAGAACTCTGGTCTGAATTTCCCTTCAAAAACGGAGTTAAACCCCAGGATCAGTGTCTTTCTACAAGCAAGTGTTCATTTCTGGTAAACCAAATTAATTTTCGGATCAAATGATTTTACACAGTTCTATAACCCATGGTGATTATAACTATTAACTAATGAACATTTATGTAAGAGGGGCTGTGGTCTGTATCAGTTCATGAGCAGAGATGAACTACATATGGTCCGTATGTGTAGTAAACACAGTTCTTTTTTTATGGGCATGCTCATGGTTCTTACTGTATTGGAGATGCTGGAAAGAAGAGGATGATTCTTGCATTAAAACAGTGTGTTTTCAGGGATGAGAATTCTGGTCTGAATTTTCCTTCAGAAACAGTGTTAAACCACAGGATCTGTGTCTTCCTACAAGCAAGAGTTCATTTCTGGTAAACCCAGTGAATTTTGGGCTCAAATGATTTTTCCCAGTTCATGAACCCAATGCTATTCTCACTATTAACTATAGAGGATTTATGTAAGAGGAGTTGTGGTTTGTATCAGGTTCATAAGCAGAGTTGAACTACATATGGTCCGTATGAGTAGGAAACACAGTTCTTTTTTTCTGGGCATGCTCATGGTTCTTGCTGTATTTTGGACTCTTGAAAGAAGTGCTTTCTTCTTGCATTAAAACGGAGTCTGTTTCAGGGATGAGAACTCTGGTCTGAATTTCCCTTCAAAAACGGAGTTAAACCCCAGGATCAGTGTCTTCCTACAAGCAAGTGTTCATTTCTGGTAAACCAAATTAATTTTCGGCTCAAATGATTTTACACATTTCTAGAACACAAGGTGATTATCCCTATTAACTAACGAACATTTATGTAAGAGGGGCTGTGGTCTGTACCAGTTTCATGAGCAGAGATGAACTACATATGGTCCGTATGAGTAGGAAACACAGTTCTTTTTTTCTGGGTATGCTCATGGTTCTTACTGTATTGGAGATGCTGTAAAGAAGAGGATTATTCTTCCATTTAAACAGAGTGTTTTTCAGGGATGAGAATTCTGGTTTGAATTTCCCTTCAGAACCAGAGTTAAACCACAGGATCTGTGTCTTCCTACAAGCAAGAGTCCATTTCTGGTAAACCCAGTGAATTTTGGGCTCAAATGATTTTTCGCAGTTCATGCACCCAAAGCAATTCTCACTATGAACTAAAGAGCATTTATGTAAGGGGAGCTGTGGTTTTATGATTTGCATAAGCAGAGTTGAACTACATATGGTCCGTATGAGTAGGAAACACAGTTCTTTTTATCTGGGCATGCTCATGGTTCTTGCTGTATTTTAGACTCTTGAAAGAAGTGCTTTCTTCTTGCATTAAAACGGAGTGTGTTTCAGGGATGAGAACTCTGGTCTGAATTTCCTTTCAAAAACGGAGTTAAACCCCAGGATCAGTGTCTTCTTACAAGCAAGTGTTCATTTCTGGTAAACCAAATTAATTTTCGGCTCAAATGATTTTACACATTTCTAGAACCCAAGGTGATTATCCCTATTAACTAACGAACATTTATGTAAGAGGGGCTGTGGTCTGTACCAGTTTCATGAGGAGAGATGAACTACATATGGTCCGTATGAGTAGGAAACACAGTTCTTTTTTTCTGGGTATGCTCATGGTTCTTACTGTATTGGAGATGCTGTAAAGAAGAGGATGATTCTTCCATTTAAACAGAGTGTTTTTCAGGGATGAGAATTCTGGTTTGAATTTCCCTTCAGAACCGGAGTTAAACCACAGGATCTGTGTCTTCCTACAAGCAAGAGTCCATTTCTGGTAAACACAGTGAATTTTGGGATCAAATGATTTTCCGCAGTTCATGAACCCAACGCGCTTCTCACTATTAACTAAAGAGCATTTATGTAAGGGGAGCTGTGGTTTGTATCAATTGCATAAGCAGAGTAGAACTACATATGGTCCTTATGAGTAGGAAACACAGTCCTTTTTTTCTGGGAATGCTCATGGTTTTTTCTGTATTTTAGAATCTGAAAAGAAATGCTTGCTTCTTGCATTAAAACACAGTGTGTTTCAGGGATGAGAACTCTAGTCTGAATTTCCCTTCAAAAACGGAGTTAAACCCCAGGATCAGTGTCTTCCTACAAGCAAGTGTTCATTTCTCTTAAACCAAATTAATTTTCGTCTCAAAATATTTTACACATTTCTATAACCCATTGTGATTATAACTATTAACTAACGAACATTTATGTAAGAGGGGCTGTGGTCTGTATCAGTTTCATGAGCAGAGATGAACTACATATGGTCCGTATGAGTAGGAAACACAGTTCTTTTTTTCAGGGCATGCTCATGGTTCTTACTGTATTGGAGATGCTGGAAAGAAGAGGATGATTCTTGCATTAAAACAGAGTGTTTTTCAGGGATGAGAATTCTGGTCTGAATTTCCCTTCAGAAACAGTGTTAAACCACAGGATCTGTGTCTTCCTACAAGCAAGAGTTCATTTCTGGTAAACCCAGTGAATTTTGGGCTCAAATGATTTTTCCCAGTTCATGAACTCAATGCTATTCTCACTATTAACTAAAGAAGATTTATGTAAGAGGAGTTGTGGTTTGTATCAGGTTCATAATCAGAGTTGAACTACAAATGGTCCGTATGATTAGGAAACACAGTTCTTTTTTTCTGGGCATGCTCATGGTTCTTGCTGTATTTTAGACTCTGAAAAGAAGAGCTTGTTTCTTGCGTTAAAACAGAGTGTGTTTAATGGATGAGAACTCTGGTCTGAATTTCCATTCAGAAACGGAGTTAAACGCCAATATCAGTGTAGTCCTGCAAGCATGAGATCATTTCTGGTAAACCAAGAGAATTTTCGGTTCAAATGATTTTACACAGTTCCAGAACACAACGCGTTTATCACTATTAACTAAAGAGCATTTATGTAAGAGGAGCTGGAGTCTGTATCAGTTTCATAAGCAGAGTTGAACTACATATGATCCGTTTGAGTAGGAAACACAGTTCTCTTTTTCTGGGCCTGCTCATAGTTCTTGCTGTATTTTAGACTCTGGAAATTAGAGCTTGCTTCTTGCATTAAAACACAGTGTGTTTCAGCGATGAGAACTCTGGTCTGAATTTCCCTTAAAAAACGGAGTTAAACCCCAGGATCAGTGTCTTCCTACAAGCAAGTGTTCATTTCTGGTAAACCAAATTAATTTTCGGCTCAAATGATTTTACACATTTCTATAACCCAAGCTGATTATCACTATTAACTAACGAACATTTATGTAAGAGGGGCTGTGGTTTGTATCAGTTTCATAAGCTGAGTTGAACTACATATGGTCCGTATGAGTAGGAAACACAGTTCTTTTTTTCAGGGCCTGCTCGTGGTTATTGCTGTATTTTAGACTCTGGAAAGAAGATCTTGCTTCTTGTGTTAAAACAGAGTGTGTTTCAGGGATGAGAACTCTTTTCTGAATTTCCATTCAGAAACGCAGTTAAACGCCAGGATCAGTGTCGTCCTGCAAGCATGAGTTCATTTCTGGTAAACCAAGAGAATTTTCGGTTCAAATGATTTTACACAGTTCCAGAACACAACGCGAATATCACTATTAACTAAAGAGCATTTATATAAGAGGAGCTGGAGTCTTTATCACTTTCGTAAGCAGAGTTGAACTACATATGGTCCGTTTGAGTAGGAAACACAGTTCTATTTTTCTGGGCATGCTCATGTTTCTTGCTGTATTTGTGACTGTGGAAAGAAGTGCTTGCTTCTTGCGTTAAAACCCATTGTGTTTCAGGAATGAGAACTATGGTCTGAATTTACCTTCAGAAATGGAGATAAACCCCAGGATCTGTGTCTTCCTACAGGCAAGAATTCATTTCTGGTAGATCTAATGAAATTTTAGCTCAAATGATTTTACACAGTTCATGAAGCCAACGCGATTCTCACTAGTAACTAAAGAGGATTTATGTAAGAGGAGCTGTGCTTTGTTTCAGTTTCATAAGCAGAGTTGAATTACATATTGTCCTTATGAGGAGGAAACACAGTTCTTTTTTTCTGGGTATGCTCATGGTTATTGGTGTATTGGAGACGCTGGAAAGAAGAGCTTGGCTCTTCTGTTAAAACAGAGTGTGTTACATGGATGAGAACACTGGTCTGAATTTCCATTCAGAAACGGAGTTAAACCACAGGACCTGTGTCTTCCTACAAGCAAGAGTTCATTTCTGTTAAACAAAGTGAATTTTGTGCTCAAATGATTTTACACAGATCAAAAACCCAATATGATTCTCATTATTAACTAAAGAGCATTTATGTAAGAGGAGCTGTGGTTTCTATCAGTTTCATAAGCAGAGTTGAACTACACATGGTCCGTATGAGTAGGAAACACAGTTCTTTTTTTCAGTCCATGCTCATGGTTCTTGCTGTATTTTAGAATCTGGAAAGAAGAGCTTGCTTCTTGTGTTAAAACACAGCGTGTTTCAGCGATGAAAACTCTTGTCTGAATTTCCCAACAGAAACGGAGTTAAACCCCATGATATTTGTCTTCCTACAAGAAAGAGTTCATTTCTGGTAAACACAGTGAATTTTGGGATCAAATGATTTTCTGCAGTTCATGAACCCAACGCGCTTCTCACTATTAACTAAAGAGCATTTATGTAAGGGGAGCTGTGGTTTGTATCAATTGCATAAGCAGAGTAGAACTACATATGGTCCTTATGAGTAGGAAACACAGTCCTTTTTTTCTGGAATGCTCATGGTTTTTTCTGTATTTTAGAATCTGGAAAGAAATGCTTGCTTCTTGCATTAAAACACAGTGTGTTTCAGGGATGAGAACTCTGGTCTGAATTTCCCTTCAAAAACGGAGTTAAACCCCTGGATCAGTGTCTTCCTACAAGCAAGAGTTCGTTTCTGGTAAACCAAGTGAATTTTCGGCTCAAATGATTTTATACATTTCTAGAACGCAAGGTGATTATCACTATTAACTAACGAGCATTTATGTAAGAGGAGCTGTGGTCTGTATCAGTCTCATGAGCAGAGTTGAACTACATATGGTCGGTATTTGTAGGAAAAACAGTTCTTTTTTTCTGGGCATGCTCATGGTTCTTACTGTATTGGAGATGCTGTAAAGAAGAGGATTATTCTTCCATTTAAACAGAGTGTTTTTCAGGGATGAGAATTCTGGTTTGAATTTCCCTTCAAAACCGGAGTTAAACCACAGGATCTGTGTCTTCCTACAAGCAAGAGTCCATTTCTGGTAAACCCTGTGAATTATGTGCTCAAATGATTTTTCGCAGTTCCTGAACCCAACGCGATTCTCACTACTAATTAAAGAGCATTTATGTAAGGGGAGCTGTGGTTTTATCAGTTGCCTAAGCAGAGTTGAACTACATATGGTCCGTATGAGTAGGAAACACAGTTCTTTTTTTCTGGGAATGCTCATGGTTCTTGCTGTATTTTATACTCTGGAAAGAAGTGCTTTCTTCTTGCATTAAAACAGAGTGTGTTTCATGGATGAGAACTCTGTTATGTATTTCCCTTCAGAAACGGAGTTAAACCCCAGGATCAGTGTCTTCCTACAAGCAAGTGTTCATTTCTCGTAAACCAAATTAATTTTCGGCTCAAAATATTTTACACATTTCTATAACCCATGGTGATTATAACTATTAACAAACGAACATTTATGTAAGAGGGGCTGTGGTCTGTATCAGTTTCATGAGCAGAGATGAACTACATATGGTCCGTATGAGTAGGAAACATAGTTCTTTTTTTCTGGGCATGCTCATGGTTCTTACTGTATTGGAGATGCTGGAAAGAAGAGGATGATTCTTGCATTAAAACAGAGTGTTTTCAGGGATGAGAATTCTGGTCTGAATTTTCCTTCAGAAACAGAGTTAAACCACAGGATCTGTGTCTTCCTACAAGCAAGAGTTCATTTCTGGTAAACCCAGTGAATTTTGGGCTCAAATGATTTTTCCCAGTTCATGAACCCAATGCTATTCTCACTATTAACTAAAGAGGATTTATGTAAGAGGAGTTGTGGTTTGTATCAGGTTCATAAGCAGAGTTGAACTACATATGGTCCGTATGAGTAGGAAACACAGTTCTTTTTTTCTGGGCATGCTCATGGTTCTTGCTGTATTTTGGACTCTTGAAAGAAGTGCTTTCTTCTTGCATTAAAACGGAGTGTGTTTCAGGGATGAGAACTCTGGTCTGAATTTCCCTTCAAAAATGGAGTTAAACCCCAGGATCAGTGTCTTCCTACAAGCAAGTGTTCATTTCTAATAAACCAAATTAATTTTCGGCTCAAATGATTTTACACATTTCTAGAACCCAAGGTGATTATCCCTATTAACTAACAAACATTTATGTAAGAGGGGCTGTGGTCTGCACCAGTTTCATGAGCAGAGATGAACTACATATGGTCCGTATGAGTAGGAACCACAGTTCTTTTTTTCTGGGTATGCTCATGGTTTTTACTGTATTGGAGATGCTGTAAAGAAGAGGATTATTCTTCCATTTAAACAGAGTGTTTTTCAGGGATGAGAATTCTGGTTTGAATTTCCCTTCAGAACCAGAGTTAAACCACAGGATCTGTGTCTTCCTACAAGCAAGAGTCCATTTCTGGTAAACCCAGTGAATTTTGGGCTCAAATGATTTTTCGCAGTTCATGCACCCAACGCAATTCTCACTATGAACTAAAGAGCATTTATGTAAGGGGAGCTGTGGTTTTATGAGTTGCATAAGCAGAGTTGAACTACATATGGTCCGTATGAGTAGGAAACACAGTTCTTTTTTCTGGGCATGCTCATGGTTCTTGCTGTATTTTAGACTCTTGAAAGAAGTGCTTTCTTCTTGCATTAAAATGGAGTGTGTTTCAGGGATGAGAACTCTGGTCTGAATTTCCCTTCAAAAACGGAGTTAAACCCCAGGATCAGTGTCTTCCTACAAGCAAGTGTTCATTTCTGGTATACCAAATTAATTTTCGGCTCAAATGATTTTACACATTTCTAGAACCCAAGGTGATTATCCCTATTAACTAACGAACATTTATGTAAGAGGGGCTGTGGTCTGTACCAGTTTCATGAGCAGAGATGAACTACATATGGTCCGTATGAGTAGGAAACACAGTTCTTTTTTTCTGGGTATGCTCATGGTTCTTACTGTATTGGAGATGCTATAAAGAAGAGGATGATTCTTCCATTTAAACAGAGTGTTTTTCAGGGATGAGAATTCTGGTTTGAATTTCCCTTCAGAACCGGAGTTAAACCACAGGATCTGTGTCTTCCTACAAGCAAGAGTCCATTTCTGGTAAACCCAGTGAATTTTGGGCTCAAATGATTTTTCGCAGTTCATGAACCCAACGCGATTCTCACTATGAACTAAAGAGCATTTATGTAAGGGGAGCTGTGGTTTTATGAGTTGCATAAGCAGAGTTGAACTACATATGGTCCGTATGAGTAGGAAACACAGTTCTTTTTTCTGGGCATGCTCATGGTTCTTGCTGTATTTTAGACTCTTGAAAGAAGTGCTTTCTTCTTGCATTAAAATGGAGTGTGTTTCAGGGATGAGAACTCTGGTCTGAATTTCCCTTCAAAAACGGAGTTAAACCCCAGGATCAGTGTCTTCCTACAAGCAAGTGTTCATTTCTGGTATACCAAATTAATTTTCGGCTCAAATGATTTTACACATTTCTAGAACCCAAGGTGATTATCCCTATTAACTAACGAACATTTATGTAAGAGGGGCTGTGGTCTGTACCAGTTTCATGAGCAGAGATGAACTACATATGGTCCGTATGAGTAGGAAACACAGTTCTTTTTTTCTGGGTATGCTCATGGTTCTTACTGTATTGGAGATGCTGTAAAGAAGAGGATGATTCTTCCATTTAAACAGAGTGTTTTTCAGGGATGAGAATTCTGGTTTGAATTTCCCTTCAGAACCGGAGTTAAACCACAGGATCTGTGTCTTCCTACAAGCAAGAGTCCATTTCTGGTAAACCCAGTGAATTTTGGGCTCAAATGATTTTTCGCAGTTCATGAACCCAACGCGATTCTCACTATTAACTAAAGAGCATTTATGTAAGGGGAGCTGTGGTTTTATCAGTTGCATAAGCAGAGTTGAACTACATATGGTCCGTATGAGTAGGAAACACAGTTCTTTTTTTCTGGGCATGCTCATGGTTCTTGCTGTATTTTACACTCTTGAAAGAAGTGCTTTCTTCTTGCATTAAAACGGAGTGTGTTTCAGGCATGAGAACTCTGGTCTGAATTTCCCTTCAAAAATGGAGTTAAACCCCAGGATCAGTGTCTTCCTACAAGCAAGTGTTCATTTCTGGTAAACCAAATTAATTTTCGGCTCAAATGATTTTACACATTTCTAGAACCCAAGGTGATTATCCCTATTAACTAACGAACATTTATGTAAGAGGGGCTGTGGTCTGTACCAGTTTCATGAGCAGAGATGAACTACGTATGGTCTGTATGAGTAGGAAACACAGTTCTTTTTTTCTGGGTATGCTCATGGTTCTTGCTGTATTGGAGATGCTGTAAAGAAGAGGATGATTCTTCCATTTAAACAGAGTGTTTTCAGGGATGAGAATTCTGGTTTGAATTTCCCTTCAGAACCGGAGTTAAAACACAGGATCTGTGTCTTCCTACAAGCAAGAGTCCATATCTGGTAAACCCAGTGAATTTTGGGCTCAAATGATTTTTCGCAGTTCATGAACCCAACGAGATTCTCACTATTATCTAAAGAGCATTTATGTAAGGGGAGCTGTGGTTTTATCAGTTGCATAAGCAGAGTTGAACTACATATGGTCCGTATGAGTAGGAAACACAGTTCTTTTTTTCTGGGAATGCTCATGGTTCTTGCTGTATTTAGACTTTGGAAAGAAATGCTTGCTTCTGGCATTAAAACTGAGTGTGTTTCAGGGATGAGAACTCTGGTCTGAATTTCCCTTCAAAAACGGAGTTAAACCCCATGTTCTGTGTCTTCCTACAAGCAAGAGTTCATTTCTGGTAATCCCAGTGAATTTTGGGCTCAAATGATTTCTCGTAGTTCATGACCCAACGTGATTCTCACTAATAACTAAAGAGAATTTATGTAAGAGGAGCTGTAGTTTGTATCAGTTGCATAAGCAGAGTTGAACTACATATGGTCCGTATTAGTAGGAAACACAGTTCTTTTTTTCGGGGAATGCTCATGTTTCTTGCTGTATTTTATACTCTGGAAAGAAGTGCTTTCTTCTTGCATTAAAACGGAGTGTGTTTCAGGGATGAGAACTCTGGTCTGAATTTCCCTTCAAAAACGGAGTTAAACCCCAGGATCAGTGTCTTCCTACAAGCAAGTGTTCATTTCTCTTAAACCAAATTAATTTTCGTCTCAAAATATTTTACACATTTCTATAACCCATTGTGATTATAACTATTAACTAACGAACATTTATGTAAGAGGGGCTGTGGTCTGTATCAGTTTCATGAGCAGAGATGAACTACATATGGTCCGTATGAGTAGGAAACACAGTTCTTTTTTTCAGGGCATGCTCATGGTTCTTACTGTATTGGAGATGCTGGAAAGAAGAGGATGATTCTTGCATTAAAACAGAGTGTTTTTCAGGGATGAGAATTCTGGTCTGAATTTCCCTTCAGAAACAGTGTTAAACCACAGGATCTGTGTCTTCCTACAAGCAAGAGTTCATTTCTGGTAAACCCAGTGAATTTTGGGCTCAAATGATTTTTCCCAGTTCATGAACTCAATGCTATTCTCACTATTAACTAAAGAAGATTTATGTAAGAGGAGTTGTGGTTTGTATCAGGTTCATAATCAGAGTTGAACTACAAATGGTCCGTATGATTAGGAAACACAGTTCTTTTTTTCTGGGCATGCTCATGGTTCTTGCTGTATTTTAGACTCTGAAAAGAAGAGCTTGTTTCTTGCGTTAAAACAGAGTGTGTTTAATGGATGAGAACTCTGGTCTGAATTTCCATTCAGAAACGGAGTTAAACGCCAATATCAGTGTAGTCCTGCAAGCATGAGATCATTTCTGGTAAACCAAGAGAATTTTCGGTTCAAATGATTTTACACAGTTCCAGAACACAACGCGTTTATCACTATTAACTAAAGAGCATTTATGTAAGAGGAGCTGGAGTCTGTATCAGTTTCATAAGCAGAGTTGAACTACATATGATCCGTTTGAGTAGGAAACACAGTTCTCTTTTTCTGGGCCTGCTCATAGTTCTTGCTGTATTTTAGACTCTGGAAATTAGAGCTTGCTTCTTGCATTAAAACACAGTGTGTTTCAGCGATGAGAACTCTGGTCTGAATTTCCCTTAAAAAACGGAGTTAAACCCCAGGATCAGTGTCTTCCTACAAGCAAGTGTTCATTTCTGGTAAACCAAATTAATTTTCGGCTCAAATGATTTTACACATTTCTATAACCCAAGCTGATTATCACTATTAACTAACGAACATTTATGTAAGAGGGGCTGTGGTTTGTATCAGTTTCATAAGCTGAGTTGAACTACATATGGTCCGTATGAGTAGGAAACACAGTTCTTTTTTTCAGGGCCTGCTCGTGGTTATTGCTGTATTTTAGACTCTGGAAAGAAGATCTTGCTTCTTGTGTTAAAACAGAGTGTGTTTCAGGGATGAGAACTCTTTTCTGAATTTCCATTCAGAAACGCAGTTAAACGCCAGGATCAGTGTCGTCCTGCAAGCATGAGTTCATTTCTGGTAAACCAAGAGAATTTTCGGTTCAAATGATTTTACACAGTTCCAGAACACAACGCGAATATCACTATTAACTAAAGAGCATTTATATAAGAGGAGCTGGAGTCTTTATCACTTTCGTAAGCAGAGTTGAACTACATATGGTCCGTTTGAGTAGGAAACACAGTTCTATTTTTCTGGGCATGCTCATGTTTCTTGCTGTATTTGTGACTGTGGAAAGAAGTGCTTGCTTCTTGCGTTAAAACCCATTGTGTTTCAGGAATGAGAACTATGGTCTGAATTTACCTTCAGAAATGGAGATAAACCCCAGGATCTGTGTCTTCCTACAGGCAAGAATTCATTTCTGGTAGATCTAATGAAATTTTAGCTCAAATGATTTTACACAGTTCATGAAGCCAACGCGATTCTCACTAGTAACTAAAGAGGATTTATGTAAGAGGAGCTGTGCTTTGTTTCAGTTTCATAAGCAGAGTTGAATTACATATTGTCCTTATGAGGAGGAAACACAGTTCTTTTTTTCTGGGTATGCTCATGGTTATTGGTGTATTGGAGACGCTGGAAAGAAGAGCTTGGCTCTTCTGTTAAAACAGAGTGTGTTACATGGATGAGAACACTGGTCTGAATTTCCATTCAGAAACGGAGTTAAACCACAGGACCTGTGTCTTCCTACAAGCAAGAGTTCATTTCTGTTAAACAAAGTGAATTTTGTGCTCAAATGATTTTACACAGATCAAAAACCCAATATGATTCTCATTATTAACTAAAGAGCATTTATGTAAGAGGAGCTGTGGTTTCTATCAGTTTCATAAGCAGAGTTGAACTACACATGGTCCGTATGAGTAGGAAACACAGTTCTTTTTTTCAGTCCATGCTCATGGTTCTTGCTGTATTTTAGAATCTGGAAAGAAGAGCTTGCTTCTTGTGTTAAAACACAGCGTGTTTCAGCGATGAAAACTCTTGTCTGAATTTCCCAACAGAAACGGAGTTAAACCCCATGATATTTGTCTTCCTACAAGAAAGAGTTCATTTCTGGTAAACACAGTGAATTTTGGGATCAAATGATTTTCTGCAGTTCATGAACCCAACGCGCTTCTCACTATTAACTAAAGAGCATTTATGTAAGGGGAGCTGTGGTTTGTATCAATTGCATAAGCAGAGTAGAACTACATATGGTCCTTATGAGTAGGAAACACAGTCCTTTTTTTCTGGAATGCTCATGGTTTTTTCTGTATTTTAGAATCTGGAAAGAAATGCTTGCTTCTTGCATTAAAACACAGTGTGTTTCAGGGATGAGAACTCTGGTCTGAATTTCCCTTCAAAAACGGAGTTAAACCCCTGGATCAGTGTCTTCCTACAAGCAAGAGTTCGTTTCTGGTAAACCAAGTGAATTTTCGGCTCAAATGATTTTATACATTTCTAGAACGCAAGGTGATTATCACTATTAACTAACGAGCATTTATGTAAGAGGAGCTGTGGTCTGTATCAGTCTCATGAGCAGAGTTGAACTACATATGGTCGGTATTTGTAGGAAAAACAGTTCTTTTTTTCTGGGCATGCTCATGGTTCTTACTGTATTGGAGATGCTGTAAAGAAGAGGATTATTCTTCCATTTAAACAGAGTGTTTTTCAGGGATGAGAATTCTGGTTTGAATGTCCCTTCAAAACCGGAGTTAAACCACAGGATCTGTGTCTTCCTACAAGCAAGAGTCCATTTCTGGTAAACCCTGTGAATTATGTGCTCAAATGATTTTTCGCAGTTCCTGAACCCAACGCGATTCTCACTACTAATTAAAGAGCATTTATGTAAGGGGAGCTGTGGTTTTATCAGTTGCCTAAGCAGAGTTGAACTACATATGGTCCGTATGAGTAGGAAACACAGTTCTTTTTTTCTGGGAATGCTCATGGTTCTTGCTGTATTTTATACTCTGGAAAGAAGTGCTTTCTTCTTGCATTAAAACAGAGTGTGTTTCATGGATGAGAACTCTGTTATGTATTTCCCTTCAGAAACGGAGTTAAACCCCAGGATCAGTGTCTTCCTACAAGCAAGTGTTCATTTCTCGTAAACCAAATTAATTTTCGGCTCAAAATATTTTACACATTTCTATAACCCATGGTGATTATAACTATTAACAAACGAACATTTATGTAAGAGGGGCTGTGGTCTGTATCAGTTTCATGAGCAGAGATGAACTACATATGGTCCGTATGAGTAGGAAACATAGTTCTTTTTTTCTGGGCATGCTCATGGTTCTTACTGTATTGGAGATGCTGGAAAGAAGAGGATGATTCTTGCATTAAAACAGAGTGTTTTCAGGGATGAGAATTCTGGTCTGAATTTTCCTTCAGAAACAGAGTTAAACCACAGGATCTGTGTCTTCCTACAAGCAAGAGTTCATTTCTGGTAAACCCAGTGAATTTTGGGCTCAAATGATTTTTCCCAGTTCATGAACCCAATGCTATTCTCACTATTAACTAAAGAGGATTTATGTAAGAGGAGTTGTGGTTTGTATCAGGTTCATAAGCAGAGTTGAACTACATATGGTCCGTATGAGTAGGAAACACAGTTCTTTTTTTCTGGGCATGCTCATGGTTCTTGCTGTATTTTGGACTCTTGAAAGAAGTGCTTTCTTCTTGCATTAAAACGGAGTGTGTTTCAGGGATGAGAACTCTGGTCTGAATTTCCCTTCAAAAATGGAGTTAAACCCCAGGATCAGTGTCTTCCTACAAGCAAGTGTTCATTTCTAATAAACCAAATTAATTTTCGGCTCAAATGATTTTACACATTTCTAGAACCCAAGGTGATTATCCCTATTAACTAACAAACATTTATGTAAGAGGGGCTGTGGTCTGCACCAGTTTCATGAGCAGAGATGAACTACATATGGTCCGTATGAGTAGGAACCACAGTTCTTTTTTTCTGGGTATGCTCATGGTTTTTACTGTATTGGAGATGCTGTAAAGAAGAGGATTATTCTTCCATTTAAACAGAGTGTTTTTCAGGGATGAGAATTCTGGTTTGAATTTCCCTTCAGAACCAGAGTTAAACCACAGGATCTGTGTCTTCCTACAAGCAAGAGTCCATTTCTGGTAAACCCAGTGAATTTTGGGCTCAAATGATTTTTCGCAGTTCATGCACCCAACGCAATTCTCACTATGAACTAAAGAGCATTTATGTAAGGGGAGCTGTGGTTTTATGAGTTGCATAAGCAGAGTTGAACTACATATGGTCCGTATGAGTAGGAAACACAGTTCTTTTTTCTGGGCATGCTCATGGTTCTTGCTGTATTTTAGACTCTTGAAAGAAGTGCTTTCTTCTTGCATTAAAATGGAGTGTGTTTCAGGGATGAGAACTCTGGTCTGAATTTCCCTTCAAAAACGGAGTTAAACCCCAGGATCAGTGTCTTCCTACAAGCAAGTGTTCATTTCTGGTATACCAAATTAATTTTCGGCTCAAATGATTTTACACATTTCTAGAACCCAAGGTGATTATCCCTATTAACTAACGAACATTTATGTAAGAGGGGCTGTGGTCTGTACCAGTTTCATGAGCAGAGATGAACTACATATGGTCCGTATGAGTAGGAAACACAGTTCTTTTTTTCTGGGTATGCTCATGGTTCTTACTGTATTGGAGATGCTATAAAGAAGAGGATGATTCTTCCATTTAAACAGAGTGTTTTTCAGGGATGAGAATTCTGGTTTGAATTTCCCTTCAGAACCGGAGTTAAACCACAGGATCTGTGTCTTCCTACAAGCAAGAGTCCATTTCTGGTAAACCCAGTGAATTTTGGGCTCAAATGATTTTTCGCAGTTCATGAACCCAACGCGATTCTCACTATGAACTAAAGAGCATTTATGTAAGGGGAGCTGTGGTTTTATGAGTTGCATAAGCAGAGTTGAACTACATATGGTCCGTATGAGTAGGAAACACAGTTCTTTTTTCTGGGCATGCTCATGGTTCTTGCTGTATTTTAGACTCTTGAAAGAAGTGCTTTCTTCTTGCATTAAAATGGAGTGTGTTTCAGGGATGAGAACTCTGGTCTGAATTTCCCTTCAAAAACGGAGTTAA
Source organism: Onychomys leucogaster (assembly GCA_949786385.1). Lineage (NCBI taxonomy): Eukaryota > Metazoa > Chordata > Mammalia > Rodentia > Cricetidae > Onychomys > Onychomys leucogaster. The sequence continues at coordinate 32,591 of CATKUP010000301.1, read as the reverse complement.
ACCCCAGGATCAGTGTCTTCCTACAAGCAAGTGTTCATTTCTGGTATACCAAATTAATTTTCGGCTCAAATGATTTTACACATTTCTAGAACCCAAGGTGATTATCCCTATTAACTAACGAACATTTATGTAAGAGGGGCTGTGGTCTGTACCAGTTTCATGAGCAGAGATGAACTACATATGGTCCGTATGAGTAGGAAACACAGTTCTTTTTTTCTGGGTATGCTCATGGTTCTTACTGTATTGGAGATGCTGTAAAGAAGAGGATGATTCTTCCATTTAAACAGAGTGTTTTTCAGGGATGAGAATTCTGGTTTGAATTTCCCTTCAGAACCGGAGTTAAACCACAGGATCTGTGTCTTCCTACAAGCAAGAGTCCATTTCTGGTAAACCCAGTGAATTTTGGGCTCAAATGATTTTTCGCAGTTCATGAACCCAACGCGATTCTCACTATTAACTAAAGAGCATTTATGTAAGGGGAGCTGTGGTTTTATCAGTTGCATAAGCAGAGTTGAACTACATATGGTCCGTATGAGTAGGAAACACAGTTCTTTTTTTCTGGGCATGCTCATGGTTCTTGCTGTATTTTACACTCTTGAAAGAAGTGCTTTCTTCTTGCATTAAAACGGAGTGTGTTTCAGGCATGAGAACTCTGGTCTGAATTTCCCTTCAAAAATGGAGTTAAACCCCAGGATCAGTGTCTTCCTACAAGCAAGTGTTCATTTCTGGTAAACCAAATTAATTTTCGGCTCAAATGATTTTACACATTTCTAGAACCCAAGGTGATTATCCCTATTAACTAACGAACATTTATGTAAGAGGGGCTGTGGTCTGTACCAGTTTCATGAGCAGAGATGAACTACGTATGGTCTGTATGAGTAGGAAACACAGTTCTTTTTTTCTGGGTATGCTCATGGTTCTTGCTGTATTGGAGATGCTGTAAAGAAGAGGATGATTCTTCCATTTAAACAGAGTGTTTTCAGGGATGAGAATTCTGGTTTGAATTTCCCTTCAGAACCGGAGTTAAAACACAGGATCTGTGTCTTCCTACAAGCAAGAGTCCATATCTGGTAAACCCAGTGAATTTTGGGCTCAAATGATTTTTCGCAGTTCATGAACCCAACGAGATTCTCACTATTATCTAAAGAGCATTTATGTAAGGGGAGCTGTGGTTTTATCAGTTGCATAAGCAGAGTTGAACTACATATGGTCCGTATGAGTAGGAAACACAGTTCTTTTTTTCTGGGAATGCTCATGGTTCTTGCTGTATTTAGACTTTGGAAAGAAATGCTTGCTTCTGGCATTAAAACTGAGTGTGTTTCAGGGATGAGAACTCTGGTCTGAATTTCCCTTCAAAAACGGAGTTAAACCCCATGTTCTGTGTCTTCCTACAAGCAAGAGTTCATTTCTGGTAATCCCAGTGAATTTTGGGCTCAAATGATTTCTCGTAGTTCATGACCCAACGTGATTCTCACTAATAACTAAAGAGAATTTATGTAAGAGGAGCTGTAGTTTGTATCAGTTGCATAAGCAGAGTTGAACTACATATGGTCCGTATTAGTAGGAAACACAGTTCTTTTTTTCGGGGAATGCTCATGTTTCTTGCTGTATTTTATACTCTGGAAAGAAGTGCTTTCTTCTTGCATTAAAACGGAGTGTGTTTCAGGGATGAGAACTCTGGTCTGAATTTCCCTTCAAAAACGGAGTTAAACCCCAGGATCAGTTTCTTCCTACAAGCAAGTGTTCATTTCTCATAAACCAAATTAATTTTCGGCTCAAATGATTTTACACATTTCTAGAACCCAAGGTGATTATCACTATTACCTAACGAATATTTATGCAAAAGGGGCTGTGGTCTGTATCAGTTTCATGAGCAGAGATGAACTACATATGGTCCGTATGAGTAGGAAACAGTTCTTTTATTCTGGGTATGCTCATGGTTCTTACTGTACTGGAGATGCTGGAAAGAAGAGGATGATTCTTCCATGTAAACAGAGTGTTTTTCAGGGATGAGAATTCTGGTTTGAATTTCCCTTCAGAGACGGAGTTAATCCACAGGATCTGTGTCTTCCTACAAGCAAGAGTCCATTTTTGGTAAACCCAGTGAATTTTGGGCTCAAATGATTTTTCGCAGTTCATGAACCCAACGCGATTGTCACTATTAACTAAAGAGCATTTATGTAAGGGGAGCTGTGGTTTTATCAGTTGCATAAGCAGAGTTGAACTACATATGGTCCGTATGAGTAGGAAACACAGTTCTTTTTTTCTGGGAATGCTCATGTTTCTTGCTGTATTTTAGACTTTGGAAAGAAGTGCTTTCTTCTTGCTTTAAAACGGAGTGTGTTTCAGGGATGAGAACTCTGGTCTGAATTTCCCTTAAAAAATGGAGTTAATCCCCTGGATCAGTGTCTTCCTACAAGCAAGAGTTCATTTCTGGTAAACCAAGTGAATTTTCGGCTCAAATGATTTTATACATTTCTAGAACACAAGGTGATTATCACTATTAACTAACGAGCATTTATGTAAGAGGAGCTGTGGTATGTATCAGTCTCATGAGCAGAGTTGAACTACATCTGGTCCGTATTTGTAGGAAACACAGTTCTTTTTTTCTGGGCATGCTCATGGTTCTTACTGTATTGGATATGCTGGAAAGATGAGGATGATTCTTGCATTAAATCAGAGTGTTTTTCAGGGATGAGAATTCTGGTCTGAATTTCCCTTCAGAAATGGAGTTAAACCACAGGATCTGTGTCTTCCTACAAGCAAGAGTTCATTTCTGGTAAATCCAGTGAATTTTGGGTTCAAATGATTTTTCCCAGTTCATGAACACAATGCTATTCTCACTATTAACTAAAGAGGATTTATGTAAGTGGAGCTCTGTTTTTTATCAGTTTCATAGGCAGAGATGAAATACATATGGTTTGTATGAGTAGGAAACACAGTTCATTTTTTTGGGGCACGCTCATGTTTCTTACTGTATTGGAGACGCTGGAAAGAAGAGGATGATTCTTGCGCAATAAGAGAGTGTGTTTCAGGGATGAGAACTCTGGTCTGAATTTCCATTCAAAAACGGAGTTGAACGCCAGGATCATTGTCTTCCTGCAAGCAAGAGTTCATTTCTAGTAAACCAAGAGAATTTTCATTTCAAATGATTTTACACAGTTCCAGAACACAACGCGTTTATCACTATTAACTAAAGAGCAATTATGTAAGAGGAGCTGTGGTCTGTATCAGCTTCATGAGCAGAGTTGAACTACATATGATCCGTATGAGTAGGAAACACAGTTCTATTTTTCTGGGCATGCTCATGGTTCTTATTGTATTGGAGATGCTGGAAAGAAGAGGATGATTCTTGCATTAAAACAGAGTGTTTTTCAGGGATGAGAATTCTGGTCTGAATTTCCCTTCATAAACGGAGTTAAACCACAGGATCTGTGTCTTCCTACAAGCAAGAGTTCATTTCTGGTAAAGCCAGTGAATTTTGGGCTCAAATGACTTACACAGTTCATGAACCCAACACGATTCTCACTATTAACTAAAGTGCATTTATGTAAGAGGAGCTGTGGTTTGTATCAGTTTCATAAGCAGAGTTGATCTACATATGGTCCGTATGAGTAGGAAACATAGTTCTTTTTTTCAGGGCCTGCTCATTGTTCTTGCTGTATTTTAGACTCTGGAAAGATGAGCTTGCTTCTTGCGTTAAAGCACAGTGTGTTTCAGTGATGAGAACTCTTGTCTGAAATTCCCAACAGAAACCGAGTTAAACCCCATGATCTGTGTCTTCCTACAAGCAAGAATTCATTTCTGGCAAACCCAGTGAATTTTAGGCTGAAATGATATTTCTCAGTTCACGAACCCAACGCGATTCTCACTATTAACAAATGAGGATTTATGTAAGAGGAGCTGTGGGTTGTATCAGTTTCATAAGCAGAGTTGAACTACATATGGTCCGTATGAGTCGGAAACCCAGTTCTTTTTTTTAGGGCATGCTCATTGTTCTTGCTGTATTTTAAAATCTGGAAAGAGCTTGCTTCTTGCATCAAAACAGATTGTGTTTCAGGGATGAGAACTCTGGTCTGAATTTCCCTTCAGAAACTGAGTTCAACCACAGGATCTAAGTCTTCCTACAAGCAAGAGATCATTTCTGATAAACCCTGTGAATTTTGGGCTCAAATGATTATTTGCAGTTCACGAACACAACACAATTCTCACTATTAACTTAAGGGCATTTATGTAAACGGAGCTTTGGTTTTTATAAGTCTCATAAGCAGAGTTGAACTACATAGAGTCCGTATGATTAGGAAACACAGTTCTTTTTTTCAGGGCATGCTCATGGTTCTTGCTGTATTTTAGACTCTGCAAACAAGAGCATGCTTCCTGCGATAAAGCAGAGTGTGTTTCAGGGATGAGAACTCTGGTCTGAATTTCCCTTCAGAAAAAGAGTTAATCACCAGGATCTGTGTCTTTCTTCAAGCAAGATTTCATTTCTGGTAAACTCGGTGAATTTTGGGCTCAAATGATTTTTCTCGGTTCACAAACCAAACGCGATTCTCACTGTTAACGATAGAGGATCTATGTAAGTGGAGCTGTGGTTTGTATCAGTTTCATAAGCAGAGTTGAACTACATATGGTCCTTAAGAGTAGAAAACACACTTCTGTTTTTCTAGGCATGCTCATGGTTCTTGCTGTATTTTTGACTCTGGAAAGAAGAGCTTGCTTCTTGTGTTAAAACAGATTGTGTTTCAGGGATGAGAACTCTGGTCTGAATTTCCCTTCAGAAACAGAGATAAACTCCAGGATCTGTGTCTTCCTACAATCAAGAGTTCATTTCTGGTAAATCCAATGAATTTTGAGCTCAAATGCTTTTACACAGTTCATGAACCCAACGTGATTCTCACTATTAAGTAAACATCATTTATGTAAGATGAGACGTGGTTTGTTTCAGTTTCATAACCATAGTTGTATTACATATGGTCCTTATGAGTAGGAAACACAGTTCTTTTTATCAGGGCATGCTCATGATTCTTGCTGTACTGGAGACGCTGGAAAGATGAGCTTGCTTCTTGCGTTAAAACAGAGTGTGTTTCATGGATGAGAACACTGGTCTGAATTTCCCTTCAGAATAGGAATTAAAATCCAGGATCTGTGCCTTCCTACATGGATGAGTTCATTTCTGATAAACCCAGTGAATTTTGGGCTCAAATGATTTTACGCAGTTCAAAAACCCAATGCGATTCTCACTATTAACTAAAGATTATTTATTTAAGAGGTGATGTTGTTTGTATCAGTTTCATGAGTAGAGTTGAACTACATATGCTCCGTATGAGTAGGAAACACAGTTCTTTTTTTCATGGCATGCTCATGGTTCTTGTTGCATTTTAGATTCTGGAGCTTGCTTCTTGCGTTTGAACAGAGTATGTTTCCAGGATGAGATCTCTGATCTGAATTTCCCTTCAGAAACGGAGTTAAACCACAGGATATGTGTCTTCTACAAGCAAGAGTTCATTTCTGGTGAACCAAGTGAATTTTCGGTTCAAGTGATTTTTCGCAGTTCACCAACCAAAACCGATTCTCACTATTAACTAAAGAGCATTTATGTAAGAGGAGCTGTGGTTTGTTTCAGTTTCACAAGCAGAGTTGAACTACATATTGTCTGTATGGGTAGGAAACACAGTTCATTGTTTCTGGGCATGCTCATTGTTCTTGATGTATTGGAGATGCTCGAAAGAAGAGCTTGCTTCTTGTGTTAAAGCAGAGTGTGTTGCACGGATGAAAACTCCGGTCTGAATTTCCCTTCAGAAACGGACTTAAACCCCAGGATCTGTGTCTTCCTACAAGCAAGAGTTCATTTCTGGTAAACTAAGGGAATTTTGCGCTCAAATGATATTTTGCTGTTCACGACCCCAACCTGACTCTCTCTATTAATGAAAGATGATTTATGTAAGAGGAGCTGTGGTTTGTATCAGTGTCATAAGCAGAGGTGAACTACATATGATCCGAATGTGTAGGAAACACAGTTCTCTTTTTTCTGGGCATGGTCATTGTTCTTACTGTATCGGAGACTCTGGAAAGAAGAGCTTGCTTCTGGCGTTAAAACAGAGTGTGTTTCATGGATGAGAACACTGGTCTGAATTTCCCTTCAGAAACGGAGTTAAACCACAGGATCTGTGTCTTCCTTCAAGCAAGAGTTCAGTTCTGGTAAACCCAGTGAATTTTGGGCTCAAATGATTTTTCGCAGTTCACGAACCCAACGCAAATCTCACTATTAACTAAAGAGCATTTATGTAAGAAGAGGTGTGGTTTATATCAGTTTCATATGCAGAGTTGAACTACATATGGTACTTATGAATAGGAAACACATTTATTTTTTTCAGGCCATGCTTATGGTTCTTGCTGCATTTTAGATTCTGGAAAAAAGAGCTTGCTTCTTGCGGGAAAACAGAGTGTGTTTCAGGGATGAGAACTCTGGTGTGAAATTAACTTCAGAAACGGAGATAAACCCCAGGATCTGTGTCTTCCTACAAGCAAGAGTTCATTTCTGGTAAACGCAGTGATTTTGGGGCTCAAATGATTTTATACTGTTCTAGAAACCAACGTGATAATCACTATTAACTAAAAGCATTTATGTAAGAGGAGCTATGGTTTGTATCAGTTTCATAAGCAGAGTTGAACTACATGGTCCGTATGAGTAGGAAACACAGTTCATTTTTTCAGGGCATGCTCATGGTTCTTGCTGTATTTTAGACTCTGGAAAGAAGAGCTTGCTTCTTATTAAAACAGACTGTGTTTCAGGGATGAGAACTCTGGTCTGAATTATCCTTCAGAAACAGAGATAAATTCCAGGATTTGTGTCTTCCTACAAGCAAGAGTTCATTTCTGGTAAACATATTGAATTTGGGGCTCAAATCATTTTTTGCAGTTCCCGAACCCTACGCTATTCTTACTATTAACTTAAGAGGATTTATATAAGAGGAGCTGTTGTTTTTATCAGTGTAATAAGCAGAGTTGAACTACATATGGTCTGTATGAGTAGGAAACACAGTTCTTTTTTCCTGGGCATGCTAATGTTTCTTAGTATATTGGAGACGCTGGAAAGAAGAGGATGATTCTTGACTTAAAACAGAATGTTTTTCTGGGATGAGAACTCTGGTCTGAATTTGCCGTCAGAAACGGAGTTAAACCCCAGGATCAGTGTATTCCTACAACCAAGAGTTCTTTTCTGGTAAACCTTGTGAATTTTGGGATCAAATGATTTTTCGCAGTTCACGAACCCAACGCGATTCTCACTATTAGCTAAAGAGGATTTATGTAAGAGGATCTGTTGTTTGTATCAGATTCCTAAGCAGAGTTGAACTACATATGGTCCATATGAGTAGGAAACAAAGTTCTTTTTTTCAGGGCTTGCTCATGGTTCTTGCTGTATTGGAGACGCTCGAAAGAAGAGCTTGCTTCTTGCCTTAAAACAGAGTGTGTTTCATGGATGAGAACACTGGTCTGAATTTATCTTCATAATCGGAATTAAAATCCAGGATCTGTGCCTTCCTACATGGAAGAGTTCATTTCTGGTAAACCAAGTGAATTTTGGGCTCAAATGATTTTACATAGTTCAAAAACCCAATGTGATTCTCACTATTAACTAAACAGCATTTATTTAAGAGGTGCTGTGGTTTGTATCATTTCATAAGCAGAGTTGAACTATATATGGTCCGTATGAATAGGAAACACAGTTCTTTTTTTCAGGTTATGCACAGGGTTCTTACTGAATTGGAGAAGCTGGAAAGATGAGGATAATTCTTGCCTTAAAACAGAGTGTTTTTCAGGAATAAGAATTCTGGTCTGAATTTCTCTTCAGAAACGGAGTTAAACCCCAGGATCTGTGTCTTCCTACAAGCAAGAGTTCATTTCTGGTAAACCCAGTGAATTTTGGGCTAAAATGATTTTACACAGTTCACAAACCAAACGCGATTCTCACTATTAACTAAAGAGGATTTATCTAAGAGGAGCTATGTTTTGTATCAGTTTCATAAGCAGAGTTGAACTACATATGGTCCGAATGTGTAGGAAACACAGTTCTCTTTTTTCTGGGCATGGTCATTGTTCTTACTGTATCGGAGACTCTGGAGAGAAGAGCTTGCTTCTTGCGTTAAAACAGAGTGTGTTTCATGGATGAGAACACTGGTCTGAATTTCCCTTCAGAAACGGAGTTAAACCACAGGATCTGTGTCTTCCTTCAAGCAAGAGTTCAGTTCTGGTAAACCAAGAGAATTTTGGGCTCAAATGATTTTACGCAGTTCAAAAACCCAATGCGATTCTCAGTATTAACTAAAGATTATTTATTTAAGAGGTGATGTTGTTTGTATCAGTTTCATAAGTAGAGTTGAACTACATATGCTCCGTATGAGTAGGAAACACAGTTCTTTTTTTCATGGCATGCTCATGGTTCTTGTTGCATTTTAGATTCTGGAGCTTGCTTCTTGCGTTAAAACAGAGTATGTTTCCAGGATGAGATCTTTGCTCTGAATTTCCCATCAGAAACGGAGTTAAACTCCAGGATCTGTGTGTTCCTACAAGCAAGTTTTCATTACAGGTAAACCAAGTGAATTTTCAGCTCAAGTGATTTTTCGCAGTTCACCAACCCAAACCGATTCTCACTATTAACTAAAGAGCAATTACGTAAGAAGAGCTGTGGTTTGTTTCAGTTTCACAAGCAGAGTTGAACTATATATTGTCTGTATGGGTAGGAAACACAGTTCTTTTTTTCTGGGCATGCTCATTGTTCTTAATGAATTGGAGACGCTGGAAAGAAGAGCTTGCTTCTTGCGGGAAAACAGAGTGTGTTTCATGGATGAGAACACTGGTCTGAATTTCCCTTCTGAAACGGAGTTAAACCCCAGGATCTGTGTCTTCCTACAAGCAAGAATTCATGTCTGGTAATCCCAGGGAAATTTATGGTCAATGATTTTATACAGTTCACAAACCCAACGGTATTCTCACTATTAACTAAAGAGCATTTATGAAAGTGGAGCTGTGGTTTGTTTCAGTTTCATAAGCAGAGTTGAAGTACACATGGTCCGTATGAGTAGGAAACACAGTTCTTTTTTTCGGGGCATGCTCATGGTTCTTGCTGTATTGGAGACGCTCGAAAGAAGAGCTTGCTTCTTGTGTTAAAGCAGAGTGTGTTGCAGGGATGAAAACTCCGGTCTTAATTTCCCTTCAGAAACGGACTTAAACGCCAGGATCTGTGTCTTCCTACAAGCAAGAGTTCATTTCTGGTAAACTAAGTGAATTTTGCACTCAAATGATTTTTTGCTGTTCACGACCCCAAAGCGATTCCCTCTATTAATGAAAGATGATTTATTTAAGAGGAGCTGTGGTTTGTATCAGTGTCATAAGCAGAGTTGAACTACATATGGTCTGTATGAGTAGGAAACACAGATCTTTTTTTCTGGGCAAGCTCATGGTTCTTGCTGTATTGCAGAGGCTGGAAAGAAGATCTTGCTTCATGCATTAAAACAGAGTATGTTTCATGGATGAGAATTCTGGTCTGAATTTCTCTTCTTAAATGATGATAAACCCCAGGATCTGTGTATTCCTACAAGCAACAGTTCAGTTCTGGTAAACCCAGTGAATTTTGGGCTCAAATGATTTTTCGCAGTTCACGAACCCAACGCGAATCTCACTATTAACTAAAGAGGATTTATGTAAGAAGAGGTTCGGTTTATATCAGTTTCATATGCAGAGTTGAACTACATATGGTACTTATGTATAGGAAACACATTTATTTTTTCAGGCCATGTTTATGGTTCAGGCTGCATTTTAGATTCTGGAAAAAAGAGCTTGCTTCTTGCGGGAAAACAGAGTGTGTTTCAGGGATGAGAATCTGGTCTGAATTTAACTTCAGAAACGGAGTTAAACCCTAGGATCTGTGTCTTCCTATAAGCAAGAGTTCATTTCTGGTAAACCCAGTGAATTTGGGGCTCAAATGATTTTACACTGTTCTAGAACCCAACGTGATAATCACTATTAACTAAAAGCATTTATGTAAGAGGAGCTATGGTTTGTATCAGTTTCATAAGCAGAGTTGAACTACAAGGTCCGTATGAGTAGAAAACACAGTTCATTTCTTCAGGGCATGCTCATGGTTCTTGCTGTATTTTAGAATCTGGAAAGAAGAGCTTGCTTCTTCATTAAAACACAGTGTGTTTCAGGGATGAGAACTCTGGTCTGAATTTCCCTTCTGAAACGGAGTTAAACCCCAGGATCTGTGTCTTCCTACAAGCAAGAGTTCATTTCTAGTAAACCCAGGGAATTTTGGGCTCAAATGATTTTGTACAGTTCACGAACCCAACGGTATTCTCACTATTAACTAAAGAAAATTTATGAAAGTGGAGCTGTGGTTTGTTTCAGTTTCATAAGCAGAGTTGAACTACACATGGTCCGTATGAGTAGGAAACACAGTTCTTTTTTTCGGGGCATGCTCATGGTTCTTGCTGTATTGGAGACGCTCGAAAGAAGAGCTTGCTTCTTGTGTTAAAGCAGAGTGTGTTTCACGGATGAAATCTCCAGTCTGAATTTCCCTTCAGAAACGGACTTAAACCCCAGGATCTGTGTCTTCCTACAAGCAAGAGTTCATTTCTGGTAAACCCAGTGAATTTTGGTATCAAATGATTTTTTGCTGTTCACGACCCCAACGCGATTCTCTCTATTAATGAAAGATGATTTATGTAAGAGGAGCTGTGGTTTGTATCAGTGTCATAAGCACAGTTGAACTACATATGGTCTGTATGAGTAGGACACACAGTTCTTTTTTTCTGGGCATGCTCATGGTTCATGCTGTATTGGAGACGCTGGAAAGAAGATCTTGCTTCATGCATTAAAACAGAGTATGTTTCATGGATGAGAATTCTGGTCTGAATTTCTCTTCATAAACGAAGTTAAACCCCAGGATCTGTGTATTCCTACAAGCAAGAGTTCAGTTCTGGTAAACACAGGGAATTTTGGGCTCAAATGATTTTTGCAGTTCATGAACCCAACGCGATTCTCACTATTAACTAAAGAGCATTTATGTAAGAAGAGGTGTGGTTTATATCAGTTTCATATGCAGAGTTGAACTACATATGGTACTTATGAATAGGAAACACATTTATTTTTTTCAGGACATGCTTATGGTTCTTGCTGTATTTTAGATTCTGGAAAAAAGAGCTTGCTTCTTGCGGGAAAACAGAGTGTGTTTCAGGGATGAGAACTCTGGTCTGAATTTAACTTCAGAAACGGAGTTAAACCCCAGGATCTGTGTCTTCCTACAAGCAAGAGTTCATTTCTGGTAAACCCAGTGAATTTGGGGCTCAAATGATTTTACACTGATCTAGAACCCAACGTGATAATCACTATTAACTAAAAGCATTTATGTAAGAGGAGCTATGGTTTGTATCAGTTTCATAAGCAGAGTTGAACTACATGGTCCGTATGAGTAGGAAACACAGTTCATTTTTTCAGGGCATCCTCATGGTTCTTGCTGTATTTTAGACTCTTGAAAGAAGAGCTTGCTTCTTGCGTTAAAACAGATTGTGTTTCAGGGATGAGAACTCCGGTCTGAATTATCCTTCAGAAACAGAGATAAACTCCAGGATCTGTGTCTTCCTACAAGCAAGAGTTCATTTCTGGTAAACACAGTGAATTTTGGGCTCAAATCATTTTTCGCAGTTCCCGAACCCTACGCTATTCTCACTATTAACTTAAGAGGATTTATATAAGAGGAGCTGTGGTTTGTATCAGTGTAATAAGCAGAGTTGAACTACATATGGTCTGTATGTGTAGGAAACACAGTTCTTTTTTTCTGGGCATGCTAATGTTTCTTAGAATATTGGAGACGCTGGAAAGAAGAGGATGATTCTTGACTTAAAACAGAGTGTTTTTCTGGGATGAGAACTCTGGTCTGAATTTGCCGTCAGAAACGGAGTTAAACCCCAGGATCAGTGTATTCCTACAACCAATTGTTCATTTCTGGTAAACCCAGGGAATTTTGGGATCAAATGATTTTTCGCAGTTCACGAACCCAACGCGATTCTCACTATTAACTAAAGAGGATTTATGTAAGAGGATCTGTTGTTTGTATCAGATTCCTAAGCAGAGTTGAACTACATATGGTCCATATGAGTAGGAAACAAAGTTCTTTTTTTCAGGGCTTGCTCATGGTTCTTGCTGTATTGGAGACGCTCGAAAGAAGAGCTTGCTTTTTGCATTAAAACAGAGTGTGTTTCATGGATGAGAACACTGGTCTGAATTTATCTTCAGAATTGAATTAAAATCCAGGATCTGTGCCTTCCTACATGGAAGAGCTCATTTCTGGTAAACCAAGTGAATTTTGGGCTCAAATGATTTTACATAGTTCAAAAACCCAATGTGATTCTCACTATTAACTAAACAGCATTTATTTAAGAGGTGCTGTGTTGTGTATCATTGCATAAGCAGAGTAGAACTATATATGGTCCGTATGAATAGGAAACACAGTTCTTTTTTTCAGGGTATGCACATGGTTCTTACTGATTTGGAGAAGCTGGAAAGATGAGGATGATTCTTGTCTTAAAACAGAGTGTTTTTCAGGAATGAGAATTCTGGTCTGAATTTCTGTTCAGAAACGGAGTTAAACCCCAGGATCTGTGTCTTCCTACAAGCAAGAGTTCATTTCTGGTAAACCCAGTGAATTTTGGGCTAAAATGATTTTACACAGTTCACGAACCAAACGCGATTCTCACTATTAACTAAAGAGGATTTATGTAAGAGGAGCTATGTTTTGTATCAGTTTCATAAGCAGCGTTGAACTACATATGGTCCGAATGTGTAGGAAACATAGTTCTCTTTTTTCTGGGCATGGTCATTGTTCTTACTGTATTGGAGACTCTGGAAAGAAGAGCTTGCTTCTTGCGTTAAAACAGAGTGTGTTTCATGGATGAGAACACTGGTCTGAATTTCCCTTCAGAAAAGGAGTTAAACCACAGGATCTGTGTCTTCCTACAAGCAAGAGTTCAGTTCTGGTAAACCAAGAGAATTTCGGGCTCAAATGATTTTACGCAGTTCAAAACCCAATGCGATTCTCACTATTAACTATAGATTATTTATTTAAGAGGTGATGTTGTTTGTATCAGTTTCATAAGTAGAGTTGAACTACATATGCTCCGTATGAGTAGGAAACACAGTTCTTTTTTGCATGGCATGCTCATGGTTCTTGTTGCATTTTAGATTCTGGAGCTTGCTTCTTGCGTTAAAACAGAGTATGTTTCCAGGATGAGATCTCTGCTGTGAATTTCCCTTCAGAAACGGAGTTAAACTCCAGGATCTGTGTGTTCCTACAAGCAAATTTTCATTACTGGTAAACCAAGTGAATTTTTGGCTCAAGTGATTTTTTGCAGTTCACCAACCCAAACCGATTCTCACTATTAACTAAAGAGCATTTATGTAAGAGGAGCTGTGGTTTGTTTCAGTTTCATAAGCAGAGTTGAACTACACATGGTCCGTATGAGTAGGAAACACAGTTCTTTTTTTCTGGGCATGCTCATGGTTCTTGCTGTATTGGAGACGCTCGAAAGAAGAGCTTGCTTCTTGTGTTAAAGCAGAGTGTGTTTCACGGATGAAATCTCCGGTCTGAATTTCCCTTCAGAAACGGAGTTAAACCCCAGGATCTGTGTCTTCCTACAAGCAAGAGTTCATTTCTGGTAAACCCAGGGAATTTTGGGCTCAAATGATTTTATACAGTTCACGAACCCAACGGTATTCTCACTATTAACTAAAGAGCATTTATGAAAGTGGAGCTGTGGTTTGTTTCAGTTTCATAAGCAGAGTTGAACTACACATGGTCCGTATGAGTAGGAAACACAGTTCTTTTTTTCTGGGCATGCTCATTGTTCTTGCTGTATTGGAGACGCTCGAAAGAAGAGCTTGCTTCTTGTGTTAAAGCAGAGTGTGTTTCACGGATGAAATCTCCGGTCTGAATTTCCCTTCAGAAACGGAGTTAAACCCCAGGATCTGTGTCTTCCTACAAGCAAGAGTTCATTTCTGGTAAACTACGTGAATTTTGCGCTCAAATGATTTTGGCTGTTCACGACCCCAACGTGATTCTCTCTATTAATGAAAGATGATTTATGTAAGAGGAGCTGTGGTTTGTATCAGTGTCATAAGCAGAGTTCAACTACATATGGTCTGTATGAGTAGGACACACAGTTCTTTTTTTCTGGGCATGCTCATGGTTCATGCTATATTGGAGACGCTGGAAAGAAGATCTTGCTTCATGCATTAAAACAGAGTATGTTTCATGGATGAGAATTCTGGTCTGAATTTCTCTTCATAAACGAAGTTAAACCCCAGGATCTGTGTATTCCTACAAGCAAGAGTTCAGTTCTGGTAAACACAGTGAATTTTGGGCTCAAATGATTTTTCGCAGTTCATGAACCCAACGCGATTCTCACTATTAACTAAAGAGCATTTATGTAAGAAGAGGTGTGGTTTATATCAGTTTCATATGCAGAGTTGAACTACATATGGTACTTATGAATAGGAAACACATTTACTTTTTTCAGGCCATGCTTATGGTTCTTGCTGTATTTTAGATTCTGGAAAAAAGAGCTTGCTTCTTGCGTTAAAACAGAGTGTGTTTCATGGATGAGAACACTGGTCTGAATTTCCCTTCAGAAAAGGAGTTTAACCACAGGATCTGTGTCTTCCTACAAGCAAGAGTTCAGTTCTGGTAAACCAAGAGAATTTCGGGCTCAAATGATTTTACGCAGTTCAAAACCCAATGCGATTCTCACTATTAACTATAGATTATTTATTTAAGAGGTGATGTTGTTTGTATCAGTTTCATAAGTAGAGTTGAACTACATATGCTCCGTATGAGTAGGAAACACAGTTCTTTTTTGCATGGCATGCTCATGGTTCTTGTTGCATTTTAGATTCTGGAGCTTGCTTCTTGCGTTAAAACAGAGTATGTTTCCAGGATGAGATCTCTGCTGTGAATTTCCCTTCAGAAACGGAGTTAAACTCCAGGATCTGTGTGTTCCTACAAGCAAATTTTCATTACTGGTAAACCAAGTGAATTTTTGGCTCAAGTGATTTTTTGCAGTTCACCAACCCAAACCGATTCTCACTATTAACTAAAGAGCATTTATGTAAGAGGAGCTGTGGTTTGTTTCAGTTTCATAAGCAGAGTTGAACTACCCATGGTCCGTATGAGTAGGAAACACAGTTCTTTTTTTCTGGGCATGCTCATGGTTCTTGCTGTATTGGAGACGCTCGAAAGAAGAGCTTGCTTCTTGTGTTAAAGCAGAGTGTGTTTCACGGATGAAATCTCCGGTCTGAATTTCCCTTCAGAAACGGAGTTAAACCCCAGGATCTGTGTCTTCCTACAAGCAAGAGTTCATTTCTGGTAAACCCAGGGAATTTTGGGCTCAAATGATTTTATACAGTTCACGAACCCAACGGTATTCTCACTATTAACTAAAGAGCATTTATGAAAGTGGAGCTGTGGTTTGTTTCAGTTTCATAAGCAGAGTTGAACTACACATGGTCCGTATGAGTAGGAAACACAGTTCTTTTTTTCTGGGCATGCTCATTGTTCTTGCTGTATTGGAGACGCTCGAAAGAAGAGCTTGCTTCTTGTGTTAAAGCAGAGTGTGTTTCACGGATGAAATCTCCGGTCTGAATTTCCCTTCAGAAACGGAGTTAAACCCCAGGATCTGTGTCTTCCTACAAGCAAGAGTTCATTTCTGGTAAACTACGTGAATTTTGCGCTCAAATGATTTTGGCTGTTCACGACCCCAACGTGATTCTCTCTATTAATGAAAGATGATTTATGTAAGAGGAGCTGTGGTTTGTATCAGTGTCATAAGCAGAGTTCAACTACATATGGTCTGTATGAGTAGGACACACAGTTCTTTTTTTCTGGGCATGCTCATGGTTCATGCTGTATTGGAGACGCTGGAAAGAAGATCTTGCTTCATGCATTAAAACAGAGTATGTTTCATGGATGAGAATTCTGGTCTGAATTTCTCTTCATAAACGAAGTTAAACCCCAGGATCTGTGTATTCCTACAAGCAAGAGTTCAGTTCTGGTAAACACAGTGAATTTTGGGCTCAAATGATTTTTCGCAGTTCATGAACCCAACGCGATTCTCACTATTAACTAAAGAGCATTTATGTAAGAAGAGGTGTGGTTTATATCAGTTTCATATGCAGAGTTGAACTACATATGGTACTTATGAATAGGAAACACATTTACTTTTTTCAGGCCATGCTTATGGTTCTTGCTGTATTTTAGATTCTGGAAAAAAGAGCTTGCTTCTTGCGGGAAAACAGAGTGTGTTTCAGGGATGAGAACTCTGGTCTGAATTTAACTTCAGAAACGGAGTTAAACCCCAGGATCTGTGTCGTCCTACAAGCAAGAGTTCATTTCTGGTAAACCCAGTGAATTTGGGGCTCAAATGATTTTACACTGATCTAGAACCCAACGTGATAATCACTATTAACTAAAAGCATTTATGTAAGAGGAGCTATGGTTTGTATCAGTTTCATAAGCAGAGTTGAACTACATGGTCCGTATGAGTAGGAAACACAGTTCATTTTTTCAGGGCATCCTCATGGTTCTTGCTGTATTTTAGACTCTTGAAAGAAGAGCTTGCTTCTTGCGTTAAAACAGATTGTGTTTCAGGGATGAGAACTCCGGTCTGAATTATCCTTCAGAAAAAGAGATAAACTCCAGGATCTGTGTCTTCCTACAAGCAAGAGTTCATTTCTGGTAAACACAGTGAATTTTGGGCTCAAATCATTTTTCGCAGTTCCCGAACCCTACGCTATTCTCACTATTAACTTAAGAGGATTTATATAAGAGGAGCTGTGGTTTGTATCAGTGTAATAAGCAGAGTTGAACTACATATGGTCTGTATGTGTAGGAAACACAGTTCTTTTTTTCTGGGCATGCTAATGTTTCTTAGAATATTGGAGACGCTGGAAAGAAGAGGATGATTCTTGACTTAAAACAGAGTGTTTTTCTGGGATGAGAACTCTGGTCTGAATTTGCCGTCAGAAACGGAGTTAAACCCCAGGATCAGTGTATTCCTACAACCAATTGTTCATTTCTGGTAAACCCAGGGAATTTTGGGATCAAATGATTTTTCGCAGTTCACGAACCCAACGCGATTCTCACTATTAACTAAAGAGGATTTATGTAAGAGGATCTGTTGTTTGTATCAGATTCCTAAGCAGAGTTGAACTACATATGGTCCATATGAGTAGGAAACAAAGTTCTTTTTTTCAGGGCTTGCTCATGGTTCTTGCTGTATTGGAGACGCTCGAAAGAAGAGCTTGCTTTTTGCATTAAAACAGAGTGTGTTTCATGGATGAGAACACTGGTCTGAATTTATCTTCAGAATTGAATTAAAATCCAGGATCTGTGCCTTCCTACATGGAAGAGCTCATTTCTGGTAAACCAAGTGAATTTTGGGCTCAAATGATTTTACATAGTTCAAAAACCCAATGTGATTCTCACTATTAACTAAACAGCATTTATTTAAGAGGTGCTGTGTTGTGTATCATTGCATAAGCAGAGTAGAACTATATATGGTCCGTATGAATAGGAAACACAGTTCTTTTTTTCAGGGTATGCACATGGTTCTTACTGATTTGGAGAAGCTGGAAAGATGAGGATGATTCTTGTCTTAAAACAGAGTGTTTTTCAGGAATGAGAATTCTGGTCTGAATTTCTGTTCAGAAACGGAGTTAAACCCCAGGATCTGTGTCTTCCTACAAGCAAGAGTTCATTTCTGGTAAACCCAGTGAATTTTGGGCTAAAATGATTTTACACAGTTCACGAACCAAACGCGATTCTCACTATTAACTAAAGAGGATTTATGTAAGAGGAGCTATGTTTTGTATCAGTTTCATAAGCAGCGTTGAACTACATATGGTCCGAATGTGTAGGAAACATAGTTCTCTTTTTTCTGGGCATGGTCATTGTTCTTACTGTATTGGAGACTCTGGAAAGAAGAGCTTGCTTCTTGCGTTAAAACAGAGTGTGTTTCATGGATGAGAACACTGGTCTGAATTTCCCTTCAGAAAAGGAGTTAAACCACAGGATCTGTGTCTTCCTACAAGCAAGAGTTCAGTTCTGGTAAACCAAGAGAATTTCGGGCTCAAATGATTTTACGCAGTTCAAAACCCAATGCGATTCTCACTATTAACTATAGATTATTTATTTAAGAGGTGATGTTGTTTGTATCAGTTTCATAAGTAGAGTTGAACTACATATGCTCCGTATGAGTAGGAAACACAGTTCTTTTTTGCATGGCATGCTCATGGTTCTTGTTGCATTTTAGATTCTGGAGCTTGCTTCTTGCGTTAAAACAGAGTATGTTTCCAGGATGAGATCTCTGCTGTGAATTTCCCTTCAGAAACGGAGTTAAACTCCAGGATCTGTGTGTTCCTACAAGCAAATTTTCATTACTGGTAAACCAAGTGAATTTTTGGCTCAAGTGATTTTTTGCAGTTCACCAACCCAAACCGATTCTCACTATTAACTAAAGAGCATTTATGTAAGAGGAGCTGTGGTTTGTTTCAGTTTCATAAGCAGAGTTGAACTACCCATGGTCCGTATGAGTAGGAAACACAGTTCTTTTTTTCTGGGCATGCTCATGGTTCTTGCTGTATTGGAGACGCTCGAAAGAAGAGCTTGCTTCTTGTGTTAAAGCAGAGTGTGTTTCACGGATGAAATCTCCGGTCTGAATTTCCCTTCAGAAACGGAGTTAAACCCCAGGATCTGTGTCTTCCTACAAGCAAGAGTTCATTTCTGGTAAACCCAGGGAATTTTGGGCTCAAATGATTTTATACAGTTCACGAACCCAACGGTATTCTCACTATTAACTAAAGAGCATTTATGAAAGTGGAGCTGTGGTTTGTTTCAGTTTCATAAGCAGAGTTGAACTACACATGGTCCGTATGAGTAGGAAACACAGTTCTTTTTTTCTGGGCATGCTCATTGTTCTTGCTGTATTGGAGACGCTCGAAAGAAGAGCTTGCTTCTTGTGTTAAAGCAGAGTGTGTTTCACGGATGAAATCTCCGGTCTGAATTTCCCTTCAGAAACGGAGTTAAACCCCAGGATCTGTGTCTTCCTACAAGCAAGAGTTCATTTCTGGTAAACTACGTGAATTTTGCGCTCAAATGATTTTGGCTGTTCACGACCCCAACGTGATTCTCTCTATTAATGAAAGATGATTTATGTAAGAGGAGCTGTGGTTTGTATCAGTGTCATAAGCAGAGTTCAACTACATATGGTCTGTATGAGTAGGACACACAGTTCTTTTTTTCTGGGCATGCTCATGGTTCATGCTGTATTGGAGACGCTGGAAAGAAGATCTTGCTTCATGCATTAAAACAGAGTATGTTTCATGGATGAGAATTCTGGTCTGAATTTCTCTTCATAAACGAAGTTAAACCCCAGGATCTGTGTATTCCTACAAGCAAGAGTTCAGTTCTGGTAAACACAGTGAATTTTGGGCTCAAATGATTTTTCGCAGTTCATGAACCCAACGCGATTCTCACTATTAACTAAAGAGCATTTATGTAAGAAGAGGTGTGGTTTATATCAGTTTCATATGCAGAGTTGAACTACATATGGTACTTATGAATAGGAAACACATTTACTTTTTTCAGGCCATGCTTATGGTTCTTGCTGTATTTTAGATTCTGGAAAAAAGAGCTTGCTTCTTGCGGGAAAACAGAGTGTGTTTCAGGGATGAGAACTCTGGTCTGAATTTAACTTCAGAAACGGAGTTAAACCCCAGGATCTGTGTCTTCCTACAAGCAAGAGTTCATTTCTGGTAAACCCAGTGAATTTGGGGCTCAAATGATTTTACACTGATCTAGAACCCAACGTGATAATCACTATTAACTAAAAGCATTTATGTAAGAGGAGCTATGGTTTGTATCAGTTTCATAAGCAGAGTTGAACTACATGGTCCGTATGAGTAGGAAACACAGTTCATTTTTTCAGGGCATCCTCATGGTTCTTGCTGTATTTTAGACTCTTGAAAGAAGAGCTTGCTTCTTGCGTTAAAACAGATTGTGTTTCAGGGATGAGAACTCCGGTCTGAATTATCCTTCAGAAAAAGAGATAAACTCCAGGATCTGTGTCTTCCTACAAGCAAGAGTTCATTTCTGGTAAACACAGTGAATTTTGGGCTCAAATCATTTTTCGCAGTTCCCGAACCCTACGCTATTCTCACTATTAACTTAAGAGGATTTATATAAGAGGAGCTGTGGTTTGTATCAGTGTAATAAGCAGAGTTGAACTACATATGGTCTGTATGTGTAGGAAACACAGTTCTTTTTTTCTGGGCATGCTAATGTTTCTTAGAATATTGGAGACGCTGGAAAGAAGAGGATGATTCTTGACTTAAAACAGAGTGTTTTTCTGGGATGAGAACTCTGGTCTGAATTTGCCGTCAGAAACGGAGTTAAACCCCAGGATCAGTGTATTCCTACAACCAATTGTTCATTTCTGGTAAACCCAGGGAATTTTGGGATCAAATGATTTTTCGCAGTTCACGAACCCAACGCGATTCTCACTATTAACTAAAGAGGATTTATGTAAGAGGATCTGTTGTTTGTATCAGATTCCTAAGCAGAGTTGAACTACATATGGTCCATATGAGTAGGAAACAAAGTTCTTTTTTTCAGGGCTTGCTCATGGTTCTTGCTGTATTGGAGACGCTCGAAAGAAGAGCTTGCTTTTTGCATTAAAACAGAGTGTGTTTCATGGATGAGAACACTGGTCTGAATTTATCTTCAGAATTGAATTAAAATCCAGGATCTGTGCCTTCCTACATGGAAGAGCTCATTTCTGGTAAACCAAGTGAATTTTGGGCTCAAATGATTTTACATAGTTCAAAAACCCAATGTGATTCTCACTATTAACTAAACAGCATTTATTTAAGAGGTGCTGTGTTGTGTATCATTGCATAAGCAGAGTAGAACTATATATGGTCCGTATGAATAGGAAACACAGTTCTTTTTTTCAGGGTATGCACATGGTTCTTACTGATTTGGAGAAGCTGGAAAGATGAGGATGATTCTTGTCTTAAAACAGAGTGTTTTTCAGGAATGAGAATTCTGGTCTGAATTTCTGTTCAGAAACGGAGTTAAACCCCAGGATCTGTGTCTTCCTACAAGCAAGAGTTCATTTCTGGTAAACCCAGTGAATTTTGGGCTAAAATGATTTTACACAGTTCACGAACCAAACGCGATTCTCACTATTAACTAAAGAGGATTTATGTAAGAGGAGCTATGTTTTGTATCAGTTTCATAAGCAGCGTTGAACTACATATGGTCCGAATGTGTAGGAAACATAGTTCTCTTTTTTCTGGGCATGGTCATTGTTCTTACTGTATTGGAGACTCTGGAAAGAAGAGCTTGCTTCTTGCGTTAAAACAGAGTGTGTTTCATGGATGAGAACACTGGTCTGAATTTCCCTTCAGAAAAGGAGTTAAACCACAGGATCTGTGTCTTCCTACAAGCAAGAGTTCAGTTCTGGTAAACCAAGAGAATTTCGGGCTCAAATGATTTTACGCAGTTCAAAACCCAATGCGATTCTCACTATTAACTATAGATTATTTATTTAAGAGGTGATGTTGTTTGTATCAGTTTCATAAGTAGAGTTGAACTACATATGCTCCGTATGAGTAGGAAACACAGTTCTTTTTTGCATGGCATGCTCATGGTTCTTGTTGCATTTTAGATTCTGGAGCTTGCTTCTTGCGTTAAAACAGAGTATGTTTCCAGGATGAGATCTCTGCTGTGAATTTCCCTTCAGAAACGGAGTTAAACTCCAGGATCTGTGTGTTCCTACAAGCAAATTTTCATTACTGGTAAACCAAGTGAATTTTTGGCTCAAGTGATTTTTTGCAGTTCACCAACCCAAACCGATTCTCACTATTAACTAAAGAGCATTTATGTAAGAGGAGCTGTGGTTTGTTTCAGTTTCATAAGCAGAGTTGAACTACCCATGGTCCGTATGAGTAGGAAACACAGTTCTTTTTTTCTGGGCATGCTCATGGTTCTTGCTGTATTGGAGACGCTCGAAAGAAGAGCTTGCTTCTTGTGTTAAAGCAGAGTGTGTTTCACGGATGAAATCTCCGGTCTGAATTTCCCTTCAGAAACGGAGTTAAACCCCAGGATCTGTGTCTTCCTACAAGCAAGAGTTCATTTCTGGTAAACCCAGGGAATTTTGGGCTCAAATGATTTTATACAGTTCACGAACCCAACGGTATTCTCACTATTAACTAAAGAGCATTTATGAAAGTGGAGCTGTGGTTTGTTTCAGTTTCATAAGCAGAGTTGAACTACACATGGTCCGTATGAGTAGGAAACACAGTTCTTTTTTTCTGGGCATGCTCATTGTTCTTGCTGTATTGGAGACGCTCGAAAGAAGAGCTTGCTTCTTGTGTTAAAGCAGAGTGTGTTTCACGGATGAAATCTCCGGTCTGAATTTCCCTTCAGAAACGGAGTTAAACCCCAGGATCTGTGTCTTCCTACAAGCAAGAGTTCATTTCTGGTAAACTACGTGAATTTTGCGCTCAAATGATTTTGGCTGTTCACGACCCCAACGTGATTCTCTCTATTAATGAAAGATGATTTATGTAAGAGGAGCTGTGGTTTGTATCAGTGTCATAAGCAGAGTTCAACTACATATGGTCTGTATGAGTAGGACACACAGTTCTTTTTTTCTGGGCATGCTCATGGTTCATGCTGTATTGGAGACGCTGGAAAGAAGATCTTGCTTCATGCATTAAAACAGAGTATGTTTCATGGATGAGAATTCTGGTCTGAATTTCTCTTCATAAACGAAGTTAAACCCCAGGATCTGTGTATTCCTACAAGCAAGAGTTCAGTTCTGGTAAACACAGTGAATTTTGGGCTCAAATGATTTTTCGCAGTTCATGAACCCAACGCGATTCTCACTATTAACTAAAGAGCATTTATGTAAGAAGAGGTGTGGTTTATATCAGTTTCATATGCAGAGTTGAACTACATATGGTACTTATGAATAGGAAACACATTTACTTTTTTCAGGCCATGCTTATGGTTCTTGCTGTATTTTAGATTCTGGAAAAAAGAGCTTGCTTCTTGCGGGAAAACAGAGTGTGTTTCAGGGATGAGAACTCTGGTCTGAATTTAACTTCAGAAACGGAGTTAAACCCCAGGATCTGTGTCTTCCTACAAGCAAGAGTTCATTTCTGGTAAACCCAGTGAATTTGGGGCTCAAATGATTTTACACTGATCTAGAACCCAACGTGATAATCACTATTAACTAAAAGCATTTATGTAAGAGGAGCTATGGTTTGTATCAGTTTCATAAGCAGAGTTGAACTACATGGTCCGTATGAGTAGGAAACACAGTTCATTTTTTCAGGGCATCCTCATGGTTCTTGCTGTATTTTAGACTCTTGAAAGAAGAGCTTGCTTCTTGCGTTAAAACAGATTGTGTTTCAGGGATGAGAACTCCGGTCTGAATTATCCTTCAGAAAAAGAGATAAACTCCAGGATCTGTGTCTTCCTACAAGCAAGAGTTCATTTCTGGTAAACACAGTGAATTTTGGGCTCAAATCATTTTTCGCAGTTCCCGAACCCTACGCTATTCTCACTATTAACTTAAGAGGATTTATATAAGAGGAGCTGTGGTTTGTATCAGTGTAATAAGCAGAGTTGAACTACATATGGTCTGTATGTGTAGGAAACACAGTTCTTTTTTTCTGGGCATGCTAATGTTTCTTAGAATATTGGAGACGCTGGAAAGAAGAGGATGATTCTTGACTTAAAACAGAGTGTTTTTCTGGGATGAGAACTCTGGTCTGAATTTGCCGTCAGAAACGGAGTTAAACCCCAGGATCAGTGTATTCCTACAACCAATTGTTCATTTCTGGTAAACCCAGGGAATTTTGGGATCAAATGATTTTTCGCAGTTCACGAACCCAACGCGATTCTCACTATTAACTAAAGAGGATTTATGTAAGAGGATCTGTTGTTTGTATCAGATTCCTAAGCAGAGTTGAACTACATATGGTCCATATGAGTAGGAAACAAAGTTCTTTTTTTCAGGGCTTGCTCATGGTTCTTGCTGTATTGGAGACGCTCGAAAGAAGAGCTTGCTTTTTGCATTAAAACAGAGTGTGTTTCATGGATGAGAACACTGGTCTGAATTTATCTTCAGAATTGAATTAAAATCCAGGATCTGTGCCTTCCTACATGGAAGAGCTCATTTCTGGTAAACCAAGTGAATTTTGGGCTCAAATGATTTTACATAGTTCAAAAACCCAATGTGATTCTCACTATTAACTAAACAGCATTTATTTAAGAGGTGCTGTGTTGTGTATCATTGCATAAGCAGAGTAGAACTATATATGGTCCGTATGAATAGGAAACACAGTTCTTTTTTTCAGGGTATGCACATGGTTCTTACTGATTTGGAGAAGCTGGAAAGATGAGGATGATTCTTGTCTTAAAACAGAGTGTTTTTCAGGAATGAGAATTCTGGTCTGAATTTCTGTTCAGAAACGGAGTTAAACCCCAGGATCTGTGTCTTCCTACAAGCAAGAGTTCATTTCTGGTAAACCCAGTGAATTTTGGGCTAAAATGATTTTACACAGTTCACGAACCAAACGCGATTCTCACTATTAACTAAAGAGGATTTATGTAAGAGGAGCTATGTTTTGTATCAGTTTCATAAGCAGCGTTGAACTACATATGGTCCGAATGTGTAGGAAACATAGTTCTCTTTTTTCTGGGCATGGTCATTGTTCTTACTGTATTGGAGACTCTGGAAAGAAGAGCTTGCTTCTTGCGTTAAAACAGAGTGTGTTTCATGGATGAGAACACTGGTCTGAATTTCCCTTCAGAAAAGGAGTTAAACCACAGGATCTGTGTCTTCCTACAAGCAAGAGTTCAGTTCTGGTAAACCAAGAGAATTTCGGGCTCAAATGATTTTACGCAGTTCAAAACCCAATGCGATTCTCACTATTAACTATAGATTATTTATTTAAGAGGTGATGTTGTTTGTATCAGTTTCATAAGTAGAGTTGAACTACATATGCTCCGTATGAGTAGGAAACACAGTTCTTTTTTGCATGGCATGCTCATGGTTCTTGTTGCATTTTAGATTCTGGAGCTTGCTTCTTGCGTTAAAACAGAGTATGTTTCCAGGATGAGATCTCTGCTGTGAATTTCCCTTCAGAAACGGAGTTAAACTCCAGGATCTGTGTGTTCCTACAAGCAAATTTTCATTACTGGTAAACCAAGTGAATTTTTGGCTCAAGTGATTTTTTGCAGTTCACCAACCCAAACCGATTCTCACTATTAACTAAAGAGCATTTATGTAAGAGGAGCTGTGGTTTGTTTCAGTTTCATAAGCAGAGTTGAACTACACATGGTCCGTATGAGTAGGAAACACAGTTCTTTTTTTCTGGGCATGCTCATGGTTCTTGCTGTATTGGAGAC
Organism: Onychomys leucogaster; assembly: GCA_949786385.1. NCBI lineage: Eukaryota > Metazoa > Chordata > Mammalia > Rodentia > Cricetidae > Onychomys > Onychomys leucogaster. Next base: position 7,057 of record CATKUP010000301.1, on the reverse strand, counting down.
GCTCGAAAGAAGAGCTTGCTTCTTGTGTTAAAGCAGAGTGTGTTTCACGGATGAAATCTCCGGTCTGAATTTCCCTTCAGAAACGGAGTTAAACCCCAGGATCTGTGTCTTCCTACAAGCAAGAGTTCATTTCTGGTAAACCCAGGGAATTTTGGGCTCAAATGATTTTATACAGTTCACGAACCCAACGGTATTCTCACTATTAACTAAAGAGCATTTATGAAAGTGGAGCTGTGGTTTGTTTCAGTTTCATAAGCAGAGTTGAACTACACATGGTCCGTATGAGTAGGAAACACAGTTCTTTTTTTCTGGGCATGCTCATTGTTCTTGCTGTATTGGAGACGCTCGAAAGAAGAGCTTGCTTCTTGTGTTAAAGCAGAGTGTGTTTCACGGATGAAATCTCCGGTCTGAATTTCCCTTCAGAAACGGAGTTAAACCCCAGGATCTGTGTCTTCCTACAAGCAAGAGTTCATTTCTGGTAAACTACATGAATTTTGCGCTCAAATGATTTTGGCTGTTCACGACCCCAACGTGATTCTCTCTATTAATGAAAGATGATTTATGTAAGAGGAGCTGTGGTTTTTATCAGTGTCATAAGCAGAGTTCAACTACATATGGTCTGTATGAGTAGGACACACAGTTCTTTTTTTCTGGGCATGCTCATGGTTCATGCTGTATTGGAGACGCTGGAAAGAAGATCTTGCTTCATGCATTAAAACAGAGTATGTTTCATGGATGAGAATTCTGGTCTGAATTTCTCTTCATAAACGAAGTTAAACCCCAGGATCTGTGTATTCCTACAAGCAAGAGTTCAGTTCTGGTAAACACAGTGAATTTTGGGCTCAAATGATTTTTCGCAGTTCATGAACCCAACGCGATTCTCACTATTAACTAAAGAGCATTTATGTAAGAAGAGGTGTGGTTTATATCAGTTTCATATGCAGAGTTGAACTACATATGGTACTTATGAATAGGAAACACATTTACTTTTTTCAGGCCATGCTTATGGTTCTTGCTGTATTTTAGATTCTGGAAAAAAGAGCTTGCTTCTTGCGGGAAAACAGAGTGTGTTTCAGGGATGAGAACTCTGGTCTGAATTTAACTTCAGAAACGGAGTTAAACCCCAGGATCTGTGTCGTCCTACAAGCAAGAGTTCATTTCTGGTAAACCCAGTGAATTTGGGGCTCAAATGATTTTACACTGATCTAGAACCCAACGTGATAATCACTATTAACTAAAAGCATTTATGTAAGAGGAGCTATGGTTTGTATCAGTTTCATAAGCAGAGTTGAACTACATGGTCCGTATGAGTAGGAAACACAGTTCATTTTTTCAGGGCATCCTCATGGTTCTTGCTGTATTTTAGACTCTTGAAAGAAGAGCTTGCTTCTTGCGTTAAAACAGATTGTGTTTCAGGGATGAGAACTCCGGTCTGAATTATCCTTCAGAAAAAGAGATAAACTCCAGGATCTGTGTCTTCCTACAAGCAAGAGTTCATTTCTGGTAAACACAGTGAATTTTGGGCTCAAATCATTTTTCGCAGTTCCCGAACCCTACGCTATTCTCACTATTAACTTAAGAGGATTTATATAAGAGGAGCTGTGGTTTGTATCAGTGTAATAAGCAGAGTTGAACTACATATGGTCTGTATGTGTAGGAAACACAGTTCTTTTTTTCTGGGCATGCTAATGTTTCTTAGAATATTGGAGACGCTGGAAAGAAGAGGATGATTCTTGACTTAAAACAGAGTGTTTTTCTGGGATGAGAACTCTGGTCTGAATTTGCCGTCAGAAACGGAGTTAAACCCCAGGATCAGTGTATTCCTACAACCAATTGTTCATTTCTGGTAAACCCAGGGAATTTTGGGATCAAATGATTTTTCGCAGTTCACGAACCCAACGCGATTCTCACTATTAACTAAAGAGGATTTATGTAAGAGGATCTGTTGTTTGTATCAGATTCCTAAGCAGAGTTGAACTACATATGGTCCATATGAGTAGGAAACAAAGTTCTTTTTTTCAGGGCTTGCTCATGGTTCTTGCTGTATTGGAGACGCTCGAAAGAAGAGCTTGCTTTTTGCATTAAAACAGAGTGTGTTTCATGGATGAGAACACTGGTCTGAATTTATCTTCAGAATTGAATTAAAATCCAGGATCTGTGCCTTCCTACATGGAAGAGCTCATTTCTGGTAAACCAAGTGAATTTTGGGCTCAAATGATTTTACATAGTTCAAAAACCCAATGTGATTCTCACTATTAACTAAACAGCATTTATTTAAGAGGTGCTGTGTTGTGTATCATTGCATAAGCAGAGTAGAACTATATATGGTCCGTATGAATAGGAAACACAGTTCTTTTTTTCAGGGTATGCACATGGTTCTTACTGATTTGGAGAAGCTGGAAAGATGAGGATGATTCTTGTCTTAAAACAGAGTGTTTTTCAGGAATGAGAATTCTGGTCTGAATTTCTGTTCAGAAACGGAGTTAAACCCCAGGATCTGTGTCTTCCTACAAGCAAGAGTTCATTTCTGGTAAACCCAGTGAATTTTGGGCTAAAATGATTTTACACAGTTCACGAACCAAACGCGATTCTCACTATTAACTAAAGAGGATTTATGTAAGAGGAGCTATGTTTTGTATCAGTTTCATAAGCAGCGTTGAACTACATATGGTCCGAATGTGTAGGAAACATAGTTCTCTTTTTTCTGGGCATGGTCATTGTTCTTACTGTATTGGAGACTCTGGAAAGAAGAGCTTGCTTCTTGCGTTAAAACAGAGTGTGTTTCATGGATGAGAACACTGGTCTGAATTTCCCTTCAGAAAAGGAGTTAAACCACAGGATCTGTGTCTTCCTACAAGCAAGAGTTCAGTTCTGGTAAACCAAGAGAATTTCGGGCTCAAATGATTTTACGCAGTTCAAAACCCAATGCGATTCTCACTATTAACTATAGATTATTTATTTAAGAGGTGATGTTGTTTGTATCAGTTTCATAAGTAGAGTTGAACTACATATGCTCCGTATGAGTAGGAAACACAGTTCTTTTTTGCATGGCATGCTCATGGTTCTTGTTGCATTTTAGATTCTGGAGCTTGCTTCTTGCGTTAAAACAGAGTATGTTTCCAGGATGAGATCTCTGCTGTGAATTTCCCTTCAGAAACGGAGTTAAACTCCAGGATCTGTGTGTTCCTACAAGCAAATTTTCATTACTGGTAAACCAAGTGAATTTTTGGCTCAAGTGATTTTTTGCAGTTCACCAACCCAAACCGATTCTCACTATTAACTAAAGAGCATTTATGTAAGAGGAGCTGTGGTTTGTTTCAGTTTCATAAGCAGAGTTGAACTACACATGGTCCGTATGAGTAGGAAACACAGTTCTTTTTTTCTGGGCATGCTCATGGTTCTTGCTGTATTGGAGACGCTCGAAAGAAGAGCTTGCTTCTTGTGTTAAAGCAGAGTGTGTTTCACGGATGAAATCTCCGGTCTGAATTTCCCTTCAGAAACGGAGTTAAACCCCAGGATCTGTGTCTTCCTACAAGCAAGAGTTCATTTCTGGTAAACCCAGGGAATTTTGGGCTCAAATGATTTTATACAGTTCACGAACCCAACGGTATTCTCACTATTAACTAAAGAGCATTTATGAAAGTGGAGCTGTGGTTTGTTTCAGTTTCATAAGCAGAGTTGAACTACACATGGTCCGTATGAGTAGGAAACACAGTTCTTTTTTTCTGGGCATGCTCATTGTTCTTGCTGTATTGGAGACGCTCGAAAGAAGAGCTTGCTTCTTGTGTTAAAGCAGAGTGTGTTTCACGGATGAAATCTCCGGTCTGAATTTCCCTTCAGAAACGGAGTTAAACCCCAGGATCTGTGTCTTCCTACAAGCAAGAGTTCATTTCTGGTAAACTACGTGAATTTTGCGCTCAAATGATTTTGGCTGTTCACGACCCCAACGTGATTCTCTCTATTAATGAAAGATGATTTATGTAAGAGGAGCTGTGGTTTGTATCAGTGTCATAAGCAGAGTTCAACTACATATGGTCTGTATGAGTAGGACACACAGTTCTTTTTTTCTGGGCATGCTCATGGTTCATGCTGTATTGGAGACGCTGGAAAGAAGATCTTGCTTCATGCATTAAAACAGAGTATGTTTCATGGATGAGAATTCTGGTCTGAATTTCTCTTCATAAACGAAGTTAAACCCCAGGATCTGTGTATTCCTACAAGCAAGAGTTCAGTTCTGGTAAACACAGTGAATTTTGGGCTCAAATGATTTTTCGCAGTTCATGAACCCAACGCGATTCTCACTATTAACTAAAGAGCATTTATGTAAGAAGAGGTGTGGTTTATATCAGTTTCATATGCAGAGTTGAACTACATATGGTACTTATGAATAGGAAACACATTTACTTTTTTCAGGCCATGCTTATGGTTCTTGCTGTATTTTAGATTCTGGAAAAAAGAGCTTGCTTCTTGCGGGAAAACAGAGTGTGTTTCAGGGATGAGAACTCTGGTCTGAATTTAACTTCAGAAACGGAGTTAAACCCCAGGATCTGTGTCGTCCTACAAGCAAGAGTTCATTTCTGGTAAACCCAGTGAATTTGGGGCTCAAATGATTTTACACTGATCTAGAACCCAACGTGATAATCACTATTAACTAAAAGCATTTATGTAAGAGGAGCTATGGTTTGTATCAGTTTCATAAGCAGAGTTGAACTACATGGTCCGTATGAGTAGGAAACACAGTTCATTTTTTCAGGGCATCCTCATGGTTCTTGCTGTATTTTAGACTCTTGAAAGAAGAGCTTGCTTCTTGCGTTAAAACAGATTGTGTTTCAGGGATGAGAACTCCGGTCTGAATTATCCTTCAGAAAAAGAGATAAACTCCAGGATCTGTGTCTTCCTACAAGCAAGAGTTCATTTCTGGTAAACACAGTGAATTTTGGGCTCAAATCATTTTTCGCAGTTCCCGAACCCTACGCTATTCTCACTATTAACTTAAGAGGATTTATATAAGAGGAGCTGTGGTTTGTATCAGTGTAATAAGCAGAGTTGAACTACATATGGTCTGTATGTGTAGGAAACACAGTTCTTTTTTTCTGGGCATGCTAATGTTTCTTAGAATATTGGAGACGCTGGAAAGAAGAGGATGATTCTTGACTTAAAACAGAGTGTTTTTCTGGGATGAGAACTCTGGTCTGAATTTGCCGTCAGAAACGGAGTTAAACCCCAGGATCAGTGTATTCCTACAACCAATTGTTCATTTCTGGTAAACCCAGGGAATTTTGGGATCAAATGATTTTTCGCAGTTCACGAACCCAACGCGATTCTCACTATTAACTAAAGAGGATTTATGTAAGAGGATCTGTTGTTTGTATCAGATTCCTAAGCAGAGTTGAACTACATATGGTCCATATGAGTAGGAAACAAAGTTCTTTTTTTCAGGGCTTGCTCATGGTTCTTGCTGTATTGGAGACGCTCGAAAGAAGAGCTTGCTTTTTGCATTAAAACAGAGTGTGTTTCATGGATGAGAACACTGGTCTGAATTTATCTTCAGAATTGAATTAAAATCCAGGATCTGTGCCTTCCTACATGGAAGAGCTCATTTCTGGTAAACCAAGTGAATTTTGGGCTCAAATGATTTTACATAGTTCAAAAACCCAATGTGATTCTCACTATTAACTAAACAGCATTTATTTAAGAGGTGCTGTGTTGTGTATCATTGCATAAGCAGAGTAGAACTATATATGGTCCGTATGAATAGGAAACACAGTTCTTTTTTTCAGGGTATGCACATGGTTCTTACTGATTTGGAGAAGCTGGAAAGATGAGGATGATTCTTGTCTTAAAACAGAGTGTTTTTCAGGAATGAGAATTCTGGTCTGAATTTCTGTTCAGAAACGGAGTTAAACCCCAGGATCTGTGTCTTCCTACAAGCAAGAGTTCATTTCTGGTAAACCCAGTGAATTTTGGGCTAAAATGATTTTACACAGTTCACGAACCAAACGCGATTCTCACTATTAACTAAAGAGGATTTATGTAAGAGGAGCTATGTTTTGTATCAGTTTCATAAGCAGCGTTGAACTACATATGGTCCGAATGTGTAGGAAACATAGTTCTCTTTTTTCTGGGCATGGTCATTGTTCTTACTGTATTGGAGACTCTGGAAAGAAGAGCTTGCTTCTTGCGTTAAAACAGAGTGTGTTTCATGGATGAGAACACTGGTCTGAATTTCCCTTCAGAAAAGGAGTTAAACCACAGGATCTGTGTCTTCCTACAAGCAAGAGTTCAGTTCTGGTAAACCAAGAGAATTTCGGGCTCAAATGATTTTACGCAGTTCAAAACCCAATGCGATTCTCACTATTAACTATAGATTATTTATTTAAGAGGTGATGTTGTTTGTATCAGTTTCATAAGTAGAGTTGAACTACATATGCTCCGTATGAGTAGGAAACACAGTTCTTTTTTGCATGGCATGCTCATGGTTCTTGTTGCATTTTAGATTCTGGAGCTTGCTTCTTGCGTTAAAACAGAGTATGTTTCCAGGATGAGATCTCTGCTGTGAATTTCCCTTCAGAAACGGAGTTAAACTCCAGGATCTGTGTGTTCCTACAAGCAAATTTTCATTACTGGTAAACCAAGTGAATTTTTGGCTCAAGTGATTTTTTGCAGTTCACCAACCCAAACCGATTCTCACTATTAACTAAAGAGCATTTATGTAAGAGGAGCTGTGGTTTGTTTCAGTTTCATAAGCAGAGTTGAACTACACATGGTCCGTATGAGTAGGAAACACAGTTCTTTTTTTCTGGGCATGCTCATGGTTCTTGCTGTATTGGAGACGCTCGAAAGAAGAGCTTGCTTCTTGTGTTAAAGCAGAGTGTGTTTCACGGATGAAATCTCCGGTCTGAATTTCCCTTCAGAAACGGAGTTAAACCCCAGGATCTGTGTCTTCCTACAAGCAAGAGTTCATTTCTGGTAAACCCAGGGAATTTTGGGCTCAAATGATTTTATACAGTTCACGAACCCAACGGTATTCTCACTATTAACTAAAGAGCATTTATGA